>OX381714.1:39109582-39644945 GCA_947462335.1 Harmothoe impar
CAATGTCATGAGCAAAAAGATTAATTCTAGACAGTGGCTGAATTTGATGGATGTATTCAATATTAACATGTGATTGGAACCTAAATTGGATGTATACAGCAGTGAATTAGGAAGGGGGGATATCAAAGTGAATGCATATTATAGCTACAGTAGCTGGCAAAGTGAAGGCTATATATAGTGTGTGACCACAGAATGTGTGATAATGCATTAGGCTGAAGGTAAAAACGTGTGTTCGTGTGTAATCCATGAATGAGATACATTGGCAAATGGAAGTACATGTGGCTTTCATACTTTAGATCAAAAGATACTATTCTAGGCTAATGTAGAGAGTCAGAGGTATAAATAGCTGGATTGAGTGAGAGGCACATGGATCCTCTATGAGAGGCAATGCTAGGATATTATCACAGGGAATTAACTCCGGCTGGTTGCACCGTGACATGTTTCGTGATGGTGGGCTTTGAGCTAGGCCTTTAGGGTCAGCACCCCGACCATGCCAACCCTTTGCCTTTTACACCACATCCCCTATCCGGCCTCCACCCTTACCCCTTTGGCCTGAAATCCCACATTTCTATCACCAAACCCTTGCCAAGGAATGCTCTCATAATAGTATACTCATAATCTCCCTCGTAGCTGTGTAGTATGTATACCATGTCATGTTATGGAATTTCCAAATATTTCTCTTTACTTCAGAATGTGTATGTGTGATGTAATTATACATAGCTTTTCATCTTAAGGGCCACGTGTCAATGCAGGGCAAAATAAATCGCCAAGAATAATCAGGTCAATTCTCCCTCATTACATAACAAAATTGTAATGAGAACAAACATAACGGAAAGCATTTGACACTGCCTAATGTGTGCATAACAACAATTGAATTACTGGTTAAAGAAAACCACAATTTGGTTGACTTTGTGGATTTGGAGGCACAGGTACCCCAAACAGCAATCTCCTTAAAAACAATTAGCAAAAAGAAAGACAAATGCTCCAGATGCTGTGTGAATGCCGGTTTAGGCTAAGCCCGGCTGACAGGGACCAGTGAAATGCAACAAAAGACCCCCCATTACCCTTTACACCCTTCAATGGGAGGCATGGGGTGGGACATTGTATAGAGCTGTTATTATCCTCCTTATGTTTACCATTCACCTAGTTCACTTATTGATGGCCTTGTCCTTTTTTCAGAGGGAGGGGATGTTGGGGGTGGTGACTGGAGGCCAGGAGGGGAGGCCTCCTCCTGGCTACCTCCAGCACGCAATGCCTGAACAGTTGGGACCCATTCAGAACTAGCATCAGCATAAAACATTAATTAAGGTCATTCATTAGAACTGGGTCAGAGGGACGCGTGTTTGGGTAATTTCTCCTTTTTTCCAACCAACTCCCACTTTTTATGTCACACACACACACACGGCCATCGGCCTTGTTTTCAGCACTAATAGGCATTAGCATAACCAGCGATTGGATTGAATTTGGTAAACCAAGCGGAGGGAATAGCATTCTGGATCAAAACCTACCTGCTTCAAAAAGGGGAAATGTTAAGGGGATAAAGGCGTGTGACAATGTAGGGCATGGGTTTGGGGTTGTCACAACATGGGGTTTCACATGCTGCCTTTGTGGGCACGACATTTATTAATGCATTGCCATTAGGCCTAATTTCTATTTGTAAAGATGGTTAATCTAAATTGAATATGAACGGGAAAATGTTAAATGTTATCAAAATAAATCCAGTAAAGAGATTTACCGCTTTGATAAATATCTAATTGAATTACAGATCGTAATCGAAGATTATACTAATGTTATAATGTGTGTTTAGAAATCTACTTTTGCCCATATAACAATATGAAGATTAATAACTAGAATAGAATACACATGGATTGACAAAAATAATTTAGGTCACATAGAGAAAATGAGATATGTCACAATGGTATTAGAATGTCAACCATGAGGGGCAAATGACCCACATTGGGGGGGGGGGACGCTTCAATGAATTTAATATCCCATATGACCCATCTCTATTCATGTGGAACGTATAAAAGTTATGACAATGACGTCATAGCCATACATAACATCATTAGCCAGACAGTATGTTGTCTGGCCAACAAATATCCTGGATGATTGCCAGGATAGCATGTAGTATACCTACTCATTTAGTTTAGTCTTTTCCGGCCAGGTGGGTGGGCACTTACTTTAGTATTTTTTAGCCTTTTTTTGTTTTCCTCTTTTGTCGGGGTCTTTATAATGCTGGCAAGGACCATGTTGAGACCACTCCAGATGTTTCAGAAGTGTAAAAAAGTTAAACTGCTCAGGGGCCTTTCCATGGTCATGTATGGCAAACTAGAGTTTACACCTTATAGCCATTGGCAATGCCCGGTGTGTTTATTTTGACATGCATACAAAGTGAGGTTGTTTAGAAGTAAAAAGGTGGATGAGCTGCCAGCAAATTGAAATTTGAATAGTAATTATTATTTAGAATACTATATTAAACCTTTTTTTATTACGTAGCATCATGTTTCCTGTGGTTACCATTGTTACTATTTCAGCCCTGAATTGTCAATGTATTTACTGTTAGAATTATTTTGTTTCTGAATTTTACTTATAATCTTTATTTTGTTCTCTATTTCCAGAAAGACCAAGCCGTACGTGCTGTCAACCGAAGTGACCCGACCTTGACCCACTCCTAAACCTGACCTTGGCGAACCAGGATGATTCGACCATGACCTACCCACCACCAAATAGATCCGAACTATTTCAGATGTAAATGGGTGACAACATCTTCACCCATAGATCAACCACATATGCTGCCTTGACCTACTTTTGGACCAGGTTAATTCGACCTTGAGCTATCTGGGGTTGACCTTGACCTCGACACCACACGTGTCCTTGGTGCCAGAGGACCTTGACCTACTGCTGTTCCAAGGCCTCATGTAGCCCTCTGAAACACACAATGTGTGCTGGAGGAAAAACTACAAAGAACTGTACATGATAATGTTCACATGCCTTACCCTCAGGAGGTGACCTTAATGAACAGTGGACTTCCAGGATTTGACAAAAAGAAAACAGTGCCTACAATACGTGTTGGTCATTGGTTCTAAGAACAGACATTCATACATGATCAGAAATGAACGGTTACAGTCCACATGACATTGAATAGTAATAAAACATTACAATTATTGAGAATGATTATATTGTAACCCTATGTTGGGATAATAATGAGATATGAGAGATGTTATTATTATAATGGTTATAACACATTGTAGAATTCAGGTGAAAATCATCAGGCAGTTGAGTTTATTGCTCAGTCTTCAGGTATGAACTTCCAAAGCTAGACTTACTGTTTACCATGACTTTATAGACGTTTATTAGATATGTAATGCAAACGGAGCTATTTGTATCATGGATTTGGAATTGAAGGAACATATAAAGAAAGTGTAATTCCAAACTATGATGACAGAAAACATATCCATCAGAGTCATATCAATGTTTATCATAAGGGTTTCTCACTTTGGGGGATTTTTGAGGAAAAGAACAGTGTATAAATCGTTGAATAGGTGCCTTTGGCAAAGACCAATTTCATAGAACTTGTTTCAGAAAAGAGTATTTCTTGTATTCAAAAAGGGTAAATGAGAACATATAAAATGTGCCACGGAATGAAACGTCCATATCTATTTGCCTGCTGATTTGTTGAGGCCTCCTGAAAATAGGAAAGATGTGCAAAAAGAGATTATATAAGGTGTTGAATACAGCAAAATTTGATACATACATTTATATAACATTAATATACACGTATATCTAATATCATTGATACATTAACCCCAGATGACTGGAGCTTTATTAGTGTATCATTATATTGTACTTTGATACAAAGTATCATGTGCTTTGATACAATGTATCAATCTTGATGATAATATTTATATTGGGCTTTGCTGAGCAAATTATTAAAAAGCATAGGCTACGAGATTTTGTGAGCCCATATATTTATTCATTTATAATGAATAATGTAAATATGACTTGATCAAGTCATTTGTATATCATACTACCTATATAATGCAGCCGTCATGGAGATGATTCGTTGTATATCATATTTATCATGTATTGCTCACTATGTGGTACTCAAAACATGCATGAATTGGCTCTGCATTATCCATTTATACATATAGGGTGCACACTGTCCATTTATGGAAACCAAAGTAGTCTAGATTTTGTAGCTTTCCATACTTAATGTTTTGGACGACACTTGTGTAATGTAATATAATGTCAACGTTTCTGGGACCTTGTACATTTTGTTGGTCCCTGGCTACCTGGGTGGTCGCTTCAGATACCCTATAGCCACACATCAGGTTTTGATATAATGTGTGTTCATGAAAGAATTCTTGATAAATACTCCATGACAAATTGGGGAAAAGATGTACAAATATCATTGGTATATTATTGGGCTACCATATTATGGAGGACGCCCCTCTGTAGAGATGTTCTATTATTTAATAAAACAATGCAATATAATAAACATATGCCCCTTCGTGTTTTTGATATTGAGTATCTCCCTATGTATACATAGAATGATATTGACCTTATACTTTAGCGTCCTAGAATGATTGTTTACAGGGATAAGACACAAGGCCTTTAAGTCTGTCAAGGCAACAACAATTTACCATTAATCAGTACCTTTCTAACAAAAATATAGTTTTATTAAAATAGTATTGGTTGCAATTATTCATATTCAAATGATGAAGATAAAGATAACAAGTCGACGCGGAGGCCGGCACGTCTTTTTCTGTGTGCTTTCTAAGTAACAAGAAACGTTTTTAATTGAAATATTTATCTATTGAACTGTATGCTCTCTGGGCTCCCAGATGAGCACACGTCTTGAACGACCCTTGGAAGTACATTGGTTTTCTAACTTATAAATGCTTAAAAAGTGCAATTTCCTCAGCTTAACACCCATAGCCTGTAAGGGTCATTGTGGGGGGGGGGTGAGTGCAGCGTTGGGGTTCAACTCAGTGAAATTGTAGTAGATTAGTTTGAGGTGCAGATCTAGAGCCACAGCAGTGTCCTGCACCACAAAGGTCTTACCACAAAGTGCACCCGGTTTCTCTACTTGAGGCTTTCATCCCCCTAACTGTTGCTTTTACCTTTAGGGGGTGGATATGTATACCTTATTCAGACTCAAGGTTTAAGTCATTGTTTTAGGAACGTTTACAAATGAATTCCCTAACTTGGGCTATACTAATGTATGCTTCCGGTGATGTTTCATCACTCGAACAAAAAACCCTTCACGTCATTGATGAACGTTAATTATGTAGGTTGCCATTTAGAAACTCTGGGACATGATACACTCTGACAAAATAAGGGACCAGGAGAGAATTTAAGTATTTTATTCATGACTGCTTTTCGATACTGGATTTGTGCAACACTGCCTTGCCCTTCGGCCTTCATGCGTTTGGATGAACTGTAGTAAACCCTAGGACACATTATATTCTGGTTATATTTCCTTCAGACGTGTGGTTTTCCCCCATCCGCCCGTCACTGGTTTCACACTGCCATTCTACACCACAGGTTCATGCCACTATTTCGAGATATATCCCCCTCACACCCCACCACACGTCAAAGCCGGACCGCTTGCTAGGTAATGACAAGTACCAACAAGTGACAGTCTGAAGGTCACTGGGAGGTTGAAGGGGTCAGCCCTGGAGGGGGGTCGTGTGGCCCTGAGGTGTGGTGAGAGGAGGAGGTGGTAGGGGCTTCAACACAGGTGTGTGATTAGACGATAAGACCCCTTCACCTTTTACCTGCCCGTCACGGTGACTAGCAACTGACAGACCCTGTACCTATACAAAAAGGTCCTATAATATATGTCCCTTATCAATAAATAACCATGGCAAATCCTAAGATAATTAGATGACTTAGATGTAATTGACAAAGGTTACCTAACCAGTAAAATTGAATCAATTTGCATTGTTCTGACTCTTTGTGGATATAGCTATTGGAATTACAGTGATATCTATTTGATTACCATTTCCCATATACCACGGTCTCAGAGGAGCATACCCTAATGATAATACAGTATATTTGTATATTCTAGGTTTTTATTGACTATTCTCCCCACTCCTGAAGTGAGGAGGTGGCTTGAGGTTAATCTCATTAAAATCCCAAACCAATTTGCAATGGCAAGCCTGATTTAGGACTAACCCCTATTACATTGACCCTCACACCTGACCTCTCCCCTCCCACCTTTCCACTCCTCGTGGCCGGGGATATACGAGGGGCGAACAAATGACATGGTAAATCTACTACAGATCCCCAGATAGACCCCTCAGGGGTTTACCTCCTGAATTTCTCCCATGGATAGAGATTACCTGATTGAGAATGGATTTAGGGGTACATCATGGTCACCACAGGAGCTATGGTGTGTTAGTGACCTCCTCCTTCCCTCTAACCTCTAAAACTTAAAGGGCTGCATCGTTTAATAGTCAATGTCCTTTGTCGCCATACAGCCCTGGCAAGTCTACTCGACAGGGATGCATTCATGCATCATGCCGACCCTTCAAGAATGTATCAACTCCACAGTGGTGCCCAAATACATCACTCGCGAGTTAATCACCAGGGCTGTCTCTATGCATGCATCATGACGACACAGGGTCTAGTGCATTATAGCACTATGCCGTCCTTAAAGGGTTAACCCCTACTGGGGCCTTCTAACAGCAGCTATCTCACCTGGGTACACCTATATAGGGGCAAACACCGTGCTAGGTAATTACAGGTAGAGTCTGCCTGTTGATAGTGCTACACACGGGGGGTATAGCAGATAAAGGGATAAGGCTGGATCCATGAGTCCCCAGGGTCAGGGGTGCATTTCACAGAATTGACTCCTTACTGAAGAATTGCCACCGAAAAGCTCCCAAATCGTTTTTCCAAGACTAGGAATAGTCTAAGAAGAATATAGTGAACCCCTGAGGGCAATGATTTTGAGTGAGGTGAGAATTCTAAAGTAATTATTGATTCAAATTCATATGACTTATTTGTATATACAGCTTGTATACCGTTCAGCTTATTACGTGGAAATGGATCTATAGTTTATCTCTCTGTAATTCAGGACAGCTTGTGAACTGCGTAGGCCAGATCATTGCATTTCTCATCGGGAAGTATAATTGCAAAGTGCAAAGTATCATGCCGAGTGTTATCCTCCCTCTAGATGCATACATGTAGTTCTCCAAGTACATGTCACATATATCCTGGTCTATGTGGAATTCGGTGAATATTATATATGGGTAGGGCAGGAAATACGACACCAACAATATGTCCCATGGTCAACAAATCCACTGACCTCTGAAGGGACGACACCGAAGCATTAAAGGCTTAGATTTGTTAAGACCTCGACTTTTTGTTGTAGATTTAAGGGAAATTCTGCTTTGTAGCCCGAGGGACAATGACCCTGTAACCCGCGTGTCCAACAGAAACCTTTACCCCCCACCCCTACCTTACCCCATCCCACCCATGATAAACGACGGCAGAGTCAAAAATGAAAAGGGATAGTGTTCAACCACCGAGCACCCTCCCTCCCTCTCTGGGCCACTTCCAGGCAGGGCTAGGTAAAGTTCACTCGCGTTGGCTGAGCTTTAGATTTTTGTTTGAGAGAACATTATTAGTCGGATCGACCTTCGGGCACTCTTGGTCAGAGGCCAAGGGCAGAGATCGGGGTCAGAGGTCAAGGTCATCCCCATATCGAGGCTTGACCCCGGTTTGGGAGTAATGACAATACGGGTACTAATTTGGAATGGGCCAGACACAGGGTTTGCCATGTCCAGATTTCGACCATCAAGTCTAAAGGATTAGGAATCTGTATGATCTGATAATAGCTGGGCCGACCTGTGTGCGCATGCCTTGCTATGAACTGTGTATGGGTCCTATATAATTCTCCCCCTCTGAGATCTACCTCTAAAATTACAATCCACACAGTCCCAAATATCAACTCTCCCCTCTCTGTCTCTCGCTCTGAATATCTGTCTATCTGCCTCTTCTCCTTCCTCAGATTCTCTCTCTTTCTGTGTGTTCCTTTCGCTTTCAGGCTCTCCCTTTGCAGACGTAGGATATACACAATGTCATGTACATAATTGATCATAAATAAAGACGTTCATAGTCTCAGAGGGTAGCACCGCTCTATAAATTGTATGAATATCAAGTATACCAGTAACTGATCCCCTTTAGAAAAATGACTTTTATCAAAAGCAAGCTTAATTGTACACCACAAACAAGTATGCCCACTGTTCATATAATATAATCAGCGAGGAGTACATAAGGGTTGACACTCACTTGTTTGTACTTCACAGCAGATGTGTGAAGTGTTCTCACATTTAGTGTTTTCAGATTTCACTGCAAACCTCACAGCCCTCGCCCAGCTGGGGTGCTCTCTGGACAAGGCTGTCTTTATCCCTGCCTTAGAGCCCCCTCTGTGAGCATCGTCTACTTACTTACAGGCCAATCATATGATTACAGGCAACTATGTAAACTAGCAAACTGTGCTGAAACCTGACTCACCTACTTTCGTCAGATCCTTTAAGTTGTCAGAAAGGGGAGGATTCTATCAGTTTACACAATCTAGTGAGGTTGATCTGGAAAGCTAAGGTTTTTCAGTTTTTCTCAGCTTTTAGAAGGTGGGTACTATTCTACAGAAAGAAGTCTCTTTCTGTTATTTGTGTTGTGGGATAGACCTTTGGGTATTCAGTTACGTTCTTACTGCCCTTGCTACAATACCTAACTTTGTATACGTTTTAAATAGTATTTAGCAGTCAACCTATACCCAGAAACAGGAGGTATATATACAGGGGGGACCTTGTTATGCTTTCACACCCTCAGCAACAACTATAGCACTGTGTTTACCATCCTTCCTGTACTTTGCTGCAAACACCCACTGTTAACACCCACCCACAACCATATACCATTACCCTAGCACCTCATATGTTACCAGTAGATATTCCCCTCCCTTGCTTCTCATAGCACTGTCCAATCATAGTGCTTAACATTTATCTCGCTGTTTAATATTATAGTTCTGTGGTATTGGCAATGGTACTTTATATACCTCCTTTCCCACAAACATTAGTTTAACTAAGAAGAAACATATCAACAAAACACTAGACAATGAGGCTCTTCTGCATGAATTACCCATGAGAATTTGAACCAAATGATCCAAGTCAGATCACTAGTCAGATCCAGTATAAGAGGGGTCAGTTTACCCAATACTGCTCCCAGCACAGTGGCAGTATAGATATACTCTCGTTTCCAAATCCTTCCGAAATAAGGCGCTGGTGACAGCCAGTATGACCCTGAACTTGGAATTTTGCTGGGTTTGGGTAATCCCTGCTGGTAGCTTGGATCCAGTGGACAGGAACCAGAATGTATGATCGTAGTTTTACCTATATTTCCCATCATACTTTCTGGTTCCATTTCTGGTTCCTGTTCGCTGGTTCCAAGCAAACTACAGGGACTGCCTAAACCCAGCAAAATCCAAGTTCAAGGTCATACTGGCTGTCCCCAGAGCCTTCCTTCGGAAGGATTTGGGAACGAGAGTAGTATAGATAGTGCCCCACAGGTGTAACATGTACAGAGTAAGTACCCTGTAGTAACAGTAACACTAGTATCTACCTGGTGCAGTATGGCCCCCTAACCCTGCTTTAATCCTGTCTCACGGCTGGATGGTGAGTTGGCGGGATTTACACCTGCCACAGGTGAGATGACACCTGGCAACCTGCCTGCACAAGGTCTGGCCTCTCCCAGGGAGGCCAATGATCCTGCCCTGGGAGTCTGGCTCTTCATATTGAGGGTTATTCTTATAACTATTTCAGTCTCATATAGTCATTATGTAATCCTACAACTGTAAGAGGTATAGTTGTAAAATAGAAGATTGATGAAGATTGATAATCGATTCTGATTGTTTGTAGTTATTTTCAATAATAAAGGTAACAGGAGGAGGTCCATATATGATTTCAACACGATGCCTTACTTAAATTCAACTATTTTCTGTGATGACTTTACAGAAGTATCTGCCAGTTATTTGTCTATGACATAGGGTACTAAATTGTCTGTGTAACTACAACTATAGTAACTGCCTTTGATGCTTTATCAGTGTCAGAACTGGTTACACATTCATCAGTCCCTTGTCAGCAAAAATTACAGTTCCTTTGATCTCAGCAACTCCAGAGTTGCAGAACAGATATAGATGGATCTAACTCATTGAGGCATAACTCTAATAAAGAGATAACCAGATCTGACCATATCAGGTTACTCCTGTACCCCCCACTGTGCCCTACCTATAGGAGTATAGACCTCCCCTACAAGGACAGGCAGAGGGATGGCTGAGATCCCAACCCGAATTGACAGCAGAGGCAGGGGGTAGGTGGAGGAGTGATAGGGAGGGAGAGAATGATACCTGTCGTGGCTGATCAGAAATAAATGGCTCTAGCCCCGTGGGAGTCCCCTACTTCTGTCAATTCTTTTCACTTAGAGCAACATGAATCTTTGTCATTGGAACCCTTTTTTGAGGTGAGGGTATGAGAAAATAATTCAACAGGAGGAAAAGGTGTCCCCATTGTGGTGGTGTTGAGGGTAGGTGAGGTGCATTGGGTAAGTGTGTGTAAGGGTGAATGGGGGTGTCGTACTGCTCCAAAGATTGGACATGCCAGTTGTATTTTTCATATCTATTTTAGAAACCACAACTTCCAACAAAAATATGCATTTTTATAATGTTATTACTTTCATTGATTGATGTAGATTGACCTTGAACATTTAGCTAGGCCTTGGGCTCTTAATGCAATGTTTTAGGGTAAACTAAATGGTAGAATGTAACTGTGAGATGAGGTAAAGACAACATACTGAAGAGATATCGAGATTAGATATTAACTCGTGAGGTACGTGGGGTTAGGAATTCCATTATGTGAACCGCATTATTAAATGACTTTTGAATTAAACCAGTTCTGATTGGACTCCCATTGTCAGGCAACAAAGAAAATAACTATATCCCAGATGCAAGTCAACCAACAAGAGGCCAGCCTTCAATTTAAACACTAGATAGCAGCCACAACACTAAGAAAGAGCATTGGCCTTTCAGTCAGTCTCCCCCATACGTTAGTCACCTCCTGTTTCCCTTTCTAACCCACACCAGGTGGGAATCAGCAACAATCACCCCCTCCCCCCCCTCACACACACACACTCCCATACCCATCCACTCCCCCCCCCCACCCCAGGTGAGTCTTATGCCACATCTCATCACTATGACCTTCATTATTTGAAGGTCAAATAAGCAGACAGCAGTGAGGACACAACCCGAGCCGACAACCAGGAGCTTGTCTCCGTCATGTTTAGATGTTATATGTGTTCTGAATGTATAATTACTACCAGTGTTTGAGGCAATGTCAGAATAACACTTGTAATGATGGCCCCCAAAGGAAAAAGTTATACCGAAATATTTGCCTGCGCAATACAGGTGAATCTAGTTTCATTTAGGGTATAGTATTTCGGAAGCTATATGACCGTACATAGATAGTTGCTCGTAACAAATAAGCTTATTGTTGCATTCCCAAACGATAAGCATCTTTAATCAGACAGAAAAATCTGATGTTAGATTTTATGGTTAACAGTTAGCTCAAGTCTGAATGATTACCATGCTGTTTACTACCTTTAAGTTGAACTGAGTTTAAGCAACAAGGCCCTCTATTATAAGCCTTAACTCTGTATATTCAGTTCAATGTTATAGTTTTTAACCTGGCAGGTATAGCAGATAGGGACCTTTTAAATTGTAGATAACCATGACAAATGATATATCCTAGTCTAGAAAAAATATCTCAGTACCAAAATTCAATTCAAAATTCCTATCTTTATCAGATTAGCACTTCTATGTGCCATTACGTAAGTAGTTGAAGCAGCTATTGGTTCCCATGGTGAAGCCTTGCTGCACCCTGGGGGTATTTGGTGATGATAAACCTATGTGATGAATGACTACAGCCAAAACTTAAAAGGTACCCTCACTCCCACTACTAGATGGAGGGGCAGGCGTATTGCCCTTAGTCTTGCTCTGAGTGGGGCCAACAAAAGGTACTGTGTCCCATGAAGCAAGCTGTGTATTTATCCATTTATTTTGCCATAAATTCTAAGCTAATTTATTCGGATCAGGCCAATGCTGACATCTAGTCTCCATTAAAAATGGTTCACCCTTTGATTTACTTACTGGAGTAAGGAAGTAACCAGCAGTGTTTAATGGAGTAGGTTGATTTTTAGTGGTTATATTCTTTTTAATGTTTTATCCCATATATGTGTGTTCTGAGTTGTGTCCCTTTGAACGTTCAAAAGAAATATAATAAAAATAACTTTACTTTTAAATGAACTTGGTCACCCTCAGTAAAATGTGCTTTTTCAAGCTATTAAATTGTGTCTTCTGGAAGTGAAGAGTGATTCTGTTGGCCGAGAGGGGCATGGTGTGTGGGGTAAAATTAATGATACCGGGATAGTACTTTTAAATGCCTCCCACACTCCTCTGCATTTCCCACTTACTGGTCTACCTATTGCAACCAAGATGGCTAAACGTAAATAGATAAAATTAATCTTTTACATGCTACAATTATTATAATATGCCCAATGACATCTATTTCAGCAGAGAAAGAATAAATACCTGTGTTTCATCTTGCCAAAGGTGTAGGTTTCATGTTGATATAGTTTGACAGTAATTAGTTGAGCTTAATGACAATTTTAGAATTATTTTAAAATGGTACAATTTAAAATTACAGTAAATTTCACATCATTTCTCTCAAAGTCATTGCCTTGTGACAATGATTGTTTTCCTGACCTAATTATTCTAATCTGATTATCATAATCGGTCGTCACCTGTTTCCATAGACCCACTGCCGTGCATTACTGAAAAGCCTCTTAAAGTCGCAGTTCCCCCACTGAGGTGACACTTTTTCCGAACATGAGTGTCTCCAGCTGTCCTGTATTGAACACCTGGCATGGTGGGGGTCCAGGAGGGGCGTCACATCCCCAAGGCATATTGTGAATATGACACCTGTGCCAGGGTTTATACATCATAAATCCTGAACATCTCATCCTCTTGTGTTAGCATCATCTTTAATAAACTAGACAGCTCAATGCTATACCCACAGGCTCAGTTGTATATGCGTAAAACAAATATGTCTATTGTGATTGTGTTATGATTTAATATGTTGCCCTTCTTATCTCTGTTCTTTATGTTGATGTATATCAGTACATGTATCATAATGAAGGTCCATGGAGATCTAAGGAGCTAAGGACAATGGAGATCTAACATCCTTTGTCCCTGTTTTATCTAATTTTCTTTAAGGGAAGGGGTTCTGGATTTCTCAGATAGACCTTATTGATGGCGGCCAGCTGGGATCTAGGTTACCACAAAGTAATACTGATATCAATTCACTCTGTATTTATTTTGGGAATAAGTCCAGCAGTTTGTTTCCGTTCTAATACTAAAAGAGAAATAGAAGAAAAAAATGTGTTTAAGGCGTGTGTGTTTTTTTTCCAAGTCTCATTCAGGTTCTTTGTGTGTGCAGTGGGCCGTGTCACTGTCATTTGTGACAGAAAGCGGCTTGACACTAATCTCATTGTCAATGACGTAGCGTCTGACATGCTGCGCTGCTATACTAAAAGCCTCAAGTAGAGACAAGGCCCCTTGTAGCATTGACAAACTCACTTAATTAATGTTTCCTACCTGCCTGCAAAAACCCTCCTCAAAAAGGAGGCTGAGTAGGGATTTGCCCTCTCAGGAAATTAGGTGTGAGTAATTAATTTGGAGTCCTAAATGTGATACTGCAAGTATCCATTTATCCCAGATAGAGTCTGGCTCTTATTTAGGAGCTGATCTAAGCTGAGGAGCTAGAGTAGTCTTCTGCAATTGAGTCTCAGTGGGAAATGATTAATCAAAACTGGGATACTAGATCCTATACGTGTAATTAATGCCTGGGATGGTGGGTTTTAGAGCATGTAATTACTGTGGTTTTAGCAAGTGTTAATGGCAATTCTCCGTCTTATAACATGCATCAGACTTGTATATATCATAAGTATAATCTATGTATGTATATATAAGCCTTTGGTAAAAGGATACATCTAAAATGGATTCTATCTTTAACAGTATCATACTTAATATTCTTATAAAATAAAAAGAATATAACAAGTCATAATGGTCAGCCAATATCACAATATAATCTAAAATATTATCCCATTATATAGTAGACTTGAGCAACAGATTGTATTATATTCAATTTCAGCACCATATTGGGATGTACTTCTGACCTTTATCCTGACTGTTATAATTGATATGTATTTGTTCTGTACACAAGTATACTGTGTGCCTTCCTATAATCACCCCACCTGCATGCTGTCAATGTAACCCCCGGGACACTTTAGGGGCAGAAAAGAGGTTAAGTACATTTTGAGAACTTGCCTGATGTTTGAGGGGATAAAGGCTTTTGACATGTTTAATTATGTAGGCCACGCGCCGGCTGCCAGGCTCTTGTTTAATAGACAATGGTTCAGCTCGAATGTCCAAGCCCATTACAAGATATTTAGGACAAACTCAACTGGCAGAGTCTAGAGGTACTCCCCTTGGGTTTGACCCATTTCCTCCTTTAGTTTTCTTTGTTGCAATTTTCTGGGAACATTTGAGGCAATGCTGGATGAATCAGACTTTTTTCCTTAGGCTTAGCAACTTCTGGGGACAATTTTGGATTAAAAAGGCTAAAAGTGTACTAGGGGGTAGAGTCAGAGTCCCCACATCCCAGTAGATTCTGGATTTAGTGAGTCTACCAGACTACCTCACCACCTGAGATAGGAGTACAGGTGCAGGATGTAGTCTGATACGGGTTCAGCCACTTAGCAGTCCAGCTTCTTGCATTGCCAATGTTTGTACCTAGAAAGCAGTACCTAAACACAGAGGTGCTCCCAAAGAGTCTGTGTATAACACATATTTAGGTAACTGGTTTCTCAGGCTCCGATTTGCATGGGGGAATTAGTTTGAGGGCAGGACCTCCCAGGTACAGGGTAAATAGTTAGGGACGGGGTTTGGGGAATGAGGTAAATAGTGACAGGTATATGTTTCACTGACTCCTGTCATGCCAGCCATTGAGGTTAAACACAGCTGCATCTTGTACCAGTCTTTGTGTTATTTGTGTGTGCATCTTCTCTATACTGATTATATTGACTCTGTCTGTATACTGGTACCAATGGTACCAGCAATCACTAGCTCAAGCTTGAACAGATTCTGACAGTCTCCATATTATAATTAGTAAAGCTCTAACAGTTCATCTTAAAAAGTAACAAATACTAATACATTGATTAGTAAAGAAAATATTCTATTTAAATAATAGGGAGTGGTCTTGATTAAACAACAGATGAGATTGGTGCACTTTCATGTGAGTGTACAGATAAGGCTTCCCCTTTGCACTGAAAATGAGTGGCATTTTCTTAACACCCCCCCCCCCCATCCTTCTGTTAGAGGGCTCGAAATTGTTCTGTCCCTTCTCCAGTCCACCCTCTCTTACTTACATCCTGCAATATGATCATAGTATCAACCCTAAATCGCTTCTGGGAATAATACGATATTAATCTATGGCGTGGGAGGTAGTATATAGCTAACACAGAAGGAAAATATACCTGTGTATAAAAACCTACGGATGTGTATTGTATACAAAACAAACAGGAAGACCGAGTCACGTCTAGCCACATTGTGTACAACACCCAAGGACCTACAAAGATGATATTATTGAGGTGCTGAATCCACTTATGTACCACAATGCCCTATTAGACCTACAGGTCCAGGAGGTCCATGTCTGTTACATTGTCTTGATATTACTTAACCCTTTAAAGGCCGCATATAGTGCTTTAATGTAGTAAGCCCTTTGTTGTCATCATGCATGAATGCGGTGGCTAGTCTACTCGCCAGGGCTGACTACGTGCATCATGCCGATTCAACCGGGTTGATACACTCCTGAATGGACATCACCTGAGCATGATGCATGAATGCAGCCCTGCCAAGCAGACTTAGCAGTTCTACATCCATGCATCATGACGACCAATGGGACAGCAAACTAAAGCACTATGCAGCCCTTAAAAAAATATTGACATAACTGTCAGTGCCTGGGTGGAGACCAGTTGGTCGGTGTTAGTGGCAATGAATTTCTATCCCAACATGTTGGTTGTCCCACTGTGATATTCATGTTTATGTCCGATACATGTCCTTAGAATGTACATGTCAGGGCTAAATAAATCATGGAAGGGGTAGCATGTGCACAGGCATGGCATTATACTGGGGTTGTGTTCAGGGTATATGTTAACCCCAGAGAGTACTATAGTTTGTTCAAGCCTAAAGGGTTTCTTTTTAAATATTATGTCTATTACATCATCCTGTTGACTTGAAAGGAAATCAATCTTTGATGTTTTTTCCCTGGTTACATTTGGCCTCTCGATTATTCTAAAAACCAAAAAGAAGCTTTATAGGTAAATCTCTTTTCAATTATGTAGCCAACGCAGTTGCAATTCTACCCTTAGAGTAACATCAGCTAGTAGTATAGCACCCAGGACTAAAGGACTGTAAGGGGTGAGAATTAGGAACCTGTGTAGAATTTATATTGAGTTATACCTGAAAAGCTCATGAATATATATGAGGTTGACATGTCTCTGTGTGGGAGACCTGCATGACTCAATTTAACCTTCTCAGTTGTTTGGGCTGATGTCGTGTTGGTAGCTTGGCAGGTTAGGGGTGACCTCTCAATGAGATATAAAAGGCAATCTCCCTAATACTCTCCCACCTGTCCATGTCTCCACAACCGACAATGATATATACATTGTGCTCTCATGGACCACCCTCAGTGATTCACGCAAACCTTGTCCACAGTTTAGATAACCTTGCTACTTAGGTCTATAATGATCAAATAGAGAGCTGCAGCAGAATTATATGATCTAAAGTCATTGCCTTCCTAGTATGGATTAATTCTTGTGCATTGAGTTTCACTTGCTGGACAGGTATATTTATCAATCCTGTCGCAGATGGGCTGAGATTAAAAGAAAAGACCGGCGTAATTATAAGTGGCCTTTTATTTGTTGCTTTTGCATTAACTAACAATATCCTGACATGCACTCTTATCAATATATGCGGAATGTAGCATTTAAACACGAAAGACACAAATAGAGAGTGACGTCACATGAGACCAAAAATATGCACAGCCATACTAAGCCTATGCAAATGCACTGTATTCTATGATGATTTATAATGCATCAGACACTAAATTAATGACTAGTGATCATTCATTGTTGTCATTGATAAGTTACATACACGTTTTCCCTTCTATTTCATAAAGAAAATTATCATGAAGGCCTCACGAGATAATATAAATGAAAGAGATACAAAGTACAAAATCGTCTGCACGTACACTGCCACATGATTGGCCCTTGAGTGGCCCTTAATTGGTAGTTAAGGCACACTGAGTGTGGTGTACATTACCGAGAAACCAATCAAGGAGTCATCACAGTGGTGTCTAGACCAATCAATATAGATAGGCTGAGTGTGTCTGGTATATTTTGGTTCTCTTGTTACGTCATTTTCAGTGTGAGCTACCTTCTTTCTTTTAGGTTTAAATGCTACATGCTGCATACATAGATATAATGTATGTCAGAATAGTATTAGTTGATACCA
Source organism: Harmothoe impar (assembly GCA_947462335.1). Classification (NCBI taxonomy): domain Eukaryota; kingdom Metazoa; phylum Annelida; class Polychaeta; order Phyllodocida; family Polynoidae; genus Harmothoe; species Harmothoe impar. Next base: position 39,127,275 of record OX381714.1, read on the forward strand.
TTACAAAAAATAGAAGGCCACATAAAATTACGTTGGTCTTTTCTTTTAAGTACTGGCCCTTCCCTGATAGTGCTATGGGGGTACACTGGAATCTAGTTCTTGAAATGGATTATTAATCATACCAAGCGGATTACATCCACAGTTTATGACAGTGCTCATTGATTTAAGATTATGTCTAATCAATTCCTAAATCAGGGCAGGAGATGCAGCACTTCAAAGGCTTAGTGAAGATATGGAGACTACCAAGGGGCATTCATCAAAGCTGTATTGATTGCTGTATGGGGATTGTGTATGAGCATTCTGAAATGTGATATCTGGCAACCACTAAGTTGGATGCTCATGCTATAGAGTGGTAACCCATGATCATAATTGTCCTGTAAATAGATACAATAAAGGGATGCAATGTACCTCCTGCGAAATATACTGCATGGTACAATTGGAATATGAGATCATAATTTATATCAACTTAGAAATTGTTGGAACTGCCCAACCCTAAATCAGGTGAAATGTAAGAGGTGATGCAAGCGGGGTCTGGGGGCATAACTGGACATGCCTCCCAAGAATCTTTAGAAAATCAGTTTGCATATGAATGTATATAATTCCTGAATGGAGTGGGGCAAAATATACTGTTTCTCTGCCACTATGTATATGATTCGGAGCCCCCCCCCCCCCATTCTCTGTCTTCATGTTCTAAGACCGCTAGCCCTCCACCCACCTCACACTTGCTGTATTTCTGATTGTATGCAAGGCATCATAGCATCAAAGACCCTATACTAGTGTATATAGGGTCTTTGATAGCATCTTAGTTATATAAAGGCCCTGACTCACGTCTCTGGACACAAAGGGAATGTCCATTGTGATATCCCCACCACTGCATAAAAAAGTAAAATCACATATGACTAGAATTTCATACTCTGTTTCCACTCACTATACAGATGCATCCACCATGTATCATCAGAGAAAGTCATGCATATACTCCCACTCCCAGATCAAGACTCATACCAAACACTTATCATGGAGGAACTCATGCTAGGAGATATAGGTTGACCACCCACCCTGCTGTGGAGTGGAGGTGTGTGGGTGTTGATACAATAAACACACAAACAGATACAGGGCACAGTGTCAGTATCCAGACTGCTATATCATCATACACACTAACCCTTTAAGGACCGCGTAGTGCTTTGATATACTATGCTGTTTGTCATCATGATGCATGAATGCATCTCTGATGAATAACTCACCAGCGCTGTATTCATTAATATCATGCCGACCCTACAGGTTGATACATTCCTGCAGGATCAGCATGGTGCATAAATGCAGCCCTGGCTATTGCAGACTCGTTGATGCTGCATGAATTCATCATGAAAATCAAGGACATAGCACATTAAAGCACTATGCTGCCCTTAAAGGTGTACTAACCCATACATGAACCAGGATCCAGGCCCCAGTGGCAGGAAATGGGGTTTTACAAGGAGGGGGGATTTACACAGGCAGCCACCATGTTGGTGTCAAGGTGTCAATGTGGGTGACAGATTTATAATCCACTTCTCTTCATAAGAAGCAGGCCGGAAGCTACATGCATGGTGTGTGGGGGTGCATGGCTTTGGGGATGAGCTTGCATGTATTCCGCCACAAGTCTATACAGATGATATAGGAAAATGTGTGCTCGTCAGGGATCTCGTTTTGGTACCTTTATTAAAACCCGCACCCCTTGGCGCTATGTGTGGAGACTACCAATACGAATTTACAGCCCCCCTACCAGACTGCCTACAGGGTAAGGGTCCGTCATTAAATTTATGCAGAGATCCCCCCCCCCCCACACACACACACTCACATCCCATCCCTAACTCCTTTACTGAAAACAAAAATAAAAATTAACTGGTGACATCAGTTGTAAGCTGGTGACGTCATTTGTAAACGTTCTCTGGACCTGTTTCTCTGATTTGGCATAATATTGATACATGTAGAAGTATGTTATAAACCAGATGTAGGCCTATAATGCTTGCTGTAGGGCTAGATGTAAAAGAACCAGAAGATGTACCAGCATTGTGATTCAGGAAATTAAATCACTTAAGTATTTCAACACAAAAGACTGTTGTGCAGCATATATACCATGCGGCTTCCAACTCAATCTGGTGCTTATTTTTGCATTTTGATATATTCTGCTTTATTTCACATTTTAAACAAACAGGAAACGCTTATTTATACAACGCTATCCATTGCATCCACTGATACTAAGCCTTAGAAATCAGCTCACAAACTCATCCACAACCCATGATACATGTACTATTATATTTAAAAGGATAAAAAAAATAACAGAAGACGGAAATTAGAAATGGCAGTCCTGCTGTGGAGGCAGACCCCCCAAGTACATCACAGCCTTGCACTAAATATGCTCAGATCCTGACAGCTCTTGCTCACGCAATGCGCCTATAAAGGTAAAGCCCGGCTTAAACCCTGTCGGCTAAGACGATTATCAGAGTGGACGGGATAATCCCATTGTCAGCACACTTAATGCATTGGTCGCCGACAGACTCATCACAAATTGGGCCTGACTGCTGCCATGGATACTCCCTCATTTACATAATTGGGAGGAATGTAGGGAAGGGTCCACGCCATCTGGAGGGGCATTGAGGAATTAGGGGAGGGAGGAGGGTCATCTGTGAGAAAGAAAAATGACACAAACTGGGTTGAGAGTTTTGAAGAAAGCTGATGAAATGTGAAGACAAAGGCATTGCCTCAACCATTAGCGTTATGTTTGATGCAATAATATACTAACATGTATACCATGTATTCGTAGAGAGCGTTCGTGTCCTAGTAAACGTTCTCCCTGGCACCTGTTCTTATTGCTAAAGTGGGGCAAGATAGCAAGAGATATCCTGAAACACCATACCTAGTGGGGCTTCTATCATAACATCTTTAAGCCAATGATTTGATTAAATGTATTTTCATGTAAAAGGCATCCATACTTAATATCCTTCTTAATATCACCATGTGGCTTCATATCTAATTTGAATGAGTCGATTTCCTAGATCAAGGGAATAAATAAAAGTTATTCCTCATGACATGATTTGTACCGACCTCAGTTATGCAAAACCTCTAGTCTAACAATGGAATAAAATTGGCATAGCCTGGCAGTATGAAGCTTTATGATAGGAATCACACCAACTGCGGTACACCCGATGGTACTCCACACCCCATTGGGCAATAACACACGGCTCACTACATCCCTTGTACCCTCCAAGCACCACCCCAATCCCTCAACATCCCACAGCCTATATAGCCCTATCTCATCGTATCTGCTTGAAGAGTGTCAGCCCCCACGCGTGCCCCCTGGCGACGGGGGCCTACAGTGCGGACAAACTACTTCCGGCGAGCGTGACCGCTGGGTTTGTGGACAGGAAGCTAGGCGTGATCAACCGATTGTCACGGCGTCGATCACAGCTACTCGACATGGGTAGGGTGGTTGGGTTTATTATAGAGATGTAGCAGACCGCAGACCTCTGGGATACCTCCCTGTGGTCTGTATTGGCGCCACTGGCGGGGAATATGTTTGTAACTTGCCTTCTGTTGTTGGTTTATGTGGCTACATCTACCAACTGTTCTTGTAAAAAAAACAAAAGAAATGATATTATAGGGGACAACTCCCATGTGCTTTGTCTTGCCCCTATTTTTGTCATACTAAATACTGCACGAATATTCGCATTTAAGCAGCACTTTCAGCAGCCTTAATTTAAGTAAAATTAATGTCAAGGAAAGGTCATAATCATAATGCAATTTAAGCGGCGTTAAGAGGCATTTACTGGAATTTAAGATTAAAGTGTTAATTTAAGCACTGTAAATTTGCTTATAAGCAAACATTCATGCAGTGAAATATATACCAATTGTTATCATGTATGACTTTAAAGGTTATTATCAATCCGAAAAATGAGGAAATCTGTGCCTTATTTGTTATGGAAGAGAAAAGAATTACCCATGAATAAGTGTTACCATTGTGGACGAAATTCCTCATTTTAGGTTTAAAGGTCCTCATAGGAAGTGTTAATGTTAATATCATAACGATGGTTTTATGGTGAAAATGTGAGAGAATACTGCCATACATATGTGTTTCAAGTTTGATAAATAAACCTTAATATATTCCCACATAGAAACCTACATATGGGCCATGTCCATTACTTTAAAGCTCAGATTTCTATACTAACCCCTCAATTAGAGACCTACTTCCAAAACATATCTATTACCCTGTCAGGATTATAACAGTGACTAAAGCCCCGGCTACTTTGGGATTCAGCACACCTGGTGGTGTGGTCTCTGGCTGTGGTCGTGGTTGGGTTTGGAGGTGACAAGAAGCTGTGTATAAGAGGGGGTAGAAGGGGGAGGGGTGTGGGGAGGAGGTTGGAGGAGGGGGGACCATTGTCCACACTTTCCGCCCATCTCCCCCTCTCTCAGATGCGCCATGACAGCTCACCGTGGGATGAGACAATGACACCTAGACAAGGAACCCCTCTGCAGCTCCCAACCACTGACTATACTTTGTTTGATATCTAGGTGGTAACGTGGTCACATATGCATACTGTGCTAAAAAATACAAGTTAAATTACATTACATAAAGGCAAGAGTACAAAGGTGATATTTGTGTGTGCAATTTCATTAATTGGTAGTGGACACATCAGATCTAATGGGTACATATCACATAAGTATCTACATAATTATGGGCCTGAGGAACATTAATATAATATTACCGGTAGTAAAGTCTTAGAGCACACTAATAAAGAATGATCATATATCTGAAATATACACAGAAACATGTATTTGTGTTGTATCAATACAGTGTTTACATTTGATATTGCATAATGAGGCGATTTACCTGTGACCCCCAATTATCAAAATTTAATACTGTTACGTCATTACACCAATAGAATAGGCTACCAGGCATAACCTACAAGTACCACAGAACAGGAACAGGCACTGCTGGACTCTGAACCTGAGACACAATGGTATCATTCATTAAGAATATTGCAACCTTACACAGGGGACAGATTATAGGCGACCCCCGATCCCATCTGCAGCAATGATCAACGCTTCAGACCGATATCTATATTGCTCACCCTGACCCTTTAGCAACCGTTTAGTCCCTGTCAACTAAATTAATTTGAAGCTTGATAAAGTTCCTGATGTCGGACATGCAGCCAGAACTGCTGTTGATGAAATTGATGACAAAAACGGTATCATATATTTGTGTAGACCCATTGTAAATAAAGGTACCATATCTTTCTTGTTCCTATGATTTTGTAGAATAATTAACTCAAAAGGATGATCAATATAGATTTAAGATAGATAGACAGAACTTAAGAAGATTACATGAAATGTTGTATAAGGATCTAGTATATAGGTAAACTTACCACAACCAGAGATATCTAATGCTGAATACGACCATAAATAATCAATTATAAATCTTGCCTTCAATTTATTATAAAGGTGACACAGTTCTAACTGTTCTGGTCAGAGGCCTTTAGATAGTCAACAAAGGGGCGCAATAGGGGATCAAGCCAAATAAACAAGGGTCCTCTAATTTTCACTCTTTGTTGCTCAGAGATTAACAGAGATTCTGCGACAAAGGCTCGGCTGACTAAGGTGATTACGCACCTATTGTTACGTCACAGGTGACTGGGTTGGGGGTCAGTCATCAAGCACATTTACAGTCCTCAAATTGGATGGGTTGGTTAGAGACTGTGTTGCTGCTTGGAGAGTGAGGGGGGAGGAGGTGATTCAGACAATGAAGGACATCTGACACTCAGTGGACACCCAGGTTTAACGTTAACGAGGTGGCAGCGTTCTGAGAGCCTGCAAGGCATGGGTGTCACACAGGGATGCATACTGGCTCAAAACCACTTATTTTATCTATTTTCCTTGGTTTTCCTTTTTTTGTTGGCGAATATCCGTGACTTAAGTCGTGAATTTCACTTTATTTTGACAGCTGCTCAGATTTCTTTGGCCCTTTTCAGCATTGGGAATATGATACCAATTGCCATTTTTACTCTCGATCTCTGCACACTTGAACCGTTATATATTTTCATCTTGACTATCCTGTCCACATCAGATTATTTGCTCCACATCGATTAACACATTTAAAAATACATTGTTATCCCCATTGGAATAGGCCTGAATGGGGTGAGACAGTTTGTTACAGTACATATGAGCTTGTCATCGCACACACATATTTAACATGAACAAGGTTAGTGACATCACCGGCAATGCTGTCTAACTCACTCTTTCCTCTGTCCAAATAGGGAACCAGCCATGGGGGATTAAAATTCTATTGCCCTTTCGCTCCCTAATTCGATTAAATTAATGTACCCCGTTTGCTTTTTTCCTCAGTTAGTCACAAAGAAAACTGAATATATTGATCACTGTTATGGAAATCATTCTAAACATGCATGGCTTCAGAGGCTAATTTCGGGCAAGGTGTTGCTAAATCTGGCAGATTGCTTTCCACCCATGGGGAAGGGGGCGTGGCCTATAAGTCACTGAAGTGTAAACCACGCCCACCAGACACCTTACGCAATGCATGGTGTATTTAACCAGCCCCTATGATTGACAGCTTAATGAAATTAGGAAGGAGCAATATGAAGGTCAGGAAATTGAACCTCTCAGGGGGAGGGGGATAAACACAGAAGAGAGGTGTGAAGGGTGAATGCCAAGATACAAAGCTCTCAAACAGCTGTCTCTTACAAATTGGGATATGGAAATACTGACATACTCACTCTATGGATTGAGAAGAACAGTACTCATAGTGTATTTAAATGTAATGTTGCAATCATGATATGATGGGACAATGATATTGTATCATATATCATCCTGGGTAGATTAATTGCCATTTATATTCCGACCTTGATATTCATGACAAAAGCAGTGAACTGTGTAATGGGTGGAGTATTGAAAAGTTGAAATAAGTCCTATTTTGGAAATGCACGTTCATGTATTGTACTGTGTATAATATGTGTCTGGACAGAAGCCAGACATGTAGACAAAGGCCTTCTATCTCCACAAAACTGTACTTCACCAGAAACAAACGCCTCTTTTCCCACCACCTCCACTCGCTCTGCCCTCACACCCAATCCTCCAGGGTGTCCCATGCTGGTTCATTGTTGCACAGGTGTCTCCTCCAGGGTTTAGCAGCCACGCCTCACCTGACAGTCTCCCTGTGATGTATTGTACCCAAGGGGCCCCAGCCCAACACTCAGAGGTGTAAAAGGGCGATAATTGGGGTGTTTCCCAGTGTGAATCCTCAGATTTGTGGCCAGTACCACTCACCACCCTTCCCCCACCCTACACCCCGCCCCAGTCCCAGCACCTCACCTATAAGCCCCTCTTGTGGAGGTTTAGTCAGATGGTAAAGGCCAGACAACAATGTTTGAGTACACTTTATGGTTTCCGTTGAGGAAGTCTTTCAGCATGATTGTTTTGCCACCTTTTGCAATTGACTCTTACCAGAATTGAATTGTAATCTGCATTTACCACATAGCAATTGAAGCATTATGAGAGCATTATTAATTCCACATCAGCATGTAAAGGCCCTGGGTCTAGTAATATCAGTCCTATATTTCTCTCTGAGCATCTGTGAATATTATAATCATCAAATGATTGCAAACCCTTTTCTCCTTCACAGGTTTATATACATAAGTGTATGTTGTAGTGCGTGTCAGTCCACTTTATGTACATCATTGAACTGTTGATATGAATTGCTGATTTTTGCTTGCATAGCATTTGATGATGTCCCTCTGATAGAATTATTATTAAGTCCATATTATGTGGTCACCATGCATGCCCTATGAAGGAGACAAGGCAATGTTAACATCCCTGACACCTGTCCATAAACAAATGTATAGAGGTTAATTGGTATGCACTGCCCGATGAAGAATACAGAGGTCAAGTCAAAAATCAATCAGTTCAAGGCTAGAGGGCCTTTGTAGACCCCCTGTGTAGGCCCCTACCATATTGCCCACATGCCTATAACTAAGGACTTTTGTACATACATCTGCCATTGACCAGTTGGCTTCCGAACCTTTTCCGAGAAAAGGTGAGTCTAATGGCAGCAATTAGTGCAAACCTGACATGCCCTGAACACAGTCCCCTCTTAGTCCAACACACCAACTTTAATTAAACTGACACCTGCCCTCAGTGCGCAGCCGCACTTCCTCGGGAGCCGCCATTGGCTGCGTGCATTCAGGCGTCGCGATGGTAATTCTTGGGAGTGCACATCTGCGGCGTCGGGGAGTAGAACCATTGTTGATGCACGTGGTGAGTGGGGTCAGTTGCCTTCTCTGCAGGAGCAGGCGCATCTGGGCCCTTGGCTGGGTCAATATTTAAGGACTTATTTTTAATTATTTGCCTATTGTCTAGGGGGTCTGCTGCCACAAAAGGTCAGGGGCCGCTTATGACCCGTGTAAACACACCGTGTGAGCGATAATAGAGAGATCCAGCCGGGCCCCCACTGTGGTGTGTCCATTTTCGTTGCTCCCATCCGGGTGAAGTATGATAACAAGCACTTTGGTATGCGGTCGGTGTTAGGAAAACATGGCATAAATCACCCATCAGCTGGTCAAGGAACAATGGGCATGCAGACCATATAGACGTGTGGAATTTCTCTGGAATTTGTTCCCGGATTTTTTTGCCAAAGTGTAGCCTATACATATAATACAAATAAATAGATATCCTTACTTTTAAAGATTTAGTATCTATTCTGGAGGTATCAGGCTGGGCTCCTGTAATAAAACTCTGGTACCTATATATTCCTGACTCCAGGTTATGATTTGTTCAATTGTTCACATGTTTATCCATATTTACTTATTGTAGGCTTAACTGGGTTAGAATGCTATGTACAGCAAAATGCATTAAAAAACACATATTCCTAGACCCCCTATATAGATTGATGGCAGTATTCTGATTACAAGGGTCATGTATAGCAAGGTACTTCCGACGTCAATATGGATCACTTATAAATGCAGTCTCCACTGATCGTTGTACATGTAGATCCCTTCCCTAAGAATAGAACAATGGGCACTATAAAAACATTAAATTGTTCGTATATAAACCGATGAAAGCACACGATCAATAGGGATTTGAGGATATATTTGGGAAAGTAGGGGAGCAGTCTAAAAGGACAAGGCACACACTGTTTTAATAATGAGAAAGCCAAATAAAGTCAAATTGTTACCAAAAACCCACACCCTCCCCCTAGTTTGCATGGCTTTAACTTGGCATCTAAAATAGGCAGCTTCTGCCCCTGCCACTGTGGTAGATGACATGGGTTATCACAAATATCCCACTGTATATTATTTAAAAAAACATCAGTGGTATAAATGTCGTTTGGCATTGTTTCGTGGCAAGCCGTGGGAATACACCGGAGATCGATCCTGAGAGGTGGTGAGTAGAACAGGGGGGTTCACCGGATGGAGAGGGGTGGATTTCAAACGATCCATCCATGGAGAGAGTGTGTGCATGGAAGAGGGGGGGGGGTCAAGCACGCCAACCGATCTCTCTAAACCAAGAACGCTCATTAATTTCCCTAATCCATGCAAATTAAGCCCAATTGTCAGTGATCCAGTCACGACAGCCCGGGGGAGGGGGGTGCACTGACGTGGTGAGCCCCTGGTCACCCACTGGTCACTCAGTGGTCAGTTGGTGATAGCTTTGTTGAAGAGTTTGTTCATGACACCCCCTGTCCTGGTTTTATTGACATTTGCATCACAGGGGGATATTCATGATTGACTCGGCCTTAATCTAATCCCAAGCTGCTTAACCTCTCTCTGACTGATTTCAATTTATTGCCACACTAGCAGTATAATCTCCTCTTCTTTTTTTTTGTTTAAACATTGCATTGAGAGTGATTTCATGTCCGGGGAAATAGCCCAAGGTATGTAAATAGAGATATCATTATAAAATTGATTATGACTCGCATACACAATATTCAATTTGTTATATCCTTTCGTGGGAAAACAATATTAAAATACCTTCATATGTTTATTTAGTCAAGATTACTTATGGCTCAAAGTATTAAACTGTTAGGCTCTAGGCCATATCCTCACTGATCCTGTGTATGATCCCGTCACATCTGATATTTGAGAAAAACAGTTATCAATACTTTCAATACATCCAGATACTTTTTTGTTACATTTCCAGGATGTCCACTACAGTTAAGACCCAGTGCTGACCCCTAGCGTGAGCTGCCGGAAGATGGTCGATAATTGGTGGAAATGACGCCTTAATGGTCGCCGTCATCCAACACGTCATCCGGACATCAGTGACTCCGCCATGTGGTCAACTTAATTGGTAGTAATTTATTTCAGCAAACAATAAGCCCAACAAACGGAACAGACTTTCCCTTGTTCCTTTTCAATAAACATAACATTGTTTACAGTTATAGTTATCTGAGTTTAGGCTTAAGATATTATCAATTAATACAAATCCCTTCTCTAGAATTATGATGATATTAAGTTCAAAGGGAAATAGCTTGGATGTTAGCATTCATATTAATACCATTAATCCTAAATTAATACAGCCATTCCCATGTTTATACAAAAGGGGGATGTTCACGGACATGTCTCACCAAGTGATTCCGACCACCAGAGTCCCCTGCTGGGTGATTAACCATCTGTATTGTCACACATCAGGGAGACACCACATGGAGGGACATAGTCACAATCATAAGGCACATGGAGATAGGAGAACACGTCGGGAATCTGTTCACAGAGATAGCAATATTGTGCCCCTACATGGGTAAAATTCGACACGGGCGACACGGCGACACGGCCCCTTTAAAAATCGACACGGGCGACACGGCCCTTTTAAAAATCGACGGACATAGAAAATTAAGAGATAAAAATCGACCTGCAGACATCTTTCTCTTAGTTCTTATATACATAAAAAGTGACGCAGTGACACGCTGTTTTCACTTAAAAAGTGACGCAGTGACACGGCCAAAATTCTGGCAACCCATGTAGAGGCACAATATTATTTCCACTTTCAGAGATTCTGAATAAGACTCTGTGACCTAGCCGTATCAGGGATAATTATTTTTTATGAACATATTATCGAGATAATTGTAAAGAGCGAGATGTCAGTCAAGTATAATGGTCTGTCCAATAGATTTACTTCTGATAATGTAAAAGGAGGAACATGTAGATAAAGTCAGGTTGCAATTGTGTGGATTGTCCTGTGATATATTCAAACTTCTAAACTCACATGTAATATTAGGACAACCCCAGGGTACAATTGCCATCATCAGAGTGGGGAGAGTGTCCCCTGGAGAGTGTCATGGAATCCTGGGATCCATCCTTATCATGTAGACTAGGGTGTCATCCAGGAACCACTAAAAGCTGCCATGTTATACCAGATGGTCTGATATAGGGGCATACAGCACTGCATGTCAAAACATTCAACAGACCCAGCCCCAACTGTTTGTTGTTAGAGGCAATAGAACCATTAAACTGTTTGCCTATCTATCATCACCCTTTACATTTTTCAAATGCCATATTCTCAAATCTGCCTTTCCCACTTCATAGAAGGGTGTGGGTAAATGATAAAGGGAATGCATTCTCAAAATGGAACCTCATCCCCCTTAGAGATTCCCGAGGTTCCCAGAGATGAAATCGGAGAGGACTATAGGGAGACACTGTTTTCTAGATTAATCTGTCCACCATCTTCCCCATGTTCGGACCACGTGCTTGTTGACTGTGGAGAAATCTCATAGCATAGGCTTAGATGTTCAGAATAAGATTATCATCCCTCAGAATATCGGGTTTGAGAGTGTGGCCACCCATGGACACCATACACCAAGACGCCCTCTGGTGAGAAAGGCTGCCCAGAGGTCACCACTGTCCACTACTTCCGGTTGACTGACCTCTGTAAGTTTTCCCATCTGTGTGGCTGGGTTTTGAGTTGATTCCATCTGTGTTCTAATGGCCACATCTTCCAGAGTTTTGAGGAATTTCTACATCAAGTGTCATTGGTCAGACAATATATGATGTAGATGTGTACTACTTGGTAAATGTTGGATGAATCCTATATTCTCCATTTTGTTCAATGTGTGCCTAGGAACAGGACTTCCATGAATAAGAGGATCAAAGCAAACTAGAGCAAGAAAAGTCTACAAATGCAAATCAGCAAATGTAAACGTCAGCTTAAGTCGCCAGTAATAGGGAATACATGTATAGTGTGAGTCAGAATTGGCTTCATTAAATATGTATAGAGGCACTGTGGCCAGGTAGCGAAGAAGACGTTAAAATCCAATCAAAATAGTAAATTAGCGTCTTTATGTTTCTTGGGTCTGAGATATTTTCTCTAAGCATGCTAAGAAGCCATAGCACCCTCACCCCGAGCATGACTCATTCCCTAGCCATGTAAGCCAAAGGTGAACACCTGTTTTCTCCTTTTCTGTCTCGTTACTTTGGCTTAGATGTGGTTTTATACTTACTTTTACCACACAAGTACAAAGTCTCCCTGTCTGAAAAGGTGAGCAGGCCCATAGACTGCACTGTTAGAAAAAACAGCCACAAAAACAAACAATATCATAGAAAGCCTAAATACCATGGCAAACCTCTAGACTATCTTAGTAAATGGCCCTAGCTCTTTAGCCTATGTGAACTATATGGGTGTACTGTAGAATTCTTGATTGTAAAAGAAGGCAATATTTGTGATCATTACAAAGTGCACATAGCTGATGCTGCATGCCTATATCTATCGGCCATACACACAAATAGATGAAAGGCGTGGAAGTGACACTATTGAGCTCTGGGCTTCGAATACGAGGAATACCAGATCCCATCCATGCAGATGCATGGACCATTATACGGCCCATGCATTCCATTGTCTTTCAACCTAGATTCATATCAACACCCGTTGTGCCAAGTTGAAAACGTAATAGTTATATAACTGGCCCTAGTTCTTAGAGCCCTCGTGTATGGTCCCCTGGACTAGGGCCCTGGTTCAGATTCATGAGCTCACATTTTCTGCCATGCACGGTTCATAGTTTATATAACAACAAATACATGTATTTCGTCACAAAATAAGCTGAGGCAACTATATATCGTTTCCTTGTGATCCTAATGTAGGAGGCTGAGGAAATCTATATACCTGATATACCAGTATTTGTTCATGGATGTACTCTCTGAACTCTCGATGTGGACATACCTTGGGGCGATAGCGTGTATTGCATACCTGCAGGCTTTTCGTACTGTTTGCACTCAGGATTACGGTGGTTGAACTAGTTCAAAGCAAGCACCTTTGGTCAGATCATATCTATTTCTTAAGCACGTAACGTGACGTCTGGTAACTGGGAATCCAAAGACCAGCCCAAGACATGATCAATCCGTTATTGGTCCCTAACATGAAAAACGTCTCCTGTGTTTTAAAAATACCTGATGAATGGGATATACATCGGCATCATGATGTGCAGTAAGCTTCATGTTCACTGGAAATCGGTATATAGCTTCACTCTATTAGAGCGACTTGATGCAATGGTACATACCCGGGGAACATACCACATGAGCATACCATCATTTCTGGGGATACCCTGATTATCGCTCGCCATAATCGCCCATTGACCAAGGATTCTATAGACTCCATATATATATGCCACTTGCATTGCATACAGAGAAAGAGTGATTGCTTCTTATGAAGACTATCGTCCTTTTGGTATTAAACAATTGGAGTGATTGGAGTGATGCTCATGAGAGTATGGTGTAAGTGTTCCACCTGAATTTAAAATGTTGGCAATAATGTAGGGATGGGAGCTGCCCCTGGGGCCATCACCGCTCACCATATCAGGGACAATGTAATTACCTCAGGGCTTAGCTGTAGGCCCCTATTCCACCTTTTTAAGATCACCTGTGTAAAGCACCATAATTTATTACTGGTACCTGATTATTCCCTTTGTAGGTCTGTTCACTCTGAACCAGCCAAAGCAAATCTCGTGTTCGAGATTAGGAGTCATAAGTTTTGAAAGGTGTATCAAAGGAGCAACTCACAGCTATATTGCGTCCCTGGATGACCAGGACAAGGGAATAAAAACAAAAAGAAAACACAGTAAAAAGTCACCTAGAACCCAGCAGTGCCAAGTCTGAAGAGAAACAGCACTTGATACGTCAGGGTTGGACGTGAGAGGGGTGTACTCTTTGTTTACAAACACAGAGTCGCGCGGCCATACCGATGTGGGGGTGGCGGCGCGACCAAGAAAACGGAGGACACCTCTGAAACGACTGTATCACCGCCAGCATTTACATTTTGTGTATTTTCTTTCTCTTTGTGCGGGTGTAGGTTGACTGTTTTTCTTGGAGGCTATTTGGGTGGAGGTATTCAGGTGAGAACTGGTACTGGACGGGTACACAGGCAATACAGTGGGTCTGTGTATATATACACGGTGGGTACCAGCGAAATGGCAGCTACTTCCGCTTTGAGGTCAGTGATTGTAGGTCTTTGGTGGAAATGGAAGATGCTGACCTGGCTTCATGAGTAGCTCCATTATTTATGTACTTTTAGGCCATGGGCTGATGGGACCCCTCGTGCACCCCCCCCACCACTCAACTAAATGACATTTTTCTTGTCCCTTAGGGTCCCTAGAACAAGATTCAAGATGTTAACATGGAATATCTTGGGATGCACTACCGGTTTTAGCCCGTTATCCATGTGCGGGTTCATACCAGTTTTCGGCCTGTTTTTACCTCACAAAATGTAGGAGATATGTGCAGGTTTTGAACTATAAGAACACCTTCCAGTCACAGGACCTCTATACAAAGGGACTCATTTGAAAGAAGACATGATTTCCTATCTATTGATACCTATCATATGCATCAGAGTTAAGAATTGGCTGAACCACAGGCTCTGGAACATTGAAGTTTGAAATCGCAAATCGCAAACTTTTACCCAAAGATTTCATTAGGCACGACAAACATACATTTAACAACCCCTTGTCCCACATTTGACCACCCAATCTGCTATGAGATGATGAGAATAGACCTTTCTGATTAATTTGAGCCATAGAACAGCCTTTTGTGATAACCACAACTAGACTTATTGTCTTAGGTACATGGACACTCCCTTGATCCGACAGCGCTTCATTTCATGTTATTTTGGATTTCACTTAATCAAAAAAGCACATCTTCTTATTGTAGGCTGTTTATAATGGGATGAAATCTGACATGTATGCTGATTAGGAATTTTGTCAGGGCTGTTAAATAATATTGTGCTAAGAGGCTGTAAATGGTCAAAATCCAAGATGGCGGCTGATTGATTCGAATGTTGCTTCTCAATGTATAAATAAGGAGTCTAGGAAGATTCTAAAGACACCTACCCCCAGTAAATCCACCCCCAGGAAAACAATGGGACCTTGAATTTGATGGTAAAACCAGTGGTTGCCTAGCAAAAGTGTGTTTGCATAACAACAAACCCAAAAAGTAGGCTCGTAGAGAGCTATCGCTGTAGATTTTCATAAAAATCCATTGACAAGTGAATGGAAGTATACCTCCAGTTAATATCATGCTGTTAGAGTAACAGGGTACAGAAAATGCATCCATCAGAGCCAATGGTTGCCTAGCAACAGCTGGTTTGCATAGCAACCAAGCCCATAGTTGAAATGGATTGGAAAGTCCACTTTCATTGGTAGGGGTGTTGTCACCCCATCCCCAAACTACCCTCTAATTCACAGCTTTACCCATGGTGCAGAGACCAGGTTTAATATGAAAAGTCTAAAATGACGGTCAATCATGAGGTTGCTGCCATGACTGACAGCCAGGCACCCTCTCGACTGAGGGTACCCATTGAGATAGCCTGATATAAGGAGCAGACAGTCAGAATGGGGTATTTTTCCAATACAACTAGCTGTTCTGTCTGCCTAGTAATGGTGAACCCCCACCTAAGGCTGGGCACCGGGGCACTCAACCAGGCCACAGTCCCCTAAGGGGTAGGGGAGGCCAGGTACAGAAGTCCTACACTTCCCACAATCACTCAACACCTTGTATAGTCACCTAGGGGGTGGGGGAGGCCGGGTACAGAAGCCCTGCACCTCCCTCAGTCACCTAGGGGGTGGGGGAACCAGGTATAGAAGCCCTGCACCTCTCACAGTTACTCACTTCCTCCCACAGCTGACAAAGGAGGCAAAATAAGAAGGTTATAAGAAAGGTTGGTTACGAGGAGCTAATTCACCTTGCAAAAATGTGTTTTTTATTATGAGATTTTTACTGTATCTATAATGGTGTGTTAGTATATTGGTAGATGGACATAACTTGCTGCCCTGATTGTCATGCATTGGCTGCTCCAACTAACATGTTGCGACCATTTTGAGTGTTGTTACAGTTGCCATTAGCAATAAGGGTTTGAATTCCATGGGGAATAGGGGGAATACAAGTAGTGTTGCCAGGCATAGCTCCTTGTTCACCCCTTATGTTTTGTCAAGTGGCCTCTATCCTGGTGATCAACAGACATTCAACCCTTGTTTCTTGCTTTCCTTTGAGTCATTTACCTGAGCAGATATATACATAGGTGTCTTGCTTACATCAGCTCATAGTTGCTAGTACATCAATGTGTACAACTTGCAGCTTACCCCTGGAAGTAACATGGGTTCAATGTGGGCTTGAGGTTTAGTTTGCCAAATCTGAGAGGCCATTTACATTCAGAAGATATTATCAACATATTTGCCAGGCTCCTATATGCAGAGATTCAATGGATACTTTCTAGATACAAAAGGAGTATGTTTTACTACTACTATAAGAAATGCTTGAGACCTAACACAACCACCTGTAGTTCCACAGAAATTATAAATGGTTAGTTCCTTGCCAGACCCCTATGGGATTGACAACCTTCCCATACCATAGCTCCTAATGATGCCACCACATTAGCACAATATCTTATTCTTTAAGCATTCGATTTTTGGGGAGATTTTATGCTTCAACTACAGACAGGGACTCCTCTGTATTCCTAGGGGATGCTTTGTAAGAGACCACCATCCTTGAGCATCCCCCAGTCCCCCAGGGGATGCTTCATAAGAAACCAACTACACTGGATACCTGCCTAATAGTTAGGGTAGGGGTTAGGATTAGCTTGGTTCTTTTTTATTACAGCTAGGGTTAGGCTTAGGGTTAGCTATCTATCTGGGGGACCAGGGGAGTCCCTGCTGCTTTATGCATCGTAATGACCAGGGACATACTGCAGTGCACACCTTTTGGAGAATGATAATATCCAACACACCCTTGGGCTAAGGCTGCTACTGTGGGACTGAACTTTCAAAGTGCCATACTACTCATTGCTATTGATACTAATGTCAAACATGTTGCTAGGGTAGCAACTGCTTGGTAGCAAGGCTGTAACTATGATTATTTCCAAGGCAGTTGATAGTTGGTAGTGACAAGTTGTTTGTGTGGCCGCTGGAGGCTACAACCTCTGTGGTTTTATCCAAGAGAATCCTCAGGCAACACTGAAACCCTAATGCATATATTCAAAGAGTTATAAATGAAAAAAGGGAACTACAGGCAGTACAAGTTTGTGTGGGGGTTTGCCAGGGAAGTGTCATTCCCACGGTGTTTAATTCTGGTATAAAACGGCTGTTATGTTAGCAGGTACCCAGCAGTTAGAGGGAGAGGGGGAGCCCAATATAGGTTTGGCACCTAGTATTGTGTGGAACAGGGCCTAGGTAGGTCAATCTAGCACAGTTTTGTAAGAAGGGTGCATGTGATCCTGTCCTCTGTGTTGCGATGTGTCCAGGTAGTACCTCATGAATTAGGATTTCCTATATATGCAAATCTTGGAGGTTACATGTGTAGTGGCTTGGTCCTACAAAATCTTCCCAACATGTCCCAGTAATGCTTAACAATCAGCCTGAGGACATTGAAGCCAGGGTAAAATGTGATTATGAGCATGGTGGATATCTCATTATCTTTGTCACATGTGGTGATGCTGAGGAGAGATTCCTGAGGGGCTAGTATGGCTTTCCTGAAAAAAAAAACGCAAAGAAAACTGTATGCATGCAGACAGCGGAATTCTATACTAGCTAATCATGTTCAGGCCAATGGCACATAGAACTAACCAATAATAAAGAAGGATTCAATGATACCTATCACTATGACACAAAGAAATTTCACAATTTGGGGAAATGTAACCTAGAGGGAGGGCATAAGTCAATGGTGCGAACAGACCATGATGGCAGCCCCCCACCCCCCATTCTACTAATATTATTGTGCAACTATGGGCTTGGTTGCTATGCAAAGCAGCTGTTGCTAGGCAACCATTGGCTCTAATGGATGCAGTTTCTGTACCCTGTTACCCTAATAGCATGATATGAACTGGGTGTATACTTCCATTCACTTGTCAATGGATTTTTATGAAAAACTACAGCGATAGCTGTCTACGAGCCTACTTTTTGGGTTTGTTGTTATGCAAACACACTAGGCAACCACTGGTTTTACCATCAAATTCAGGGTCCCATTGTTTTCCTGGGGGTGGATTTACTGGGGGTAGGGGTCTTTAGAATCTTCCTAGACTCATTATTTATACATTGAAAAGCAACATTCGAATCAATCAGCCGCCATCTTGGATTTTGACCATTTACAGCCTCTTAGCACAATATTATTTAACAGCCCTGACAAAATTCCTAATCATCATACATTTTAGGTCAGATTTCATCCCATTATAAACAGCCTACAATAAGAAGATGTGCTTTTTTGATTAAGTGAAATCCAAAATAACATGAAATGAAGCGCTGTCGGATCAAGGGAGTGTCCATGTACCTAAGACAATAAGTCTAGTTGTGGTTATCACAAAAGGCTGTTCTATGGCTCAAATTAATCAGAAAGGTCTATTCTCATCATCTCATAGCAGATTGGGTGGTCAAATGTGGGACAAGGGGTTGTTAAATGTATGTTTGTCGTGCCTAATGAAATCTTTGGGTAAAAGTTTGCGATTTGCGATTTCAAACTTCAATGTTCCTGAGCCTGTGGTTCAGCCAATTCTTAACTCTGATGCATATGATAGGTATCAATAGATAGGAAATCATGTCTTCTTTCAAATAAGTCCCTTTGTATAGAGGTCCTGTGACTAGAAGGTGTTCTTATAGTTCAAAACCTGCACATACCTCCTATATTTTGTGAGGTAAAAACAGGCCGAAAACTGGTATTAACCCGCACATGGATAATAGGCTAAAACCGGTAGTGCATCCCAAGATATTCCATGTTAACATCTTGAATCTTGTTCTAGGGACCCTAAGGGACAAGAAAAATGTCATTTAGTTGAGTGGTGGGGGGGGTGCACGAGGGGTCCCATCAGCCCATGGCCTATTTGGGCCTTCTTGCTCGTTGCCTTATCTATGGAGCTGTAGCTTTCTATGTGACTATACATGGGTGGCTAGAATTTTGACCGTGTCGCCGTGTCGATTTTTAGACAAAGTGCCGTGTCGCTGTGTCGATTTTTATCTAGTGCATTATGCCCTAATTGACTGTGTCCGTCGATTTTTAAAAGGGCCGTGTCGGCCGTGTCAGATTTTAAAAGTGCCGTGTCGCCGTGTCGATCGTGTCGGGTTTTAACCCATGTATAGTCACTTCTATGCCAGCTATGGGACAGCCATGTACAATGTTTATTTCTACCTGGTTGCATCCTCTGCCACTTCTGCCTGGCATTACAGTGCTGAGACTTGACATATAATACATTATAATGTATTAGGGCTAGATATCATGTGATAGTTGAGAGCAGGAATCAGGTTCTTGATTATTATGCCAGCTTCCCTTTATTCAAGTAAATTTAATGTCACATCAAAAGGGGCATTCCCGACTTGATAATTTGACTGGCTGATTGTTATCATGTGTTTTTTTCAGAATATAATAACACTGTGACACCAACGTATATAGACTAATTTCTTTCTAAATTGTGTGTAATTATTATGTTTTTACCTTTAAATATTTAGAAAGGTTGATCATAGAAAGTTTGTGGATAGTATACCGGTAATGTTAAGTGATATGTAATAGGGCCTACCATTGGCCATATTGCAATGATTTAAGCAACAGACTAATATCAACATTACAATAAATGATGTCCTCTATATACATGTCATTGACTGCAATGTAGAACTGTATTGAAACAGCGATGTTCTGAGACATGGAAGCAGTGCCACTGCTGGTGATAGTGCTCCTTTAAATGGCCCATTAATGTGCCAATCCTGACACAAATAGTAATTTCTCACACACAATATTGTAAACCGATTTTTATGATCTATAGAACAAGCTTCATAAATCACCAAGCATTATCAGACTAATGTGCTATAGGACTGGTGTACCCTGACAATTATACATTGCAACATCTTTCATCTACATCCACATGTATAGTCTACAGCAACTCGGGATCAGTGAATTCTGCACCCGGGATTCTGCATGAGATTCCTTAAAAGCAGTTGTGCATTGGAATTCAATTTCACATAAGAAATTTCCCTATGGTAACTTTTTCACCATGATGATGAGATTCCCATGTGTGCACCCCATCCCTCATAGGACCATATGCCTTTCACGGCCTCTGTCAGGCCCTATGGAGTATGATATACGACCCCCTAGCTGCACCCTCTCTGTGACAGGAATAATGTCCTCCTCAAAGTAAACAGAGATGGGACAAGGCATGCCCCTACACATGCACGGCTGGAGATGACAAATTGCCTCACAGAGTGCTTCCATGTTCCCGGCACACTCACCTCATACATTCCTCTGCTCCAGGGTTTGCACAGGCGCCAAATGTGTCTGTGCTGAATTAGGTGGACCATCCAGGGTTCGGGGATGAGGGGGTGGGGTGGTGGTGCAAAGTTAGGGTAATACTTAATAGTTAAAATTGTATTTCTTACTTAACAAATGATTTTAATGGAGTTAAGAGGAAAGAAAAAGAAGTATGTTGATCTGTATTATTGTCCTATCAGTAATCCCACCCCAAACATGGATTGGACCATCATGGAATGTCCGATCATATAAATTATTACATTTAATTTTCCTGCCATAAAAAAAAAGTCTTTGGAAAATGTGAATGGTTAACATGGTTCACTGTACACAGTTTTATGATATAATTGACTTTCTAGCTTCCATATGCATAGTACCCTTGTGAGAATAACAATACTATCAATTTAGTAGGTCCCTTCCTAGAAGACACAACGTCCCCACTCCAGACCCTGGGCATTCAAACGGTTACAATCCATGTCCTCACTTTTTCTCTTGCGTTCGCATTCTTACATCATTTTTGATGTTTCCCTTTTGAACTACGTAGTAACAGGTGATAAAAACAGACAGCTTAACTCTCGCGGAGACAACGTGATGATTGACGAGAGTGACTCATACTGAAAGGTGATCCACCATTGCCGGAAACGCCGCGGAGTTTCCCGCCAAAATAGGATGTGCCCGGATGAAGTAAAGTCGTCTGCCCCCGACGATTTGTTTATGACATTTTTATCTCCATAAAAAGAGAATATTGTGAACAGCAGTGGGTGAACGGAGGTAAGCAAGTCAGCTGGAAGTTTTGACATTTGTACCCAGGCATTTGCAAATATCAGGCAGAATATAGCTACAGTAAATGCCATTGTTTTTTATTATTGTCGCAACAGGCATTTTCGGTCATTTTCATTTTAGTTAACGTCTGGCCTACACTTCATGTGATGTGGGAAGTCATGGTAAAGTTATATATAGCTCTCAACTCATCCAAGGGCTTCTCCGTAATATGGCCATAATATTATCTATCCTTTTTTGCACAGCCAATATTCTATCCAATGTACCAGTATACTCCTTACAGTTTAATGTATTCATACATATGTGCATAAACCACATTTTGCATTTCCGTTAAATTGGTAAATATGTATGCATTAAAGGTACTTATAGACTATACTACATGTATAAGATTGCTAAATTTGTATGTGATTGGTAAAAAAACATGATTAAAGTGTAACCTGACGATAAAGTAGACACCTCTGGCCAGGTACAAAACTATGACAAACTCCTATTTCTCTTAATGGGTCATTCTAGCAGGGGGTAAAGTAAGTTTCCCACACCAACTACAGGGTTCATTCTCAAATTGCGCCGTATTAATAACATGGAATGCGGAATTAGATCCTAATAAGTGGTCGGTTATTATTTTCGCTCACCATTTTTGTTCTTAACTGGGCAGCTCTCAATTAAAAGATGTGAGATTATTTAGCGGGTGCACTACGGCCGTTCATTAGCGTACTGTGTTCTTGTTGTTTTTTTGTTGAAAAACGGGGCGTTTGTTGAAAATGTTGTACTCTGTAAGAACACGTGCCATAACCGTCAACAACTGCCCCCACCCCGTCCTAATGAGGTCATTGAGACGCGCTCGTACCCGGAAGTCACCGTGAGCGACACAATCTGTCCCAGTTCTTTTGTTGTGTTTGTTGTTGTTTTTCAGCCCTGACAAATCCCATATTTTTGTAGTGCCCTGCATTACGGACAAAAACACGACGGTGGCACCCCAATGTCGGCAATGTCGTGGGAAAGTTTTGCCATCATGTTTTGCGACATGCCGTCATTTGACCTTGAGGCATTTTCTGGGACATTGACAACGTCCGGGATGAGGACACGTGCCCTTCAAGGCTTCAACATGTGATGAGGTCGAGGCTCCTGGGTACTTTTTAATGTGCACGTATTTTTTTCTGAAGGGGGGGGGGTATTTTTATATGTAGACTCTGTGGCTTGCAGGAAGGTCGATATTCCAACTACAAAGGAAGATCTCGGGGTAGATCTGCTTGCTTTCACTGCCTTTATAAATCTAGAAGGATTGACAATCCTTCTAGAATTCATTCCAAATAAATATCATTTACATTCCCTTCTTGAGATATCAAATGCACAAGAATACAAATTTAATAGAGTTGCTACAACAGTCATCTTGGTTTGAACAAGGCCCCTGCGAGTTAGCTTAGTGTTAAATCTTACAATGTATAGGGGACCTATTGATACATTGGCTGATATTCAATAATCATTCTCACCCATGTTATCCCCTGTGATTTATCCAATAATCAAATAACGTTTTCCATAGAATTACTCACTTGTTGTGATTAAAACCATTACATGATTTAGAGGCCCCATTGCCTCTGTCACTTCTGGAAAAAAGATAAAGTGGCATACATAAATTGTTGTCTGACTCATCGAGGGTACACCGCGCATGTGCACTTATGGGTACTTCCGTTTTAGTTACCATATTCAACAGGGAATGTAGATGATGGTGAGGATGAAAAAAGGGAGATCCCAATTCTGAAATTAAAGTCAGAAAAGAAGAGATTTATGGCATCGTCCTGGGGGAGTCTGTGAATCCTAATGACGTTGGGATTCATAGAATATAAGATGGATATACACAATGTAATTGATGCTTATACAAAGCCCTCTATGTGGGTTTTGTGGGTTTCTTTTGTGGTGGAGGCTGTGGAGAATATTGTATAACTATGCTTGGCAATGATTTTGTGCATGCAGATCCCATAACTTTAAAAATATGGAAGCAAAAAGGATATGTAGGCTACTGTAAGTTATGAACTTCATCAGGGATACGAGGTTATGGAGGACTATGTGAAAAGAAAACAGGCATGGTATGCTGGACTATATAATTGCACACTGGTATATGGGGGGTTCCGACGATGCAGAACTATGGAGAAGTCCGGTATATTCTCTCCAAAGGTATACATGTAGAGATATAAGATTTATAGAAGAGAGTGAGCCTGACACTTTTTTTTATTTTCTCTTAATGCAGCCTTCCCCATTCACAAACAAATACACCAACCCCAAACCCCACCCGAAATTGTCGCCATGTTTGTTCTGCTGCCTAGGAAGTTCCTGTGCTCGGGGGACTGGCCCCAATGTCAGTCTACACATCATCTATCAACATTATGAGATATTTAATCCCATGTTCCTCGTGCAAGCCAATGAATAGGACTTCTACCTCCAGTACTCCAGGGTAGACAGTAGGCCATCCAGGCATCTGGAGGTGGGATGGGGAGGGACAGGGGCATGGGAGGGATGTTCATTGTTGGTCCAGAGATAGTTCATCTTCATTAGGCGTTACGTAATACATGTATTTAATTTGGCCCAACGGTTAGACGTCAAAACATGATTGAGTTTGGGATTGTTCTCGGTTAAGTTTGTTAATTAAGGGGCTAGGTCTTTAGTCTTTGTTTGGTCAATCAACCCCTCTTCCATGCTTCTAATACTTCTGAGAGCAGAATAATTATTATGAATATCCCAGCAAATTAGCATCACCTAAGCATAGGTTGCCGCTAATTCTTTGGGATGTTATGTCCTAATAAAATGTAATTGAATATCCGTATCAGATCACCAACAATTATACATTTTGCAGTATGCAATTGCTAAAAGTAAAGGTCCATACCTAATCAAATTCGTGGGTACCTGAAATAAGGGTCTAAACCGGGGGTCTGACACAAATTATAGTGTGCTACTGCATATCGTGGTCCCGGGATAGTAGTGCCCCTGCCCCCGCCCCTGTCATATAGATCCATACAACTGTTTGCCTTGCCCCAATATACGCATGCTCAGATGGCCCATATATTTCACTCAGTCCTTTCGCCCATCAGGTCTTAAGACCCTGTGGAAAGAGAAAGAGAGAATCTGTGGAATGAGAACATAAAAGATGGAACCCTACACCCGTGTCTGTCACGTGTCGCAACCGGAAGTCAGCGGGATGACGGGAAGGCTCTTCCCAATGTCATGACCTTGGCCATCCATCAGCACCAAGTGAGGATAGCTCCCAGAATGCATCGCGCGAGGACAGCAGATCACGTGAACGGTGTCAGGGGTCAATCCCACGTGCTTTAGAAGCAGACGACATTTTGTCACAGACGGCATCCAACATGAGGCTCCTGGTGTGAGGCGTAAGTCATGAAGGGAAATGTTACAATTAGACCATGATAATGCTCGTCTCCAGTCCAGGCATATACAGCTTGTTAGTCCTGGAAACACAATACCTCTAATAGCGCCACATGCGCTGAAAATGGGAGGGAAGACAGCGGAGAAATACGTCCTGAATAGGAGGGATTACGAAATGGCCACAGAGCTAGTGGGGTAGGGGACTACACATGGAAGAAGGGAAGAATGGAGAAGAGGGAAATGAGGGAGGCACAGGCCACCCAGTCATAGTGATCCCAGCGACAGATGATTGATAAACTGACCTTGACCTTGTCCACACTTAATGCGACGGTATTCCCGGCGTCTCTTCAGATGGGCTCTACTTGTCAGGGACGCTGTGACGTCACAGCAGGGAAACATGACGCTGTATTTGCATATAAAAAGCCCCAGAGAACACTGGGCGCAGACGATAGTAGGCAATGGAATCTCGTGACAGCAAACCAGGGTGCCCCCTCTCGGGGTCAGGGGGAATTAGTGTAATGAAATCAGTCTCATTTGTCCAAACCAATCGCTCAGGATTGTTTGGAAAAAGATGCTTCCTAGCCTATAGCTGCATCTGCAAGACCCTGCGTGTTTTTGTCTTTTGCTCTTCAATGAAGTTTAAAGGATAGGGGGTCATTAAAAGTATCCAATTAATGCAAAATAATTCCCTGTGTGGATGCATTACATGGCAGGTGCTTCAGATTACTCACTTCATCTAGCTTGAATATCCACTGTCACTTGAGACATCAAATTTAAATTTCTTGTGAGGGTAGTAAGCCCATAGAGATGGAAGAATAAAACATGAATGTTTTACAAATATCGAAGTTTGGTGTGGAGGCAGATGTTGTTTTTATCGGTCTTTAGAGCACCACATGTGTGTCCCGTGCCTGTTAGGAAAGACACTGTCCCAGCTAATAATAATAATACGTTATTTTACGTCACCTTTCGTGTTTTTGACATCTTGCCACTGTTTCAGCAGTTTTGTTTTATGCACATCTAACTATTTAACTCCTGTCCTTTATCTCATGAAACATAATGCAGTTGTGCATCAATGTATATGATATTGAATGAAACTTAGGGCACACAGTAAAATGACTTCAATGGTGTCGGAAGCATTGCAACCAGAACGCTGTGCATCCCACCCCCACCCCCGCTGCTGACCAACCCCAGAGATGTCAAACATAAAAGGTGATAGGGGTAATAATAAAAGTTGAAAAAGGAAAGAAGCTTGCTACACCTCTGAACCAATGGACACTTGTAAGCATAAAATGCCACTGTATGTATGCAAAATACATGTGGACGAAATACAAACAAGTTTATAGTCTCCCAGAATCCAAGCAGCTGGCGGTGATAATTCATGAGTTGTGTTCATGTTTAACGTGTTTTATTATGGATGAGCAACTCACATAGTGGCAGAGTCACCTGAGGACAAACCTATTCTAATTGTTTTTAATTGCTCGTCTGTGACTCGCAATGTATGGAGGGCGGGGTACATGTTTGACCTATGGCCCCACTATTCATTAACATTATTTAAGAGAATCCAACATAGGCAATAATTATCTCGATGGAACAGCAACTATCATTTGCATGCGTGCTGAACATACAATCCTAATTTGAAGTCATAAACGTATTTGCTTAACAATTTATATAGTATGTGGATTGTTTTCTTTCTTATAACCCGTGATTCTAGATCGTTGTTAGTCTCAAAGGTGCTGATTTCAAATAATTTAGCATTATAATTTAACTAGTTCATCGTGCAGGTATCGCATTGAGGTATAGCTATATCAGTATCATTATTTCGAATTTGATATCGAATACTGCTGACTCTATATTACTAGTTTATATAGAACACAGGCTAGACTTATGCAATACACCGGTTGACAATCAGGCATTATCTTTGATCCATTTACCCTTCATCAGTTTATCTTCCCCTCCTTAAAAAAAAGCGACAAGATCATCGAGGAGGATATCAGTGCAAACTCCCTATACCTGTTCATGCACTGCAGCCCTCTTTGTCAGAGCCGACGTTATCAAAACCAACCTCAAATTAGGATCCCTGCAACCGATCTGTTCGTGGGGAACAGTCCAGTGATCTAAAGCTTGCTGTGTCCAGATAAGATAGCTATCATTCCCACATCTCGCCCACACAACCCTCACCCTACCCCCTCCCTCTGGAATGCCAGTGCCAGAGACAGAGAACACAGAGTATCAATTATGATTAATGTCGTTAATTGTCCACCCAGCAGATGTCGCTGAGGGCGGTCAGCCATGACAGTCACGTGACAAATACCTAGAGGGCAGCGGAAACGAGGCTGACAGGGCTGTGCCATAGTGCATCAGGGCAAATGCATGTGTTTCAGTTCCATTTGAAGGTTTTATGAATCATGATTTTATTTCTTTAAAGTTTGTGTTGATTAGAGACGTTTGACCTGGAATTATACCTGGAGGAAAAAATATGGGAGGGTAGTACGGGTTCAATAGATTGATGACCCGCTAGCTGTCATGCACTTTGTATAAAACGATGCACTGAATGAGAAATCTAAAAACAATGGATCATTTCTGACTTGTGGTTGCCATTGTTGTTGTGTAGACATTGTTGTGGTAGTTCTTTCTGTTCAATCCTTGGTTATCAATAATTATCTAGAACCTTGTCCTGTTAAATACTGTGGTCTCGGTCTACCACATCAACAGTTTAAACGACGCAATGATCAGCTGTCATCTCTCTATTAGTAACATAGCTATATTTGTTAGGCATCATGCCAATACCACCATCATTTCCTTTTGCACCCATTCCAGTTGCACCTAGAACAATTCAATCATCACCAGCTATAATAATACCTGGTAATATTCCTCATTAACGATTCCCACTGACCATAATAACTATATGTAACTGACCCTGGAATTCCTAAATACCACATCCAAAGGAAACCACATGGGTTAGGCAGAGAATTCAGGGCTTTGAGTTTGCCTGCCTCGGAGGCCTAAATCATCTTATGTGCAAATTCACTGACATGCCCCTATCAGCTGACAATGGAAGCCAGTCAGTGGGTACAAGAGGGAGGTCAGATAATCAGTGTGGCTGCAATGCTTTGATCCCTGAGGTGTCATATCTACTCTGTACCAGGATTACACCCACATGGAAGTGGATCATTAGCCCTTTAAGGGCCGCATAGTGCTTTCATGAGGCGTGAATGATGCATGATGCTTTAATGCATGGGGAAGTGGCGAACCTTCGTGTGGTGCATGATGCTTGAATGCACCCCTTTAGTTAGTTCCTCGTCAAGGCTGCATTCATACATCACACCGGCAAAATTCAGTGCAAAAAACTGATAAAGCAGTATGCAGCCGTTAAAGGGTTATTGTAGTACTCTGATACTGGCCTACTGCACTAAGTACACACAGGTCACATGGTGCAGGATCCAGGTCTGGTGATCAATGTTTTCTTTAGGCCTGTTCCGGGATGCGGGGGAAAGGACGGGTATAGGCATACGTGTTTCTGCGATACCATATAGGATATGCTCGTGTATGTTTATGTATACATAGTGTTTTGCAAAATCCTAGAGTTCAAATATGTAAATAGGATGTTTGCTGCTTCAAAACTATTTTATTTAGTATTTCATCCATCTTTCACATTACCTATGGCCATGTTTAGTAAGTATGATATTTACTCTATTTGCATATTTCCCCCTAAGCCTATTGGCCTCTCTCTTATACACATATTTCCAAGTACATGTTGATATAGTGATATGTGCATCTAGGCATTTTAAAGTGGGTCTTTGTGTATCAATTATGTCTTAATAGTGTACAAAGGTGACATTCACAGTTCAGCAAACACAGGACATTCATTCATTTATTAGTATACATTTTCACAGTTATGATCAACTTCCTTTGCAGAGAGCCAACAACAATTTGATGTAAAACTTTAAAAAAAACAGGACTTTCTGAAAATGAAAATTAGCATTTCTCATTGTAGCTAGCCTCCATGCCAGCACATGTATCTACTTCGCTTGTGACCAGCGGAACTGTCGGTCAACCCCGCATTACTCATCATACCCTGACGGGTACCGACCTATTGTTCTGGCCATGATAAACGGTAACGACTATTAATTGCTGCTCTTAATGGGTGTTAATCATCCGGGTCTCCAGCTGGCCTCTCTTTCACCCAGCTGAATTATGGGAAAAGCGGGGGAAAGCCTCCACAACCCCCACTTCCGCTATTTAAGAGTTTTATGTTCTCCACCGCAGAAATGTCAAAACTCTACATACCTTGATATCTGAGTGATGGAAATAAAATGTAGTATGTGCATAATAGAGCCCACTCCTTTATGAATAATCATTGTAATCTCATTGTATTTCTTTTTACTTTCAGAATAATACTCTATTTCTAATATCGTGGGGAATGGTAAAACATGAAACCCATATAGGTTCCATGTTCATTTCTTTAGATATACATAACTGGATGTATGCATGTTAGAAGTTATTCATTAGAACTTAATTTTGATCATCTCATTCTATTCTAGAAAATTTACATTGAGTGTTTTCCTGCCTTTTAAGGTTGTTCACCCCGACGTAAACAAACTGTCATCACAGTTCACTTCTGCACTGATGATGATGAATGGTTTCCTTGCGCGTCCGCTAGACGTGAGTGCAGAGATATTATAATTTCATTTGCTTGCCGGTTCTCGCGGTTTTCCCAACAATTAACCGTTGACCATGTTAATTAGAACCCGCATCCATCACAAAAAGACCCCCACCCCTCCCTCCATCTCCACCCCACCATATCCAACCCAACCCCCACACCATGAGCTTGTATGTGATTCACTCACTTTCTATCTCAAGTCCACAGACTCAGACGCAATGACCCCTGTGACCTTGTCTTTGTATGACCTCTGACAAGGACCTTAATGTGACCTTGACCTTGCTGTAACATTGATCCTATAGGTGCCGACGGAAGTTATCAACCGGATGCAGCGGTGCGCAGAATCGTCCTCAAGGGGTGAGAAGTGGTCACCTTAGGTGGTCGGTTCCCACCTTTACCCTTTGTCATTGATGTTGTGGGATAATAACATCTCAGATAGATTTCATTTAAAAACGCACTGAAAATCACGTTGAAGTTATATACGCAAACACGTGCTTATTTAAATCCTATTTGCGTTTGATCGTAGGGGGGGGGGCGGTTTAAAAAGACTCCTTGCAATTTTCAGGAATGGGATCTACCCATAGACCAACTAGCCGTACCTCTGATTTGGAACCCGACCACCCCGAGAGGATGAGAAAAGGGCATTGTAAAGTAGAAGTCGTACTACCACAGGCTGCAGAGATGAGTTTTGGCCAAAGAATCCACAATAAGATGCAATGGGATCTGACGTTCAGGAGGGCCTTTCTATAAAATGTGATCTGACATTCACGAGGGCCTTTCTATAAAATCTTGAACCTATAATTGTTCAATAGACTATACAATATACAAAATGTAACTCATTTATTATTGGCATTCATAACACTTTCTAGGCCATCTGGGAAGGGAGCAACACTTTGCATTTTAAAGACCTTATTTCTCTTCTGATATTACCCCCCCCCCCCCCTCAAACCCATTTACCTTTTCTCTCATTTGTCTTTGACAAAGGTCTATTAGGTCCCATGTCGAGGCGCTCAACACCCAGACCTCCCACATTCCCAGCATCTACTCTGCTGGTTAGGTCACACAGTATTAATTACTGGGATGATTACGACCGACCCGTCACGCATGGACGCTGGTCGTGTCACGTGTCATGCCTAGGTGACCTTTGACCCGGAAGTGAAAGGCACCATGGGTCCCCTGAGGGCGCGGCCATGACACCTGTAACCATAGACAGAGTCACTTCCGTTTCCTGCAAGGCCACCCGGTGATCTATTGTGGAAGGGACTTGGTATAGGTCATGTGGAACAGACTCTGTAATGATAAATATTTTTATCAATTCCATCAAATATCAATGCCGAATATTAGCCCCGGAAGTGGACAATTCATAACAACAGGAAGTTAGGATGGTTGTTTGATTAAATTTTTCTCTCTTTTTTTTGGGGGGGGGGGGCACCGGAAAATAATTGAAACCCTCTCACCAGGAAAACAGAAAGAAATCCACCAGACCAGCAAAATTCACCAGCACAACAAAATTGGTGAATTTCCTAAATCAACTACCCATATAACACTACTGCACTGGACCCAATATATTATGATTAATGACAAATTCATAATCATTCACACTATATCTATATGGGGGTGATTGTTATAACATAAATTGGTGTCATATTGAGGTCCCCCTGGGAACCACAATTAACCACATGGTGTCTGGACCCATGACCAGCAATTAACTCGTAACAAAGTTTGTGTTTGTAGAACTACCTGCAGACTATTCCCTGAGGACTGGACCTGCAGGTTCTCTGTTTCTCTGACAGTTTGATATCAGCCCATGATTCATAGCCCTCTCAGTCCCTCGATCCCTGACCTGTGAAAAACAACCCAGGGTCACTCAGATTGTCTAGATTGGTTCCCATATGTTTGCCTATTTAGTTACAGTTTTCACAGAAATGAACCAGAGAACTGTGATAATTTGGGTGTATCATTGGAAGGGGATATTATGATAGTTTGATTTCAAAAATTGATTTGAAATTAATCACACAACCTATGACCTTTGCCAGACCTACTTCTCTCAAAATGATGCTTCATTTGATGATTATGATGATTAATAGTTTTATCTCTTGCATATTTTGGAATGAATATAGATTCATAATTATAAAGCTATGGGCCCTATTCGATTTTTGTTTTGTATTTTTCTTTTATAATTCTAGATTGTGTCATTATGTCATTTATCATTATTTTTATATGTCATGTTTGTCAGAAAGTGGACATGATTCTGCAGATTGTTACATATCTACAAATTCGATAATAATTATGCCTTCATAAGTATCTCAAAAGACATGAGAGACATAACATTTCTCATTGTCATAGCCCTGATAGTACCCACAGTGACATCCAAAGGGTATTGCATGGAGAATAAAAAAGAGGGTGAAAATTGAGCTGGTTATGGTGGGGTTAGGACCTTTTAGTAGATTTGGGTCAAAAGGGTCAGAATCACTTCCTATGATTCCATTTTCCTCTTTGCATGCCCTTTCAGCAGGTGCTGAAAGTCTGCAGGCAGGGATTCTTACTGTGCGGATCCGCTAGGAGAGTGCATGGTGCAATGGTAGCCACGTGACCATTGTCCTGTCACCCACCGCTCACCACGCCCCCTATTGTCAGCGTCTCAAACCTTCAATGGCCGACCTCAATATGCAAATGAACCCCACAACGCCCCCTTTCGACATAAGAGGAAAAGTAGCCCCCTATTATTGTTATTTCGAAAAAGGTCACAGG
The DNA here is from genome assembly GCA_947462335.1 of Harmothoe impar. Lineage (NCBI taxonomy): Eukaryota > Metazoa > Annelida > Polychaeta > Phyllodocida > Polynoidae > Harmothoe > Harmothoe impar. Next base: position 39,159,576 of record OX381714.1, read on the forward strand.
GGAGAGGTGATGGGGTAGGAGAGCCCTTATTTGTTTTAGTGCTTGGGAGGTAGAATGAATATGGATCTACAAAGATTATCCATATGGTCTGGTATTGTGGGATTAGTATTCCTTTGTGTATTCATAATCTCAATTGGAGTTGGACCATTGGTGACTAACATTAGTAAGTCATTAAATCTGTCCCTATGCTTCAACAGAGGATCTACACGAGTCAGTCACATCTGGTGACTATCATAGGCCTATGGCCTATACCAATGATTTATTCGTATTCCCACTTTAGGGTGCAGCATTTAACCTAACAGTTTCATTTTGGCCTGAGAAGGACATGCAGTAGTCTAATAGACTGTCCCCCAATGTTACCCCAAGGGAAGGACTAACACACAACTCAGTGAATATCGAAAATGAAATCCTCATCCCCTGTGACTCAGTTTCATCAATCTAAACACAAAAAAAAAGAGAAGCCCGAGGGCCATAAGGAGGTGCCGTGTCAGATTTCAGTTCTCTTTTTGTTCTCTCTCAGAAATTATACAGATGATTTGAGAAGGGAGGATAGGGCTTTCAGAAGAACAAGGGAAATGTAAGGCCCCCACAATTATCACACCTGATGAGGCCTGCATTAAGAAAAGGGGACTTTCATCCTCTAGACCTTTCGTGAATCATCTTAATTATAGTGGATGGCCTAGCAAAACATTGAACAAAACGATGGCAAAAGGAGTAGGATGATACTATGATAGCAATCACTATTGTGCACATTTTCAGGCCATATACGGCCATATACATAGACAAAACCCCACGCCATTGACATACATGCACATCATACTTCACGAGTTTAAGCTGGGTCATATCACACGATGCCGAAGGCTGAGTGTGATATGACCCAGCTTCAACGAGTGATGTATGATGTGTATTTATGTTAATAAGTGGGGTTTTGTGTTTATTACGTGGCCCTACTGAAGAAAATCAACAAATTTGGAGGCCATGGAGTATGGCTATACCATACCCCATGGGTGCATGGAGTATGAAGGTCCCATAGGCTTAGCATAGAGAAGGCCTTAGGGAGTGGTCATTTTTGAACAACAGGGGGGGGTCGGTGGATTTTCGGGCGAGCGGGTCGAAATATTTTTGGTCCCCCCGCGGAAGGGGTCGAAATTTTTTCGGTTCCCCCCTCAGGCAGGCTGAAATTGAGCGAGGCCGACCCCTTTGAGCTATACCGTAAATTCTCGCGTAGAAGCCGCGGCTTGTACGCGAGTCAGACTCAGCTTTCTTTTGATACCAAACATGCCTATATAGGATGCGGCTTATACGAGAGTTTTTATAAGTATACTACAGTACCAAAATCGCAACATTCAGACCCCATATGCGGCTCATATAATTTGTCAAAGTTAGGGGTGCGGCTTATACGCGAGTTAGGCTTATACGCGAGAATTTACGGTAGTAACACGCGGGCTTTTTCGCTAAAAAGGGGTGAAATTTTTTTGGTCCCCCCCTCAAGAGGGGTCCAAATTTTCTTGGTCCCCCACCTTCAAGGGGTCCAAATTTTTTTGGTCCCCCCCCATATCCACCACCCCCCCCCCCCCCCCCCTGTTGATAAAAAATGACCACTCCCTTACCACCATGTAATAAATGTGCATACCTACATAGATATAAATCATTTTACTCAAATCGATCTATTAGTTATTAGAGCAAAACCTTCTTTCTAACAGATACTCGTAAAGACCTTATACATATATGATTTCAGACATGGTATTTCCTAATCAATCAAGTCAGATCCTTTCAAATACTTTGGAAATAGGACAGCATCAATCCATAGAGCCAGTCCTGAGAGCTCAACGCCTCCTGGGAGAAAAGAATCAACACAAGGACTCAACAGATGCATGGGTGGCTGGGAACAGCAAGGCTGAGATGTGTAACCATGGTTACACTATTGTTTACATTGGGGTAACCACCTGCGCGCCCACTGATTGGCTGCTGCTTCACTGTCAGTCAACCAGCGTCCCCCATAATGCACCCCACGGGGCTTCCCCATTGTTTTCCACGGGCCCAAAATAAAAGTTCATCATAGCAGAGGAAATTGAACGCAGCGTGGTGTGTCAACCCCCCAACCTGCAGTGAGAATACTCAAAATGTTGGGGTTTAGATTAGTCGGTGTTGACTTTTGCCACTAAAAGGGAAGACGTTAATTAACTTTCGTCTCGTCAGAGGGTTTGTGACATTGGCTACACCCGACAGTTAATCCAGTAGGCCATAAGTCCTATGCGTATGCTATAAGCAGGCAACACTACATTATACATGGCATTATACATCGTCTATGGATGTATTGTGCCATCCGGGGTGCCATCTCCCTACAACTTTTTAGATATGCGTATACTGTCTGTTGCTTCATCATACCCAGGGGAGCAATTAATGGAGGCCAATAATCATAAGTGAACAGATAAGGAATAATGATCAGGGACGAGGAAAGGGTTTTTGTTTAAAAACTATACACACCAAAGCCAGATTACAGATAAGCAAGCCAAGTGCAATTGGTGTATGTATATGCCTACTACTATAGGTTTACGATAAGCGTTCTCTTTGGCAGTGCCAGATTGTGGCACATCCGTGATAACTCTCCTGGGTGCGCGGGCAAACGTTCTGAGCGCAATCTTAATCTATAGTCTTAAATCTTAATTAAGATCTGAATGTGTAGCTCCTGCCTCCTAGTGTGTCTATCTTCCATCAATTTCTCACTATTCACCACAACTACCAGTATGTAATGGGGGGCTCTGCTTTCTTTTCTTTTCTTTTAGATGTTTATTTTGTCTAATCTGGGCGTAGGACATATACTATAGAGGCAAACCTCAGGTAGCATAGTTTGGGTATGCGACACCAGGTAACAGTAGCTACAAATTCATATCTTAATGATTAAGACTATAGCTTAAGATTGCGCCTAGAACGTTTGTCTGCGCACCCAGGAGAGCCATCACGTATTTGCCAGATTGTGAGCCTCCTAGGATTAGTTTTGTACTGGCTTAAATGAGTCAAACATTCATATCGCCTGGAGACATTAATTGCACCGACTGATAAAAGAACAACTCTGACACATACATAATATAGGCAAATCAATAGTTTAATGTATAGACTTATTGTGAAATGTAGGCCTCCTGTAATTTACTAATTGCCTCCCTACCCCAAATGGCCGAGGAAGGCTGCACCATAGAATTATGTTCATTTCCATATACTACTTCAGCCCTTTTCATATTGTTACGTTTTAAATACTGTACAACATTAAATAATTGAGACAGGTAGGACCAATACCATCTTTGCTGAATACACTACATGTTCATGCTCATGTCCACGTTCACACCACGTCCTTCTTCTGGGCATACAGTTTAAGAGATCTTTAAATAATGTTTCAAATATAAGGTGCGTGGCCGGGGTGCATGCTGCCGAACCCGACAATACTATCTTTCTACAGTAAATCTACAGTGAATTCTAGAGTTGCTCATGTCCAGTTATACCGTAGCATACATTCTGTAAAACGACAGGACATTTGTACTGCCCATCTACACGATTATGCCTATTACCAGTGTAGCCTTACAGACATTGTAATATTAGTCTGGCATGAATGTATTACCCTTATGATCCAATACAGTACTGACAGTATACATACATGCTTCTAAGTTGTAGTACCCAACTGTACTTACAACTGTGGTATAGACATAATGCATATAGCCCATAAGTCTAGTGTCCTCCTTGGAAAAAGAAGCGGAGAGGGATTAATGTTAACTTGGCTATCAGGTAGCACGGGGGCCAAACAACCCTAGCGGTCCTAGAAAACAAACCCCGAGGGCAGCCTGGGGTCGAGCATGCCATGAATGTGTGCAGATAGCGGGGGGTGCGAGAGAGAAAACAAAACTCAGAGATATAGATATATACCCAGAGAGAGCAGCAGAGGGGCTGGGGGATATATGAAGCATAATATAGAGCAGTAGATGAGGTTTCAGGAAAAGGAAAATACCCTCGGGTAAATCAGAGCTATAGGCCTACTATAGTCTGTTCATGCGTGATAGTGTTTTAAGAAACATATAAATCTCATAAGGTGATTTTCTGTTCCCCATGTTCCCTTCAAACAACATGATAAGGCCATAAAAAAGGTGTGTTTCAGGCAACCCGAGCATAGTTTCAAAAAAGGGCCGACTCTAGCTTTTTTTTTCCGATTTTGGAGAAAAATAAATAAATTTCAAAATATTTATATTACCCCCGAAGATTGTAGCGATTTTTTGGTCAGGCAGAACAGATCCCATGCCTAATCCATTGTCCGAACTCAGGAAATTGCTTTTTAACTAGAATGTCCAACAATTTCATGATACTCCTAGTTATTGTAAGAATCGGTGAGTTGTCCTGATGACCCACGAGTCAAAGTGGCGGTTCGTGACTCATTCCAAGTACCTCCGACATTAAAAAAATAATAATAAAAAATCCGACCTACCTACCCTAATTTTTTGGACCATGTTGCCTGAAACACACCTTTTTTTTTGGCCTAAGCTAAGGATTTATTCGCTGCAGCATTAAGATTAATCATTATCAGAAGGCCTCCCAACTTTCTAAGGGAAAGAAATAGGTGCCATTTGTATATGCAGGCAAACTTTGGTTCACCTAATCATGCTTGGTAAGACATGGTGGGATATATTTTCTGAGATTGCTTTTAGTTTATTAAGTGAACAAGATGTGCTACCACCTGTCGGTTTCAGCAGGGTCATCACTGCGTGCTCGACATGCTCACACCTTAACACTAAGCCCGCCACTCTCTAACCCTTTAAAGGCGCTTTAATGCAGTGTGCCCTTGGTCGTCATGATGCATGCATCTCTGGCCAGTAACTCGCCAGGGCTGCACCCATGCATCATGCCGACCCTATACGTATGTATACACTCCTGAGAGTACGGCATGATGCATCATAACGACAAAAAGACAACCATAATGCTTTTAAACATTATGCATCCCATAAAGGGCTAAGATCCACCCCACCCCTGCCCCCTCCTTGCCCAGATTAGCCTGCAGGTGATCAGGAGATGATTCACTCACCTCAGGCCATGGCCCAAGTCATTAGCACTCCACTGCAGGTGTGAATTAAAACGAAACTTTCATTTCCCCAACTTAACTTCCTCAATTAAATCAATTACTTTTTCATGCGAAAAATTTTCCGACGTTTCTAAATTTTTAATATCAGTATAATCAGATTCGCATAATTGAATTTTCATGTAGATTTTCCACATTTCTGGATATTTTTAGGAAGTGCATGGTTCAGGTGTTGGTTATAATCACTTTGGAGGAGTTTGCCCTGGAGGCTTAGGTCTGGGAAGGTGCTAGAAGCATCCCATTACTGTGGAATAATTAGACTGAGATCATTACCTGGGGTGAGGGGTGGGAAAGACTGTCATTAGATACAGGAGATCGGACTAAGGAGCAGTTGCCGACTTCGTCACCAAGGTCAGTATGAGGGGATTGACCCACATCCTGCTGTTGGTCGTCGCAAATAAATCTAGGGTAGATTCACCTTGAGTCAGACACATACATACATTGAGACGGACACTTACATTTCTGTTTATTCAAGCATGTTAATCTTACTATTAGATTCTGTGAATAATGGTAAAATTTAAGTCATTCCTTTCATCAATGAACCACCAGAGGTCTAATCGTACACGAATAACTAGAAATATCAGTGTCCTTCTCAGGGTATCTGTCCGACTCATGGTGAATCTACCCTACACTTTCAGTGATTTCACCTGGTTGATCCTGTATTGGGAAGAGTGTCAAGAGTTCATTGTGAGCTTTTTCTTCATGGCAAAGGGAACTCGGTCAACATATAGGACTCGGAGACAATCATTGAGTAAGACCCAGCAACTGGGGTGAGCTTAATTTTTTTATTTTCTGCATGGTTAAATGGCTTTGAAGTGATCATTTGTTTGTTGATTTGAGTCTAATCTATGGACTTAATTCATGTTTCATACTAGTGGGGCCCTTGATGGGGGGTTCCCCATGTCGCATGTCGATTTTAAGAAAGGCCCATGTCGCATGTCACTAAGGAAAAACCCATGTCACTAGTGTCACTAAGTGATATCGTTTATTATAGCCCCATAGCTAGAGAATTTTGACATTTTTAGAACCAAAATGGTGCATTCTGATGGGTTTTTTTAGAGCCTAAGCTCCTTGCACTTCCTGCAGAGAACAAGGGAACACCCTCCAAGAAGATTTTGAATATCTAGACTTGAAATAGTGCATTCTTATGGACTCTCCAATAATTTTTCTCAAGTCACTAAGGCCCATGTCCCATGTCGAATTTAAGAAACAGCCCATGTCCCATGTCACTTACATCCCCATGTCCCATGTCGATTTTAAGAAATGGCCATATCACCATGTCGGATTTAAGAAATGGCAATGTCACCATGTCGAATTTAGGGGTCTAGGGCCATACTAGTTGATACACATGTATCATACTAGTTAATACACTCCTGAAGGGTCGGCATGATCCATGAATGCAGCCATGACAATCAGACTCATATGGGTCTCATTGATACCTCATGAGAAAAGGGAATAGCCTATCAAATCCTGTTTTGCAACAATTTGGAAATGTATTCAATGCAGGGATGCGAAGTTACCCCACTCCCAAAATCGTACTTTTTACGATTTTTGGCCCCCAAAATCGTAGAAATTTCTACTTGAAATCGTAACAAAAGTCGTAACAATAATAGTTCCTTTAGAATGCTCTTACGCATTGGTGATAGCGTTATGCTCCACATATAATGTGATAATTAATGCCTACTCATATCTAAGAAGACCAGTTTGTATGCAGGGCTGTGGCAAGCAGCTTCAAAAGAAGGGGATTAAATGGCTATCTTCTCACAAATGGCTATCTTCCCAAATCTCCTTTCCCCCCTGACGCATTTCCTACCCCTTGGGCTAATGTGGAGACATTTCTAAATTCCTTATAATCGTAATATGGCATCAGAAATCGTAACGGTCGTAATTGGGGTCAAAAATCGTAAAATTTGGCACTTGGCATCCCTGTCAATGTAACAGCTACATGCAGCTTCCAGCATTCAGGGGCCCATTACCCTAGGAATGAAGGATGACGTCACCTATATAACATTGGATAACATTGCTACTAAAACATGTCACTCACGGAGGTGGCTCCAAACAATTGTTACACCGCCTGGTCTCGAGTTAACACCCCTCCTCAATAAGAAATGAAGCTCCCTGTAAATCCGCTAATTGCCTAAATTGGATTAATTGCCGAAAGCCTAAGGTCGTTGGGATAATTACCTAATTCCGAGGAGGGTTTCAAGAACCCATGCCCCACCTAGCTCTCAATTACTCGAGCAAAAAGAGGGGATTTCCAATTGACAAGTGCTGCCTGGGTTGTGATTGCACGTGTATAAGTACCTCCAGGGTACTAATGGTAAGTTAATGTGAGTGTAGGTGGCAGTCTAAAGTAATTACACTGTACATGTATCTAGAGAGGGGCTTAAAATAAAGCATGTAGACAAAATCATGGAACAGGTAGCATGGTGTGGCATTTTAGAGGCATCTATTGTCATGAGCCCGTGACGTGAGAGTCCACGCCATTATGGCATACCGTAAAACCTTGGTTACATAAGGCCAACTCACCCATAAACCGAATCCATGTGCATTAGAGAGAAAGGAAAACCTCTGAAAAATGTGTTTACATACATTTTTGTACACTTTTTTTTTCCAACACACTACACATTTTTGTCAACAGTGTGTTGAAGTGACTGTCTATGATGGATCACATGCTTTTAGATGTCCTCCAAAACTTCTCTCTCTAGTTTCCTTGCATACCAAATAGAAAAAAGGAATATATGGGTGGTTCCGAGCTACCTTTTTAAATATTGGAATTTGAGTTAAGGTATATCACTAAGATCAAAGAAGAATACCAATTGATGAGGCTTAGAAAACTATCTTGATTAATGTTTTAAACTGCACCACAGCATCCACACGATCATCTTTAAATTAATCAAAGGAATTTCAACATTCGCATGTATTATTTTAAGGCTTTGTCGTGCTACAGCATTATTTTAGGGTTAAATTGTAGTGTTATGATGAAAGAGCCCTGCTGCAAGAGTGCATGTCCAGTGGACCAATGCTGGCACTTAACTGCCCCCTAGTGTATGGATAGGGAACTGCCTGTATAAGGGCTTCAGGCTACGCATATCATGTTATCTGGCTGGAGAGTCTCCAGTGATCACTGGAGGGGCGGATCTATTTTCTGTACATTTTAATTTAGATGGTTCAACACCCCCCGCCCCCAATGCTGTAGGTATTACAGCGCCCCCCGCCCCCCCCCCCCTTTCAAAAATTCCTGGATCCGCCACCAGGGATCCGCCACTCAGACACATGTGCTGCCGTTATTAGGATACAACAGCTCAGTGCCATTGTAATCATCCCGGGAGACTTTCTTCATATATATTGTCATATTCCCATCTTTGATGTATTAAAATATCGAACAAATGAAACAGGTGTGAGGAAAACGCCCGGGGGGGGGGGGGGGCACTCCCTCAGCATTGCTGACTATGTGTGAACACAATTCCAAGGGAAAGGGTATGTTTTTGGACCCTAGGCAAGGGCCCGCGAGGGCCCTTGAATATAGGGTGCTTTCTAGGCAATTTTGGAGGAAAAGATGTACATTTTAAGGCTGAAACTCAAATAAAACAATAATCCACGTTTTTCAATGTTAATGTAAGCCCTACCTTTTGCGGGCCAATTTTTTTAATACACATTTGATAAGGGTATTTATCCTCAGTCCCCCTAAATTAGAGTATGCATTTTTGCTCATTTTTCCGCGAATAGGGTGCTATTTTGTTAAATGACCCCCGTGATAAGGGTCCTGAATTTGAGGTGATGTTCACACATAGTTACTATAGAAAAGGTAGGGAGTGCCCCACCCAATTACTGTTACAACAGCTCAGTAGCGCCATCTGTAGATGCGGGTGCCAGTCATCTCAAGCACTGAGTGTTTGACATCGGTTGCAGAAGCTCGGCGCTGCCACCTACAGTGTTTAATCTACACTAAATGACCATGAACAAGGGGAGAGTTGAATCTGTGCCCACTCCGACATAATATTATATATGGTGACAGTATTGGGGTATTGCAGGGTACCCATAAAAATGTCATTTTCAAATTCTATGTATTTTCCGCGTTTTCCCTAAAGGTCAAATCCCACAACGCGAAAAATGGGCCAGAAAGTGTTGATTATTGTTGACAAGGGGCAACTGTTGTTAATATTGTAAATCGCAACACTTGTCCCATTATCTTATGCCTCTCCAAAGTGGTCAATAATAGGCAAGCAAAGTGTTGCGTGCAGTACTGATAATGGATCTGTTTGAGGGGAGTTACTTCACAGTATGTTTTGTCCTCACTATTCCCTCTCAATTAGCATAAAGATGTTTGGAGTGTCCCCCCTATATAAGCCAAATCATTGACATATTCCACTAAGCAACATTTTCTAGGCCTTCCAGGGGCAAATATCTAACTCATTTGATCCTTGTGATTTCCCAAATCACAAGACAAAGGCAACCCTTTCTCACAGATTTGGACCTGTCTTAGCCAAAATAGGGCCCAAAATCGGCAATAAGACCAATTCACAACATTTTCTGACCCTCTCTCGCTTTGTGGGATTTGACCGGAGATTTTGCTGTTTTCTTTGGAACAGTGATCAGTATTCAAAATCAGGTTAGGAAGCATAGTGCATGACACACCTGGTAAACGTCACTAAATAGTCCCACCAAAACAAAGCACTGTCACATTCTGTTGTGATAAACCACTAGGGCTCTGGGGAAAAAATGCTGCAAAATGCTGCATTGTGATGCCTGCTCAGGTTTTGAAAGTAGTACCACAGAGTAGTATATCCTGTTGTACGGTTCTCTATGGTAGTACTTTACCAAGACAAGGCTAAATAAAAAAAAGTTTTGTTTCAGGTAACATAGGGAACAAACTCTAGGGTCGGTAGGTCGGATTTTTTTTTTTACTTTTTCTTTTTAACTTTCCCTCTAAAATTGACCCAAAAAGGTGTTAAGATGGGGACATTTTTTCCAAAATTTTGTAAACCTAAAATTGACCCCAAAAAAGTATAAAAATTTCTTCAAAATTGCATTAAAAAACGTGGTATCCGGAATACGGGCCCTCCTGACTGTAGGCCCCCACCCCACAGAACACAGGCCCCCAGCCCACAGGTCCTCCGGATCTGAGCCCCCCTGCCTTTAGGCCACCCTGACTACAGGCTCCCTACAGGCCCCCGGTCTGTAGGCACAAATCTCACGTCCATTTAATTACGTCCACACCCCATTATCTCATTAAAATTCATCACGTCCAACACTATCTCTTACAAATCATATGTCCAACCCCTCCCTCACATCCTACCCCCTCCCTCACGTCCAACCCCCTTAACTTATGTCCAACCCCTTCCCTCAAGTCCAACACTCCTCCCTCACGTCCAACACCCCTCCCTCACGTCCAACACCCTTCCCTCACATCCAAACCCTTATCTCACGTCCAACCCCCTTCCCTCACGTCCAACACCCCTCTCTCACGTCCAACACCCTTCCCTCACATACAAACCCTTATCTCACGTCCAACCCCCTTCCTTCACGTCCAACCCCCTTCCCTCACGTCCAACACTCCTCTCTCACGTCCAACACCCTTCCCTCACATCCAAACCATTATCTCACGTCCAACCCCCTTCCCTCACGTCCAACCCCCTTCCCTCACGTCCAACACTCCTCCCTCACGTCCAACACCCTTCCCTCACGTCCAACCCCCTTCCCTCACGTCCAACCCCCTTCCCTCACGTCCAACCCCCTTCCCTCATGTCCAACCCTCTTCCCTCACGTCCAACCCCCTTCCCTCACGTCCAACCCCCTTCCCTCACGTCCAACCCCCTTCCCTCACGTCCAACAGCCTTCCCTCACGTCCAACACCCTTCCCTCACGTCCAACACCCTTCCCTCACGTCTGACCTCCCTCCATCACGTCCAACCCTCCCCGTCATGTACACCCCTCTCAAGTCCCCCTGTCAACCCTGTCAAATGTCCGTCCACTACTATACTCACTCCTGCTTGCAAGCCTCCCAAAAGTTGGAAGGGGCGTGGCACCTGTCAAAAAGGACATAGGTTTAAAAAAGCCACGCCCCTTCTAACAAGGCAAAGTTGACAGTGTCTATGATGGCCTGCTAGGTAGATTTATTATTGTTGTTTAAGTTTTATTATCTCAATTCCCAATAATATAACCAAGGTTGGACGTGAGTGGGTTGGACGTAAAGGAGTTGGACATAATAAAGTAGGTCCCGCGCATAAGCGAGTCATAGCGGCGAAATCGCCGATCCTCAGAGAAAAAATGTCAATCTTTACAAGCCTCCAAAGACCAGGAAAATTAATGTACAGAAATGTTTAACCCCTTAATAGAAAGATATGGATCTGCTAGTTTGAAATATCATTGATATTAAGTAGGTTCTACTTGCTATGCATGTGCAAATGGGTCTTCACTCAGGGTCACTTTGGGTCAAATTACAGGTTTTGTCACCTGTTTTCCTGCAGCTGATTTGACTCTCTGTCATATAAACTGGATTTCCCATTGCACCATACATTGCACATGAAATATACCAGCACCGTTGATTAGGATACACATCAGGCTTCACTGTGGTCTCCGGGACGAACAAAAATTATTTAAAATTATTACTTTTGTAGCATTACATAGAAAATAATAGGTTAAAAAACATATTATTATTGAAAACAAATGTTCGCCCCACCCCTATAACACTGAAGTTTAAAATAGGTATTACAACCATGTGAAGAGAGCTAAGCAATCCTTTGGATGGTGCAGTGGCAAAATTAAATCATAGTTATTTTTCTATACAAATCCTATACATGTATAGCATACCGGTAAGCTTAAAAAAAATAAAGTTAATTTCCATAAGAAAAAATCGAGCGTGTGATCCTAATCGCAAAAGACTCAGGGTGGTTGCCTGTAGTGTGCATGAGAAGTGTGTGGGCATAGTGTGCATGTGGAAGGTGCATGTGTAGTGTACATGCATAGTGTGCATGTGTAGTGTATATGTGTAGTGTGCATGTGTAGTGTACAGGTGTAGTATGCATGTGTAGTGTGCATTGTGTAGTGTGCATGCATACCCCTACCCCTGCCCCTACCCCTGTACACCACCACACACAGACCCTACTATACACAAGCTTTGTCCACATATCTGTTCCTAAGCCATTCTGGTCTGATGAAAAACGTCTCATCCAGCTCAAATCTGTGGTAAAAGCTGTGGCAGAAGCTGTGGTGATAGCTGTGGCAGACGCTGTAGCTAAAGCTGTGGCAGAATGTTTGTTTTACATTTCCCCTTTGCCATGGATACCCGGTCTCAACCTGGTCTCACTCACACACTTCTCTTGTATCCTGGCTGCATCGTTTCGGATAGCATACCCGAATTGTGCGTCACAAGTATAACATATCAGGAGCTGACAACACACTACCTCCAGGCCTGCACCCCACAACCTATAGGTCGCATGATGCAGGTGCCCTGAGAAAGTCACACTGAGTGAGGCTAGCAGTGCAAAAAAAGGGTATACTCAGAAGAAATGTGTGCATTGACTTTTTTTTTGGGGGGGGGGGGGTACTTGAGCCCTTATTCACATTTTATATTAGCCTAAGCATCCTTATTAAGGTCTTAACATGGCAAAAAAGAAATTTGATATGGTGACATGAATTCCTTTTTTTCTTAATCAACAGGGGGCATGAGGACCCCCTCCCATCAAGTGCCCCCCTCCCCAACTGACATGTTCAATATCACACACAATACAAAATTACCATGCATTAACCATTCCCAAAGTAACCCCCAGTCAATTACCCTAAGGTTAGAGCTGTCAGAATGTCTGAAAAAAACACGTCTCACCCCTGTAGTGTCACAGCAGATAACCCTCTCTCATAGAGATAGCACTGAGCCCGTTCAATATGTAAATGTTCAATGTTAAGGGTCTGCCATAGGGCTCTATGCTCTATGCTGTAGCAAATTACCACCATTTTAGACACAAAATAAAATCATGCTTTTTTGGGGGGTAGCATTTGAAAATGGATTAAAGCGCGACTACATAAGAAGGACAACATTTTAACGGATCTAGTGACACAAAATTGAGAGAAAAAGCTCCAATTTTGAAGGAATGAGAGCAGTTTTAAATTTTAGGCTGAGAGGACCACTGCTACCCGTCGCACAAGACTCAGGGTAACCTTGAGTCAATTATTATGGTATTGATGTTGACATGTCATGGGTAGTATGTGTTTCAAATTACAAGAGGATTGGACTGCTAGTTAACAATCTATGGCACCATTTGCAGTATAACATTTGTGACAGAGGTACATATTAGTGATCTTGCCATTTTTAAACGAATATGACTCAAAGGATACATATAGAAAATTATCTGAGAAAAATTATTCATGCTTTATGTAACATGTAGATACATTAAATGTAATACCAAAGTCCTCAAGTATGTATTCCTTGAACTAGGTATGGGGTCAAAATGGCAGAATGGCCATTTTCAGTGGTGAGGGATTGGTAATTCTGCTGTGTTAGAGGGTACAGTATTTCAATACAAATATGTCTGAACATATTCTGAAGATATTTATGCAATGCCAATATATAGTTGATTGGGAAATATCTTTTTTCAACTGCAAATTGTCATCAAAATAAGTGTAATATCACTCTGAAATTGGCCCATTGGCTATTGAAAATGAAAGATGCTAAATGGCTGAAACTTTTATTTTTGAAAAATTCATATAAAATTAACTACTAAACGGATCTTAACATAGTTACCATCATTCTTCAGCATTCTTTATCACCTTCCTAACCAGTATAACAATTTCGTTCAGGGAAGGGTTTCTTCAAACCATCCGTGGTACCTAAATAAAGGGGGTTGGATGTGATAGAGAGGGTTAGACGTGAGGGAAGGATATGGACGTGAGGGAAGGATGTGGACGTGAGGGAATTCAAGGATGTGGACGTGAGGGTGAGGTAGTGGATGTGAGGTTAAGGATGTGGATGTGAGGAGGAGGTAGTGGACGTGAGGTGGAGTTGGGAGGTGAGGTGGAGGTAGTGGGTGTGAGGTGGAGGTAGTGGACGTGAGGAGGAGGTAGTGGACGTGAGGAGGAGGTAGTGGACGTGAGGAGAAGGTAGTGGACGTGAGGTGGAGGTAGTAGATGTGAGGTGGAGGTAGTGGACGTGAGGAGAAGGTAGTGGACGTGAGGTGGAGGTAGTGGATGTGAGGAAGTGGTAGTGGACGTGAGGTGGAGGTAGTGGACGCGAGGTGGAGGTAGTGGACGTGAGGTGGAGGTAATGGACGTGAGGTGGAGGTAGTGGACATGAGGAGCAGGTAGTGGACGTGAGGAGGTGGATGCAGCATGATTTGTTAGAGACAGTGAAATGGATGCAGACAGGGGTTGGACGTATGACAGAGAACTTGTGGACGTATGACAAGGGTTGGAGGTAGGACAGGTTGTGGCCTATGGACAGGGTGCCAAAAGACCGGGGGCCTAAGATCCGGAGGGCCTGAAGGCAGGGGGCCGGTTATCAGGGTGCCTAAAGGCAGGGGGCCTAAAATCCAAGTGCCTAAATTCCGTGTACCAAAAAACGTAGGGTCGGCCCTATTTTCGGTCGGGTGACCTGAAACAAACCTCTTTTTTTTTTGGCCCAATTTGAACTTCGCAGGTCTCAGAAGTAGAGCATTAGGACCATAATTGGGGTTGCAGGAAGAGTTTTTCAAACCTAGAAACCAAATGCTGCATTCCGATCTCTTCTCAGGTTCGAGAGCTACTGCCTGTGCGACTGCACAAGTCTCACAAGAAAGGCAAAGAGACACTTCTAGGGGAAGGGGTCTGGGGCACTCGATTGAAAGAATTTGAAACTCGAGAAGCAAAATGCTGCCCTGTGATGCCTGAAAATAGTGAAACATGTACAAGGCTCAGTCTCATGACTTTGTAACAATTGAAACGTCTTTGACCGGGTGTAGTCTTTGACCAGGCAGCATTAAAATGGCAGAAACAAGGGTTATGTAGTAGGAAAAGCGGGGAAATAGTGCATCCATATATTGATACACGTTTAAAGCAAACATAAGTCAATTTTGTTGTACTTAAAGGCGCACTGAACTCACGACGTCATTTGCGTACAAAACTCGGCAGGGCTAGGTCCTCAACTCAGTGCGCCTTTAACACTGAGCATAACAAGGTAGCAAAGTGGTGGGGTGGAATAGATCAGAAAAATTTGTCATGGAAGACAAAAGCTGCTCGGAGGCCTAAGGGTGAAGCTAAGGACAAGGGCATAGTTAAAAATAATCTTTATTTATTTCACCCCCCCCCCCAAATACTACCATACCATACCCTATAGGCCTACATCCGACCCAAACTTATGTCTACTTTAAAATATAGCCTTTATGATATTCCAATAGGCTAAGCCCTAGTAAGACGAGCATCAGTGCATCAAGCTGAGCCTCCAGAAGTGCATCAATCAAGAAATTGAATCCTGTTGACAAAGGCGCATAGGCCTGTGGCAATCGGTAGACACTGCACTCAGTTTTTTTTAGTTCCTCATTGAGACACCAGATTGCAGCACCCACCGTTTTTGCGGTCCTTAAAGGGTGAGCGCAAGGTCATGTGACCACTGAGCTGTGCGCTGATTGGATAGACGATCATCACGCAGAGCCGCCATTTTGGATTACGAGTAGTTATGGCCAAACAAGTTTATACTATCTAATCAACTGCCATCATGCGTTATTAGGACATGTCAAGGCAAAAATGATGATCAAAGATATTAAAGGGTGTTTCTTCATTACATGTACATGAATATTTTTCATGGATAGACGGTAGGTCACGATTTCTGAGCCATTACTTCTTCATGGTACTCAAAATCACGAAGCAGACACCGCCATTTTGGCGTCAAGTGGCAAGGAATTGTTCACGGGGATCGGACATGTAATGAAGGCTCAATCAAATTATTTAGGTGGGGTGGAGGGGGGGGGGGGTGCTTGTGGCCCTATGAACATTGGTTAAGTTTAAGCTTTGATACGAGTCATTTTAGAAATGTGGGCATATGGCTTTACCACCCGTCAATCCAAGTCGCTGTCAAATCTGTTGCCGATCCGTAAAGTTATCAAGGCTCAACCAAATTTTCTGGGGAGCTAGGGCCTAATTCATCTCTTGTACGTCCAAATATAGGATCTTTTCTAGAGCTTAGGCTTTGTTTCCATCCAAATAACTCTTAATTTAACCCCGAAAATAAGCATCTCTGTTGGAGCTAATCGTCCAACGTGAGGCCGCCTCCCCTGTGAAGTTCCCCGCTGCTACTGCAGTTGCGCCCGGCTAAGATTCATCCCGGGAGACGGTCTCACAAGCAAAATGTCGACTGGATTTCGGAAGACGTGATAGAAATATTTTTCCACTATGCAGAGTTAGTATGACATGTTCTAGGCTACAGAGCATTCTGCTTTATGACACATGTAATACTATAACATGTATAGCACATGTTAGCACATGACAAAAAGAAAAAGAATAGGGACAATGTCATATTTTGGGGAAATAAAATGATATTCACTTTTGGGAAAAGGAGGGTTTCGGCATTCTTTTGGGTGAAAATGGGAAAACTGGAATATTTCATTAAATAATTTATTGAGCCAAAATATAAATAGCATGTGCATTTAGGTCACGATTCTACATTTATTAACAACAGACAGGGTAATTTTGGTGGCACATGTGGCATTATGTGGACATCTGAAAAATTTGAAAGTGCATAACTATAAGCTACGTCGACCCAGCTGGTAGAATAGAAGCATGGTGGAGATGGTAAAAAGGTAAGGCTGAGGCCTCCTCGCTAATATGCATAGTAGAATATAATATATTATTTCCCTCTGCCTGTCACTTTATAATTATATAAACAGCTGCATTGTGCACAGTATATACGTTTTTACTTGTTTCCAATGAATGTGTATTGACATATTATTGCAGTATTTCACCGATTTCCTTACTGTATAGGCCTCATTTATCCCATCTGGTCACTCCCTACTCAACGACGTTTGAGTTGTTATACACTCATGAGACTGAGCCATAAACCCAATGTTTTCATTGATCTTCAACTAGGAGTATGCTATCTAATTTAGTGCTTTTAAAAGTATTAAGTGGGCTGGTGGACCTCTATGCAAATTCCCTGATATGGAACTATATTTTTCCTTGTCAATGTCAATCCTAATAAGTTAGTTACCCCCAAAATAGCGGTACCAAATCAAGTTGATAAGAGTCTAGTGTCGTAGGTATAGTGACATCTCGTTATGAGAACTGATATAAAGAGCATGTTTTCACGGCCACCATCAGATCCACCCGTTCTATTTACTATTGGTTATGAGCTTTTCTATGTCCTAAGTAACCAGAGATGCCACTCACTGGTCACCATTTTTCATATCCAATTTTGCTCAATGTAAATAAGAAATGAGATAAATTGTATATGAATTACAGCTCAAAATTCGGAATTGCGAAAAGGTTAGGAAACGTGGCATCCATGAGAAACAAATTTGCCTTCCTATTACCGAATATGCCCTCCTTATAACGAGATTTCACTGTATTGTCCTTCTATGATATGACAAACAACGCAAACACTCTTTTCTAGTAAAAGAACAATTATTTTTATTCAACAATCTTACAATTCGGCAGCTTCTACATGACACACTAATACTTCAGGCAGAACCTGTGTGGTTTAAAAACTCAAATCTCAGTTCCTGTTGACGACACCAGGTGGGGCAATAATGATTGAGGTGGTAATGGATAGTGCTGGTGGTGGGAGTGAATGGCAAGAGGAGTACTACGTCATATCACGTCATGAGAGATACGTCATGACGTCAGTACCTCACCACAGACGTGCCAAACCATTAAAGATGGCGCCAACCTCACGACTGAAGCCGTACACATTGGGCTGCTACACATTGGTCGAGCTCCAGCTGGAATGCTTTACGTTACTTGTGTGGAATTCTGTCTGTTTTCGGGACTCGGCAGATCTACATTTTCCATATACATATCTGTAGCTTACAAAGCAGTATGTGGTCAAAGTGCAGTGCTCACAGGTTTGCCAAATTAAGTATTAGAGGGACTGTAGGATTTTACGGTTTTTCTGGGAAATGCTGCCCTTTTTTTTATATAGTATATATCTCTGGATGTATACATAAAATTTGAGATGCACTGCAGATATCCTAGTCATGAAATCGTAATACCGGACCTTTCAAGCCAAAGGCTGAGCTAAGGGAGCGGAGAGATTTGCATTGTTTTTTGTTTTAGGTTTCGCCTGGTGTCGTTAAGAGGAAGACGGTAGGGTTAGAAAGCCAGCGTGCAGGTGGGGGCCAACTGAAGCAGCCTCTGGCCACAAGACAGAAAGAACATACTACAAAGACCATGGGGAGAGTCAGTTTGCCCGCGGACCACAAATGTCCAGGGACTACGCAAGGCTGGCCTTCCGACCCTGTAGTTTGTCGCCCGGAGTCAGTAGTTCGTGATTATGATTAACTCTTATTCACACTGGGAGAAGTTGCGAGGGACTGATATGAAACGAGGGACTCCCAGCTTGGAAGCCGCTGATGAACCAACTGTTCTTTAAATTTTCGTTTAATGCAGACCATGTCATTAATGTTAGTCACAATGATCCATAATCAATTGGTGTCAAACCTGTCACCATTTGGTAGTAGTACAATAACCATCACCATGCAAATGCTAGTTTCTACCTCATTTCTCACACTAAAAGTACATTGGGGAGACGGGAAGAAAGGGGTCTAACCCTAGTGATCAGCCCCTTCCAGCATCTCCAGACAACTCTCAGATTTGACTTGTATTTCGGGAGAGTAAAATGGCAGAAGACATTGAAAAAATGAGACTCAATGCTAGTCTTTGCTTTGACTGAAAGTCTGAAATGATGTAACAAACAGACAATGATAAACATCCAAAAAGGAATTCTTGGGGTTTGTTTGTAGTTTAGTTCTCGCACACTCGGTTACTTCCCAGTCAGTTCCACCCTCCATTGACCAAAATGCATAGACGTTCTTATCGCTACCATCAAGCAATCAACAATATCAATAAAAATCAATATACAATGCTAAAAGTAGCCACTACTAGTCAAACAATCAATAGTTGGGATAAATCACTGATAAGAATTACTTTTTGTAAGTTCAGTATCAGCGTCTCTAATTCCTACGTGTGGACGATAAGATCAAATTGTGTATGATGATAATAATAACGCTTGGGGTCGTGTTGCATATTGCTTGCACTTCTTTTCATCTTTAAAGATCTGTTTCTCTTCTTTTGTTTTTTTGCTGGTGAAAGGAGTGGCCAGGGTGTGGCGGTGAACAAACCACCACCGCTGGGTGATGTACACTTGGGATGTAAGACCTAGAACCCTACGGAGATCAACCACCGACAATACACACACAGAAGCAAGCAGTAGAGAGAGGTGCCATTGTAGGCCACAAGATGGCGCCACATTTGCCGCTAGATGGCGCCAACGTGGTTGGCAGACAGCGCCATTTTGGCGGTGGGGGGCCTTCTACTGAAGTGTTCATCAAAGAATCAACCAAGAACATATATGTACGTATGTATGTATGTACGCCTATGTACACGCTTATTCCCCCCTTACTGCATTTAACAGAGTAACAAGAGTAGATTTTGTATATATCATCCCTGGTTCTTGTGGTAATATCGTCCTTTATGCCCAATGCCACAGCTCCCATCTATATAGAGTAATCAAAGTATATATATCTATATACTTTCTGCATTTTATCTGGGAGAGAGGTTAAAAGCATGCATCTCTTGTCAGTCCGCTTACACGATCACTTGACCACCACCGTAAAGAGGTTCGGGTGTCTGGGTTACTTTCGGGGAGTTTCTCTCATGATATATATATATAAGTTTGTATTTTTTTGTACTTTTTTTATATACTTTTTTTCTTCTTCAATATGTTATCACTTGTTAGTATTATCTACAAATGCGTTTAGCCACCTGCAAGGTATCGGTCTCGAAGATGTGAACACACAGTTATCACGGGCACGACAAATGTGAAATCTTTTTTTTTCTTCTCAGTTCTCGCCTTTGATGTTAATTTTGGCTTTGATTGTCACATCATCGGGCTGGGGATGGCAACACTGGCCGCTCACAGTAGGTTAATTCGTTTCCTACGGGACCCTGATGAGGGAAGGGGGGCTTATGATCAATATTCGCATGAACTATACATGATTACGCGTGAGCACACCTCACGACAAGTCGAGGCACTTCCAAAAGTTGAATATCAACCTCACAATGGGTGCCATCTCGACCAGTAGAGCCCGATAGGAATAGCTGCTAAATAGGACTTTCTTACGCTCACTGTCATGGCCTATGCGTTGCGACCTTTTGTTCCCATCTTTACGAACGCCCAAAATGGAATGATGACAAAATGATAAAACTTGTCAGGGAGGGGGTGGGAATTGAAAATGGCGGCCAGTCTTCTAGACCGATGCCCCGAGGTGGCAAACAGTGGTACACGCGTTTATGCTACGTTGTGATCCGAGGAGGCACCACTAGACATGATATCCAACTTGTCGGAAACACAGAATAAGGTTCACTGTACGACAATCAAATGAGTTAATTAAAAAATCACAGGATTGGTGTGATTACCGCTAAAAACATGATGATGCAGTCGTCTCTCATTACAAACTATCAAAGATATACATGTATGATAATAGGAAAAGCTGTACTTGTCAATTATGTTTAAAAGGGTTGGCGTGTGACGTTTCAAACTTGACAGATTTCAACACTTGCCCGCACTTTCTTATATTTTCGTTACCTTTCCATTTTTTCCTAGGATCCAGGTAGTTATTTGGCTAGTTATATATATACATACATATATTATATATGCACATATACATATATATACAATCAGCCAAGGAGTCAATATTAACAAAGCATGTGTATGTAGAATCACTGCCTGGATCTCTCAAAAACCTCATATACATCCACTTAGTGATATAAGTACGTACACAAAGCTCTTGAACCGAACACACAAGAGAGAAAACAGGAATATCTTACACCCATTCGTTGAGCTTTATACTGTACACTACATACCCGGTCGCAATGTGATTGAAATCAATGTTAAACCACTTTTGGTGCAGACAAGAGTAGATTCCTTTACCGCATTTCCCTTTTTGTTTAGACCTTTAGTTTTTTTGTACTACTGTGATGATGCATGGGCGTGGCATAAACTGTACAATGTAATAACAGGCTACCAATTAATATCGAACTCTCAATAAAAACATCACCCTCTATCAGTCAGGCGCTTAAATAATAAACCCTGAAGCGTAAACCGTACACACTGGTTATCATCCATCTCAAAATTTAATACAACAATATGAAAATGCTCGTGCTTCAGTACAATCTAGAGTAGATTGCTGTATTCCCCAGATTAGCCAGATGTTTCACACGTTTTAACTTTGTTTGTCATAACGAATTCCAAAAATCGTGCTTGCTGATAAAAGGGGCAATTTGTTGTAGTACAAATGTGCTTTAAGCCCTGTCACTAGAGGGGTCTGTTTTAATTGACAAGCAGTTCGAACCGAAAACTACCAGCCTTGTCATTCTTGTGATGATAGATATTGTTTGCCCACACTTTGCACCACACCTGGACTAGGGTGCCCGGCATGGGGTTCTTAAAGCGCGCCATCACTAAAGGCGAGATGTAGCCCTCCGCATTTGTGTAGGGGAAGAAGGCGGTGTTAAAGCCACCGGGAGGGTAGAACTGCACCTCTCCAATTGTGTCGATGTCAGAGTTTTGCTGAAAAGAATATAACAGTATGTGTTAAAACTTAAAAAGTAAAGTACATGATGAGGCCCTGGGTAGGGGGCTCCATGATGATGCCTCATCAGAGTTGCCACCGACAAGGTAGTTCTAAATTCCCTGACTTTAAATTATACAGAGATGAATGTGACAAATCTTAAAAAAAAACCGCACAGTTCAAATGTTCAAATTGAGGTCCCTGAATAAAGGTCCTCTAGTTAGGTATACCGTATTCGACGTAATCAGCGCCCTTGGCGCTTAAAAGATTATTTTGAGTGGAAAAATCAGCCTCAAATATTCATTTTAATAAGCGCCCCCCATCCTGTTCTATAGTAATACAGACTATGTGCCCCCCCCCCCCCCCCTTAGTGACCTCTAAAATGGTTTTACTCATCCCTATACCTTCACACTTGGCTTTGCTTAGCACCTGCACAGCTGTAAAGTGCTCCAAAGGTGTGAAGACGATGACAAAATCGGAGCAACACAAAACAAATGTGGAAACAAATCTGAAGAAAGGGGGGGGGGGGGGCGCTTATTACGTCGAATACGGTAGGTCTTCTGACATTTAAAAAACACACACTTGGAATCAGAGAAAACTTGAAGACTTAAACCCTTTAATTATATCAAATTTCTTTTGAAAATCGAGACATATACCCAATGCTTTAAAATGGCCTCGAACTATAAATTTGCAATCAAATGCAACCTTTTTAAGTTTAACATCTTCTTATATCAGAGTGACCATTATGATCACAACGGTTTCGTAGATTTCCCCCCCCCCCCCCCCCCCAGGTAATTTTGGTTTTCTTATCATCATTTAAGGTACCAAGGATGTATCCGGTTTTTTTAAAGGTCATTTCAATCAACTGCTATGGAGTCCAGAAATTTACGAGAAATCAAAACCCTGTACAAATTATGTAAACGGTGCAATAATCCTGTTTCAAGTAATTTCCCACACAATCCTGGACCCTAAATCATGACCCTCCAACTCTTGTTTGTACACACAAATTTAACTCACCTCTGGGTCACATGAGACGGTGAGGTAATTGGGGACGACACGGTCCGCAATGTTCATCGGGGCAGGCTTGGAACTGTTGTCGTACTGATCAGCTGTCCATCCGAACACCTGCAAGCAAGCAATTTATACATTTAAAACTGTGCTCTCAAGGTAATAACTTCTTGACTAATATCAGTAGGCACCCTTGGAATATTTCCTGTTATTAAGACATATTTACAGAATGGTCGTTTGCCACATTGGCTTTAAGTGGCACTGGCAAAACCTTTGTTCTAGTAGAGTTTTAAAGACCAGAGTATAGCATAGCTCAAATTCGAACATATTAAACAGTGTTCCGGATTACAGGAACACCCTAAACACGACACCTGTTTCACTATCCTTACAAAGCTCAGGATAGAATACTATATTCCATATTATACATGCATAGAGAGCAGTGAAAACTGGAAATCAGGGATACAGAGATGCCACTGCCAGGTTGGCAATGGTCACAATCGCGGGTGCGGCGCTAACATTTAATATAACTTGAAACCACAATGGATGACTTAATCTTAAAATGTCCCCAACAAGGTGACAACTCTGTAAAATTGAACACTTTTAAACATGAACACGAATTGATTAAATGTACTGCTAGTCATTTACCTTAGTAGTTCATCAATATTCCTTTCCTCTTTAAATATTCATGTTAAGTGATGCTAAGTTATGAGAACAGATTTTCCCAAATTACTTTGAACTTTCATGGCTATGTATATTTATGTTCAATGGAGATGATGCTCTCCATACAAAATCGCAAAATCAATCAAAACTCATCGCAAAATACATATTCATTTAATTTTAGCCTGTTTCACTGGAAAAACATCATAGAAAACCTCATATGAATCCCTGAGCATTATTATTACAGCCTACTTCAACAGAAACCAACGTACAACGTAGAACTCGACACAATCAATGTTTGCAAATATTTTATTTGTGCTATAATCATCTACCGCTCTACTGTACAAACAGCATGTAGTAGAGCTATGATACTGTTGTGAGCATGGTTGATACAGACACTTCTTTCTTGGGACTTAATATATACAAAAACATGTGAAGAATCAACCCTTAAATATAAGCTGCCATGCACCCCCACACCCACTAACCTTTAGTAATTCAATACATCAGAAGTCTTTCATTATCAATATTTCATACAAACTTAGGTAGACCTTCTGTTAGTCTAGACAGACCGCATTAAATCTGTGATAAAATAGAGGACTTTTCCAATTAGACCAATTAAGACATTACATGTATCGTGAAAACTATGCCAGCATTTTTGTCTCGTTTATTGTCATTTTTCAGGTTGCGCGCCCATGCACGACACCAGACTTCGATAGCTATGTCCTTTTGTACATTATTGAAGCGGACCATAACAATGGGTGACAGAAACCCTTCCTGGTTGCGGTATGGGAACAGGGCTGCTGGGAACGCGTAGTCTGGATACAATGTCATAGGTCCAAGTTTGACATTACTTGTCGCTTTCTGAAATGAATCGGTAAATGGTTTTATATAAAACGCTCAGGAATCCTCAAGATGATATATTCATGAAATTATCCACTAGGCCTATGTAGCATTTCTGAAATTTAGATAAACTCAACAACTACTACCGGTAGTAATAACTTTACTGCTTATCATAGGGTTTCCACAAAAAATTCAGCTTGAAATTTTCTGAGCAGTTCACTATGATATCAAAGCGCTTGGCGCTCTTCAATTTTACAAAACTTTTCTCTTGAGGATTTAGAATTTTCTTCTGATTTCCCTTAAAGTTAGAGTATAAAACACTGGCTTTTTCAGAGAAAACAGGTGCCTTTTTTGGTATGACAAAATATTTATTTCCCTGACATTTTCAGAAATTTTCATTTTCCCCGACATTTTGTCAAAATTTCTGAAATTCCCTGACCTGGAACACTGTAGCGGACTTTCCTTGACCCCTGGGCACCCGGTTGTCTTTCTTTGTTACAATGAATCAAGAGATGCCCTTTACCAACTCCAGCTCTACAGATATAGAGGTTGGAAAGACGCAACATTTATTTCAGAGGATAGTGTAGTACTAACCGGTTCCTGACAAGTCACAACAACACTATTGTTGTAAGCAACAGACATCGGCATCGGCGGTAGATCAGTGTCCGTCTCGTTGAACACTTCTGGCTCCCAACCGAAAACCTGCCAAACACAGAAGAACACATGAATTCCTTATACATTTCTGCAAAACCCATGGTATTGAAGGAAGTTTAAAGGACCCCCTCCCCCTCGATTTTTTATTCTTCAAGTCTATTATGTGAAACTTACCCCCTGGTCAAGCTCACACAGCAGGGTGCTATTGAGTCTCGAACCCACGATCTTGTGGTTGCTAGACAAACACTCTACCGCCTGAGCTAACTCCCCACCCCTATTCTTTAACTAAATACCCGTGCATTAATCGCTCACATGGGCAGTTAGATGCTATACAGATTGGTTTTGTTACTTCTTTTATACTACCTTGCCATTTTCCCATTTGTATCATGTGTACATTTACTTCTATTAGTCATTATGTAATAACTAGAAACGTGTTAACTCTTACCTTCAACTCGTCTTGAATCTCTTCGTATTAATCCAACAGTAACAGTCAAACGGATGTGATGGGAATGCCACGAGCAAGACTCGACGCATAAAAACGAACGCAACCACATAACAAACAATCAAAGATGTCAACAGTGTTTGAAAAAGTGAAAAAGAAGAGCAGGCCATTTATATATTTGCCATCTTTGGAAAAGTGCTAGTCTTCTTTTCTTGTTCTTCCTATAATTTTCCTCCCTTAAAAAGTCGCAACTATAGCGTCATGACACATTCAGATCAGTAACTATCCTCATCAAATCGTGAGTCCAAGCCCCAGCAGATTAATCACTAATCAATATTTTAAGACTTTTTTTTTTTTTCAATCTTAAAAATTAGACAGCACTTTCCCATAGGCCACTTCAAATTGCCTGACGAGTTTCCAGCTCTAAGCGATGCTCACCCTGTTCATCTTCATGAGAACGCACGGCTCTCCCTCATAGTAGCCGTACTTGTTGTCTTTTGTGCACCAATCTCCCAGATCAGCGATATTGAATTTACATGGCTTGCTCTCGTCAGCCCGAACTCCTCCGGAGCAGTCTGTCACTTTATCTCCATAATCCTTTTGATATGCTGCAACACATGATTAGGGGCGGTTATGGTTATGTCATACAACATAAGGAAATGGAAGTAATAAAAATAAAGTAAGTCATATACCGAGTTTAATATATGGTGGTTTGAATAATTTTCTGTTTTATGCACATATAATATATCATGTAATGTTCAACCAATGTCAGGCGGCGTGCATTTGATTTACTCATAGATGGAAATCCAGAAAGCAGATGGTACATCTGAGGGGGTTATTTGCATGTAAAACGTGTTGAGGCTGGAATAGGCAAAATAGATAGATAGGTCGCCCAATGTATGTAAAATGGGCAAATAGCATCAAAAACTGTTGATGTGCGACCTAATTCGTTTTTGGGGGAATCATGCACTGGAGGAAAGGTCCCCGGGGAAAGGGGTTTCCTTATGGGGAAAAGAAATATAAAAAATGGAATTTTTGGGGGATTCAAGGTAAAATGTTGATGGATTAATTGATTTGTTTTACGTCTAGGTGTATTTAGTACCCTACGGGACTTTCTCAACTTAGCAAGGAGTCAGTCACTAATAATTACAAAGAGAGATCACAAGGTAGACCACCTGTACCAGCATGTGCGACCTAAAGCGGTACTGTTATATTATAGGAAATGCAAACCCTACAAACTAGAATCATGCACTGGGGGAAAGGTCCCTAGGGGTAAGGGTGTTCCTTATGGGGAAAAGACATAAATGTAGAAGCTTGGAATTTTTCAGGGATTCAAGGTGAAATGGTAATGTGCATCCTAATCCATTTTGTGTTAAAAAAGAGTGTGATTCAAATATTCTGATTAACATGGTAATTCCATAACTTGGTAGGCTTTTAGATACTGGAGATGTTATCTAACGTGGGGGGGGGGGGGGGCTCATCTTATCTCGTCTGTGATATGTCCTAAGTTTACTAAGTCTAGTATCAAGGTAAGGAGACACCAATACCACGACTGGTGGCACTAAAATATGTGCACTTCAGTTACACAAGCTACGTTTGTTCTGAGTCTCTGATACCCTACTTATAGCTGTGGACACTAACGCCTCAAATAACCCAGACCTCATAAGCTCCTTCCTCCAGTGTATTTAAATGAAGTGTTAATATAACCACCCCTCCTGTCCCTAAGTGTTATGACCTACACTGTTACCACCAAAGGGATGAGGCTGGCCTCCTCCTGTAGGTGTCAATATTAACACCAAGAAAGGTGCATGCCCTCACAATCAGGGGGCTCGCCAGGATACACCAGACAAGGTATAATCAAAAAGTGGGAATTGTGGCATTTCTGGTCTTCCCAGTCCTAGACAGAATTTATGGGAAACTCAGGTCGGCAGTCCTTAGTTCTAATCCAAACACCCGAGACAAACAGCATCAGATCATTCTCTTAGCAGTTTGGTTTTGTTTGAGTTAACTAATGGTGAATGGTCGACTTACGTTGAAGGAAATCGTCTATCGTCTTGATGTACTCCTTGTAGGTGTCTTCTTGGGCTGTTTTGAACTTGATTAGCGTAGTCTCAACGTCTGGCATTGGTATAAATGCCATACCTGCAATCAAACAAGAAACACAGAATATCAGTAAAGGTCCAAAATAAATACTCCTGTTTATATAGGTTTTAACGCCGGGGTAGAAAAGATACAAACATATCATTGGCATCGACAGTAAAGGGACGTGTGACTCATACTGACGGTTAGGACTGACAGGCATTAAGGCTATAGTATGACACTGGGCTGGGTGTAATGTATGTAGACGTAGTGCCAATGCCAACCCTACTTAGGTCAACTAGACTATAAGTATGTACGCCTCTGCCTAGGTATATTATAATGCACGTGGGGCTTACTAGGTCACAGGGTTTCCATATTGCATGATGTAGGGGACATCAATTATTTCATGTTTTCCTTATCGATGGCCCTGTACATTGGACATGTGTTTATGCGGCTATTATTATACCATGCTTGTGTGTGTAGGCGCGAGGGGGGGGGGGATTCCAGGTTTGATTCATATACTACTCAGAGCCAGTCGCCATGACTGTACCTTAGCAACCGTGGCACAATACATGACAACAGAGCATGCCCTTGTACTGGAACTGGGTGAGCATGGCAGTAGAACTGTCCCCACATGTTTTAATCTATGTACCAACACTCCAAACAGGTGTCACCCAAAGATGCTGCTATACCTTTTAGGCAATGATAGCCCCACTGTTGACACCATGACCGCAATGACCTTTTAGCCTTAGCAGCAGCTAAGACTGTCTGTCTGGGAGGGCTGGAGTGGGGAGTGAAGGGAGTCGTGTTACTATTAATATTACACACTGGGGTCTGCTCCCACTGGTGCTGGTGCCTCTTCCTCCTACACAGCCTGCAGATCGATATATGGGCGTGTGCCGCTCTATAGTGAGGGAGGCGGGCAGCCTCTATACTGACAGTGGCACTGACAGATAGCCACACACACTGACAGCTAAGTCTCTGGTCTAGTACTAGGCCACTGTCTCTGATGGTAATTACCATGCTCTACCACTCATGTAGTGGGCAATGCTAATTGCCATCACTCTTCACACTGATAGATGTTACAACATACAGTGACAGCTCATTGCTAGTCTACTTTATTACATGTATAGCTAGGTCCCATAGCCATTCTACATGTCTCAGCATATCTAGAAGTCACTGAGAGCTCGTTCCTGTCTAGAGCTCTTGTCCCCTACAATGCTACATTGCTGCCAGATTATCCGTCTCATTAGAGCCTTAGTGGGCAATTTAGACTGCACTTTTGAACAGCTAGCTCTCGCGTTGTTTCTTTTATCGGTAATGGCCGAGCAGGGGTGACCTTAGTATGTTTTTGAGACGGACAAGATGTTGTCATTGAGAGCAAACTGCTGCAGAGGGAGTCAATATACTCCTGGATGAAACCTCTACTGTCAACCCCTACTGTCAACGCCATGTAGTCTTCCTCCTATGACAGAAATGCACCAGAGGTCACGCCCACATTGACATCTAGCATTTGATACAGGAGTAGCACCCTTTTGAGAGCTACAGTTCGTTTAGGGTGTATACCACTATAGGTGAAACCCCATACATGAAGTGATGACCCAATATTCAAGAACAAGCTTTCCAATGGAGCAAGCCGTATAATCACTCATCATCATCATCATCATCATCATCATCATCATCATCATCATCATCATCATCATCATTGCCCCACCACCAGCAGCAGTAACAGCAGAGGGCAGTAACCAGACAGCTCCCTACCCCATGCTGTGTTAGAGGAGTATTGACAGCATCCCTGCTGCCCCCAGTATGTGCCATATAAGGGAGTTGCTGCTGCTGCTGCTGCTGCTGCTGCTGCTGCTGCTGCTGCTGCTAGGCCCGGTGCCTGCGGTAAGGCTGCTGCAGACCGTGCTGCTGGTGGTAGTGGCACCAGCAGATGGCCGCCAGTTTTTGCTGACGCTAGTGGGGCGGGGCGGTGGCCAGTCACCCCGCCAGCGGTGACCTTGGGGGCTCTTCTGGCCGTGGAGGAGGGGAGGCTGGAGGAGTAGGACGGAGGAGAGCCGAGACAGCAGCAAACAATGTCCGCAGATAGGCCGTGGAGGACAAGGGGGTGGTGGCTGGTGGTGGTGGTTGTAGTGGTATCAGAGCATCCCTCCTACTGGAGGTTGTATCTAGTGCCAGAACCCACTATACGGGCCGTCCCCTACCCGGTAGTATCACCACTCCTCCTGGGTCACCATACAGCACTTCCCGCTCCAACACTCCTTCTAGAACCCACACACAACCCCACTATATGCTACAACAGAGTCAGACATGGCCAGCTCCAATGGGGGTGCAGATGGGTTCCCCCTGAGGTCGGAAAGTCGCCGAAATTAAGAGGTCCAGGTCACAAAGTCGCTTTTTTGGACCCTTTATTTTAAAGTTATTTTTTTTACCAAAAGTCACAAAGTCGTTTTTATTATTGCCTTAGGTCGAAAGCCACCTCCCAAACGGCCCAGGTCGCCAGGGCGCTTTTGACCCATCTGCAGTCACTCCAATCAACCCCCCTCCCCCACCCCTCTCCGATCCCCTCGTCCATCTACCTTGCCCACATCAACCAGCCCCATCCCTTTCTGGAATTCCTGGATCCGCCAGTGCACATCCATCCACCAACTGCCTAGCCGGCTCTCTAGCAAGCAGCAGGCGCTGCAGCACAAGCAGCATCAGCAGCAGCACAAGCAGCAGTAACAGCAGCAGCAGCCCACACCACCACCACCGTGCACCACCACCACCACCACCACCACTTTCTGGTGGGAATGCCTGAGATGCTGCTCTTTGCAGGGTTCTCCCCCTTGTTCCTGGATGCCCATCAGACACTGGGTCCCTCCTGCTAGTATCAGTGCACTGCTACAGTAGTCAGTAGTAGTGCACTGGTATCAGGCAGTGTTTACTGGATGGGGTCCAAGGTAAACCCCTTGGTGTAAAGGCCCTTCATTAACCCCATCCTCCTACATACACAAGATCCCATCTGTCCAGTATCCAGGCAGTGTTACACATCTGACAAGGCAGACCAAGGGTTAATTCTAGAAGTACTACCGGGTAGTACCTGATTGAAGTGTTCTAAAGGGAGGCCATTTATAAGGAACCCGCAGCAAAAATAGCTTTCACTTAAATAGCCAGTAGTACGGTGGCTAATCATACTGGGCGTTGGTCAGTAATTTATGTCGATATGACAAGTTTATCTCTTTATAGAATAAGAATTGTATGATCACGTTCACGTCATGTGTTGCCATGATGCACTAATGCGATCTCCGGCGAGTAGCGCTGCATTGGTGCATCAGGCTGACCTGTCGGGAGTGTATCAACCACATACTAGGGTTGGTACAACATGGATGCAGCACTGGCAAGCTGCATGCTGGTATCAATAGATCATACTATTAAACAGAAGGGGAAAGCTGCAGGCAGTATTAATGTTCTTTATCTAATCATAGCTAGAATATAAAACACCCCCCAGCAGGTATAAATATAGCTGTCACTGATAAATGGCATTCACATAACAGGTGTGCTTGGCTGTGACTACGGAATACGATTCCATTGGTGGAGCCATAATGGGTAATGTGCCAAGGGAACGTTCACAAATGATGCCACCGACTAAGGGGCCATCTTTGGGTATAGTGACCAAACATATGACCCGGGTCATACATTTGTATAGGCCAATTTACCCAAAATAGTCACAGGGGTTGGAGGCTTAAGAAAATCCAAAAATAGGTGGAAATCCGAAAATAGGTGACGTCATATATGAACGCTACCCTTTGATAAAGCTGAGAATGGGATCTAAGGGGGTAACCGGTTGTACAAGATAGGTTAATGGGTCTGCCTTACATCTTCAATCAAGCCTAAACAACATCAATCGGGCTCCAATCAATACAACACATTTGTGTATCTGTGCTGGGTTAGTTGGCGCCTTTCTACTCTATGGCCACCCCCCCCCCCCCCACCAGTGGGTCCCCTCCTCCTGTTGTCCCCTACTACTACATATTGAATGGCCCCTTCTCCAGCTGCTCCTGGGCGTGCTGTTACTTATTGATCAGCCTGTTTTCTGATGTGACAATACAATATTTGAAATACTGCAGCCTTATAGCCTTCTGGGGGTCTGCTGCATGGCTGCAAACATTAACAATGCCCAGGCCACACACCCTGCGCCACACCTGACCGTTTCTACCTACCCGGGGGGTACGTTCACAAATAACGTCACCTATTTTGGGACCTTCTCACCCCCACAGAACTGACACTATTTGGGAAACTTCCTGTATAGAAATGCAAGGCTCGGGTCATGCAATGTAACTTTACCCAAAGACAGCCCCCCTCCATCTCCACCCGCAGACGATGCCGTCATTTGTGAACTTTCCCTAACGGTCACTATTCCAGTGTTGACCAGAGGCAGGGAGGATAGGTGCGAGGGGGTGCGGTTGAAGTATTGGTTCAGTGTAATGACCTAGTGTAGCGTTAAAACCCTGCCTTTCACACTCTATCTCAAACTATATTTAGTGACAGGCGTCTCCCTGAGGATCTAACTCCTGCTCATTGATCACTCCCAGTGGGCCGCCACCTTGTCCCCCGAGGGGAGGAGTCATTGATTGGGCACCACCAGTGTGGAGGGCATTGATCCCTGACGTGTGCAGGAGTTAGAGCATTAAGATGCTGGCCTCCTCCTGTGGGTGGGTGGTAGCAGCAGCAGATACCAGCCACACTAAGGGGTTCAGCTTCCTCCTGCTGCTGGCGCTGCTGTCACTATAATTAGGGTGCCCTAGTGGACGTGTTAGACCCCTATAAGCGCCTTCTTCCCGATTCTTCCCTTGTAAACCCTCCCCCCTCCCTCCCCTGGCCGTGTAGTGTCGGTGTGTGCTTGTGTGCCCACTGTATTTGTCCCATGTCGGCTTACGGAGCAGAGACGGCAAACACTCAAGGACGACACGCCGTCAAAGTCACCTTGCCCTGCCAGCACGCGGCCTGCACATGGCCCATGTGTGTGTGGTGGGGGAGGTGTATGGTGTACCATGCAGGTATACACAATATGTACTGGGCATATTCTGTTTAATAAAATACCTCCACCCACTCCCCTGCTTTCTGTAGATCTTATCTTATAAAGTGTCATTTGACATGTTTGTTGAGTTGTGGTGATATCTAGATGTAGTTTTGAAAGGGAGAGTTCCATGAAAAACATTTATAGAACTCATATACATCCATGTAATATACATGATCTAAAAGACGACTGTCAATAAAAAATGACTAGTATCAGAGATGGGGAACAATTCATAGAGGATGGGTGAAGAGAGTATTTCATGATATTCCATATACCTTTTGTACAGTAAGGCTTGTTAATGCATTTATTACATGTATATGCACAGTATATATCTACATTTATGAGCAGAGTAAGTGTTATTTGGCTGTTGTTACAGCTAGTGTGACTGACATAAACTAGGCACCACTCCCATCCATACAATCGGTCGTCTATTGACATGGGTCTACTCTACAAGACAATCACCCAAGGCATTTGATTAACAAGATCGTTGGGAGTGATAAATTGTCTGATTGCTTCAGGATGAAATATTGGCCTACCAGGAACGCATGCTGTGGAGATGGTACAATGTATCCATTATTGCTTAATAACACTGTATAATATGATGTGCATCAGTCTTGGAATATCCTACTTGGTTTTGGGTGCGGAGGAGGATCTAGAATATCACAAGGTTATTCTTTTTTCGCAAGCCATGGTATCCAGTACAGGTCGCCTTCTGGCTATATGTGGGAGGGAGTGAATCGACAAGTATAAATTGCACACAAAAACATTGACCAAAATGAGAATTCTGTAAAGGTCTAATCACGCATCCCAGACCCGACATGCGGAATATAGGGTTACTTAAAATCCAGGTTTGGGCTGAAACGCAAGATGCAGGGTATGAATCTACGGTAGCATCACCATGTCCTTTTGCCTGCCGCCAGATGTTGCATATCTACGTCATATCAGAGGGTTACTGTGAACATTAGGGAGTGACGTATCCTGTGTTTTCCCACACTGTCCCTTCTGCTAGAAGTATGTTATTTTAACATTAGCATAAATGAGGAGGGGGGGGGGGGGGGTAGGCATTAGTCTGGCAGTCTGTGTGCAACTAGTTGCTCCTGTTATAGTATCATATAGTATACGTTTTTAGCATAAGCTCTGCTTTGGTCTTCACCCACAAAAGCTTTCTTCACAAAATAGTCTCAGAAATTCGTAATTGACTGGAATTTGATGCATGCCCAACACGATCCCATATCCATATCATATCCACTACAACAGAGTTGTTTACATCGCAAACCACTTTTTTTCACCATCATTAGCATTGAGATGAATGGAGGAAGGGGGAGGGGGGGGGGATTAATTTCCTTCTCTGAAAACAAGATGGCATTTGCTTGCTACAAAGGCTCCTAGGAAGTGGAGGAGGATTGGCCGGACAGAGTTATGCAACAGCACACCCCTCATCAAACCTGCAAAAAGCTCTGTCAATATTTATTGCAACACTCACGTCAATGCCCAAACCCCCACGGTTTGAATCTGACAAAGTACGCCGACCGGCCGGCCGGCCACTATTTGACCTTCCCGATGGTACTGACGCACCTGACCCATACTGGTGGTTGGTAGTAGTAGTGGTGGGAGTGGTGATGGGGGTGTTCAATGCAGGGTTCTCCCTGCTTACCATGCACCGCACCTGTTAGCATCTAGGGTTGGGCTGCAGAATAGGGGGTTGGGGGTTGGCGGGAAGGACGTGATTGACAGGTGTGAACCCTGTACCAATATACAGGCCCAGGTCATGCCGGCGGCCCTGCAGGCCCCTGCACACACTCACCCCTACCCTAAGCCCACCTGGCTAACACACAGGCCGGTGAACCCCACTTATTGGACATAAAATAACTAACCCTTTAACGGCTGCAAAGTGCTTAAATGTGCAATGTCCTTTGCCGTCATGATGCACCAATGCATTCCTGTATCACGCTGACTCTTCGAATGACAGTGTTCATCAACCCCGCAAGCATGACATTAAACAAAGTGCGCGATTTACTAAATTATAATGGCCAGTGTGGCATTCATGCATAATAACGACCCAAGGGTATACAATATAGTATATTACTGTACCATGTGGTCCTTAAAGGACTAACCCCTAACTCGCATAGCACTAAAGCAGTCAGGTTAGCCCATCAGGCTCTGGAAACTGGGGCCAAAGGTGCGCAGCAACCTCTGCAGCCTGTTCCATAAATAATCTACCTTATTATTCTGCTGTACCAATGGAGAATGCAGGCACTGTACTTGTTTAACCCTTTCGAAACCGCATCATGCTTTGGTGTGGTATACATGTGGGTGCAGCCATGGCGAGTACGGGTGTGCCATTTATGCATCATGCTGACCCATCGGGAGTGTAAGGGTAATGCCTAAATTAAGCAAGGGCTACAATCATGCCCATTGCACCACGACGACAAAAGGGCATGATACGAATGCCACATGCCTTAAGGCACTACATGTATACGGTTAAGTGGTTAGGAAAATATCACAATTTAGCAGCATTTGACATTGTCAGCGATATTTAATATTTTACGAGAATAGCTCACACCCCAACGTCGTTTACCCAATGGCACTGGTCCCTACTGACTACAACTATAAATTCAAACCCTATAAATAATGCAGAACATGTATAATTCACCCAACAAACATTCCTCTTAATACATTGAGTCAAGTGCATGGTGACATTGACAATAGCCAGCATACAATACCAGAAAACACCTAGACAAGCTAAGTGCCGCCATGTATACCAATGAAGGACAAAGTGTCCTTTTTATCCCACCTCCGCTGATGACTACTGTGGCTAGGGAAAACCCTTCCACATCAATGAGGGCGTAAAGATGAGGTGAGACGTCAGTTTCAATACTTGGTATCTTTTATTAATCAGGCATGGGATTGGGGTTTAAGGAAAAATCCAAAAAGCAGCCAAAAGACGTTATCTGGGGGGCATTTTGTATACATTGCATGGCATGGACTCCGATCATGGAGCCCTCTAGAGACTAAGACCCCCCCCCCCCCTTATTAATGTTAAAATATTTTTTCATTGGATTTGCACCAATCACAGGGATGGCCCTTTTGGGCTTCAAAAATCCGGAAATCCGGATAAATCCGGAAGAATCCCATGCCTGATTAATAATAATATTAATGTCAGAGTACCAGTCACTAGGGCTCAGTATATAAGTTACTGATGGTTGCAAGATGATAAGTGATTTCCTCCTCCATCTGACCGGGGTATAAGTACAGGTGCCCGGCAGGTGGAGGGGGTGCCCATGTGACCGGAAGTAGATGTAACAGTGGTTTTCATTGGATAATATACATTTGACATTTGATTGGATAATTATATA
Source organism: Harmothoe impar (assembly GCA_947462335.1). NCBI lineage: Eukaryota > Metazoa > Annelida > Polychaeta > Phyllodocida > Polynoidae > Harmothoe > Harmothoe impar. The sequence goes on from OX381714.1 coordinate 39,195,541, forward strand.
TTCATGGCTTTAACATGTGGTGTGCGCTGGACCGCGGGTGGGGAGCCTGGGTCCAGTGCATTATGGGTAATGGATTACATAATAAGTAGCATGCACACATGGGGGCTTTGTCGCCCACCTTCCAGGTGGCCTCCAGCCGGCTCAAGTGGCTTTGGCGGTGCCACACTGATTAAGGGTGTCCAGCTTTATAGCATTGTTTTATGTGTTGACAGTTAATCCTTGAGGTCAACATATAGTTCATTTGTTTTGTGTATAGGTGACCGGTCAGTGCCTTGTCGTCTGGAGGGGCTGACCGTTACCTATTGTCCCTGGGATAAGGGTCTGCTTTGTGATCTATGGATTAGTTATGTATGGGGGTCAGTTATGCTTGGCTTTATGAGTAACAGGTATGTCTGACGTCTAGGTGTACTTTGATGGACATATGGATTGAAAATATGTATAAAGTATTGTGCGTATTACAAATAATAATAAATATGAATATTAATAATCATAAATCATAATTATGACGTAATATGACGTAATATGACGTAATACAATTGATGAAGGTATAATAAGGGGTTTTGTGGCGTGACAGCACCCCCCAATACAACTCCTGCACGCCCTCGTGCAGGCCGAGAAGTAGTAGAGGAAGAGTTATGTCACGCCTCAAAAGTATTTTTATGAATATATTTTTTTTTGTATTTAATGATTTTTGATATATCTTTCTTATGCTATGACTATGACTAGGTTCTTAATCACATTTTCTAGGTTTATACGGTGTTTTGTACATACATGTTATGCAGTGGTAATAATAATATTTCTATGGTAACATACTGGTACTATATGTCTCGCTTCCGTTCTATTTATATGATTATACATTTTTGGAAGCTTTTCACCTTACCAAATTCACATAATAAAAGTCGTTGTACAGTGGTAATAGCAATGTGACGTACTGTTTCTATATGTCGCGCTTCCGTCCTAGTTTATAATACAATCAATTCATACAATAGGAAGCTGTAAGAAATTCATTTCAATAATAATATAGATGTACTAAGCGTTTACATAGGCCATGTGTAATACTTAGTATGGTATGATAGTACATGTATAACAATAGGTTGAGCAGTGTATTTTGTTTATGCAATGGTCTTTGGCAATACTTGATCTTTGATATTCATTCTCAATGTCGAGGGGCAATGGAGGAAGTTCGTTCTGAGTTATCACCTTCTATATTAAAATTTTATGTTTCATTTCCTGTCTCACTCTTTTTCATAACAATGGCTGTCAATAGTTCGGTAGTGGTCATGTCTTTTGGGTTTTTGATAAGTGACGTGGTATTGTCACTGTCGGGGTCAATGTCAATGTTGTCTTGGGTTTCAGTTGGATGTAGGGATGTAGTCATTTCAATAGTCTTAAGGGTTAATCCTGTGGTGGTGGTGTCGTCTTTCAGGGCCGGTATGATAGAAAACCGTGCCGCTAGGGGTAGTATGACGTGGTTGGGTAGATAGTATGACTTCTGTTTTCCGTTGATGTTGAATGATATGGGGCCGTTCCATGTCATGTTTATGCGTGGGTATGGGCATGACAGGGCTGAGATGGCCTTCAGGGTTGGTATGAATTCATTAACAATAGAGTCACGTTCGTAGGGTAGTGATAGCAGTGGGATGGTGTGATTGACGTGTCCTTGGTAAATTTTGAGCGTAATAGTAGGATTGGTTTTGTGTCCAGAGTTTGTCATTCCAAAGTGACGTGTAATCTTGTTTTTACACTTGAAGATGGTTTTGATAACAGCGTATACAATTAACGCTACAAATATTAGGGTAAAAATGTTATGGGCATCAACATATTGATCCAAATTGATAGTGTGATTTTCTTTGGTTTCACTCTGGGGGATGGGGTTAATAAATTTCCAAGAAATGTTGTTGGGTCGAGCACTAACAGTCGGGATGGTGGCGAACAGTGCTTTTCCTTTGGATACATATAATAGGTAGAAGAATCCTACGGCGTTTAGAATGCAAGTGACTGGTACTATATAGTTCCATACAGGGCTAGTGAAGAAGCTAGCTATGTTCTCTCGTATGGGTGTGTCCTGGATGGGTCGGTCTAAGATGTCTGCTGCGTTGGTGGCTTCTATTAAGATATTCCTGGTGAAGGGTTCCAGGTCCAATGTAATGTCTGATGACAACTTGCTGATGTTTGTCATAGATTTGATGATAGCCTGTGTATGTAGATGTGGTATGTGTATTGGGTCGTGGTGTAGTGATGATGCTGTGATGTTGAGATTGTTTGTGAGTGCGAGTAGTATGGGTGTATTGGCCGCGTGCATTAGGAAATGTGTTGAAGAAGATTCGTTACAAGGAATTTTGGTGTTTGGGAGGTACAATGAGTCAAACTGTAAGTGGCACATACATGGGACACCAATAACTGCGTAGGCCGAAGCTTTCTTAGTAGTTGGTGTCATGTGCTGACAGATGACGTGGTAGTACTCCCTGTTAGTAGTTACTAAATATTTGTCTTTACCAATAGCTATAGCACGGGTTTGTATGGGTCTCAGAGGGTGTACTTGAAATGTGCAGAGTCTGGCTATGTCTGCCTGGTTACCTTTAAAGGCCGCCATGAGGCAGGTTGGCTGGTCACTGCGTATTCTAGGCATGGTCCTAGCGCATACTTTCAGTATCGAGCCTTGGCACGTAAGCAGATCTGCGTTTGTCATTTCTAAGTATAATGTCTCTGCCTCGTTGACAGCGAGGAAAGTTTTGTCAGTGTGTAATAGGGTAGATCCAGAACTTGTCGTATTTTCGGTGTTAATGGGGACATGAGTTGTAATTACTTGATATAAGTTAAATGCTGCGTCTGTGGCAGAAATGATAACATTAATATGAATGTATAGGTGAGTTTTGGAATAGGTGTATAGTGCAACTGGTTGTGAATAGTAATATGCGGTGTCAATAATGGTTACCTCGGATCCTGGGTTCCTAATTTTGAGTTGTGTGTCTAAGGTGGCTAGCTTGAGGGCTAGTTCTGTGGGTTGGATCATATCCGGTGCTAATATTCCAGTGGACAATAATCTGAGAGAATTTTCCACCTTGTATAACCCTTGTTGGTAGGCGATCCTGGTCATTAGGACAATTACCTGAGCCGATATGATGGCTGACTGGGTAATCCTACGATCCTGGTCGGCTTGGATGGAGGTTAGGGTTGTGGAGAAATCATCAGACCATGAGTCTATTGATTCGGTGATATTGAGTAGGGATTCCTGTACAACGTCCTGTTGTTTTATATAAGTGTCTAGAAACTGCTGGTGTTGCTGTGTGACGTCATGTAATCCTTGTGCAGTTTTAACATTGACGTCGGCCAGTGTACCAACTCTAGCATCTAGGTGATGTATGACGTTGATAATAGAATCCATGTCTCTAGTGGTTGCCAGGCCAAAGATGGATTTAAAGAGCTCCCCTAAGAATCCTAGGATAGCTCTCTTTGGCCTGTTAGTAATAGGATCCGAGAGGAAGTGTGCAATATTCTTTAAAGTCTTAATAATATTAATATCTACGTTTTGTAGTAGTCGGTCAAGGTCAGCAGCTTGTTGTAACATCTTGGCGTCATGGCTGTCATGGGGTCCTAGTGAAGTCAGTTGAAGAGTCCTGATGGTGTTGTAAATGAGTGGCTTCGGACGAGGAGCCATTGGGATGTTGTAGGGGATGGCCAGTATGACCTCGTGTAGGTCATGACCGGTGATGATTTGTCCCGGCAGCTGTTCATAGATGAGGCCGATATTTTGCCTCACTATTGGTTGTGCTGCCGTGTAAATGATGTGGGTGATGAATAATAGGAGGTAGAGTGTATACCTCATGATTCCCGAGTTGTTGGGATTTGATAGTAATAATAGTAGTAGTCGATCGTTTGTAGTAGTAATAGTTGATAGTCGATATTTCGTGAAGGATGAGTGTAAGTGCGCAGTACTGGCGGGGATCTACCAAATTAACTGTGGGCTGCTCCTGACTGAATCGATGTGTGTAGGGGTGTGGTCACTGGGTGACTGTGGAAAGATGGGGGGATGTGTGGGAACTTATACCCTTTGGTCTGGGTACAGGGTGGTGGCTATGTCACCCTGCCATGTTGGTCGTTATCACACTCCCATAAGTGGAGCTTTTGTTTGCGCGCTCCAGTGGCGGCGCCATCCAGGGCTCAGATTGCGGTCATCCTCCTGGTGTTGTTGACACCTGCAATGCATGTGGGTGGCCACCCGCATACAAGGTGTTTCCACTGGTCTATAGGGGGGGGGGGGGGTTAATAAGAGTGCGCAAACTGTCCTTTCATGTCGGATTTTGACATGTTGATAATAGTTCTATTTGAAGTGTCAGTTTGTTAAAGGAGCAGCAATAATATGGAGTCGCCCTGCCACTTACTTGTGTGGTGAAATGAGTATAGATGGATAATAATAATAATAGTAATAATTGATGAAGCTTGTGCGCTTTATGGTGATAAATACTGTATTTCCAGTATTTCTTTTGATGATCGGTGTGTAAGTCGTGATTCTTTGTGAATCATTATAATAGTAGTAGTGATAATAGAAGTCGTAGTAGTCAGTGTTGATCCTTTTGATATTAAAGTTGATAATATATGACAGTTGATGTCTCTTTGTAATAGTAGCGATGATATAGTGAGCTTTTTGTTGTTTATGTAATATAGGTGATAACTCTTTTCCTCTTGTATATTCTATAGTTTATATTATGGTTTTAGTCCTACCGGTGTCCTCCTCTTGACCTTGGAGTGGGCCGGCTTTGCTTTATATATATTTTTGGTTTGTAGAAGCGCTGGTCTCGCTTTATATGAATCTCCGTCTTTCTTCCATAGTTTGGTTATGAGGTCGTCGTTCGGGTCAATGAGTCTGTGTATGAAGTCATTATTTCTGACATGATTTACTAGCTTCAGTCTATCTACATGGACTGGGTTTTTCATTGTTTTCATTGTGATCACAGATTTGAGGAGGCCGGATGTTTTTGAGACAAATTTGCACACTATGTATGGACCAGAGTACACCTTCTGAAGTTTCAAACATTTTGTTCTATCCATCAGTCGGGGTACCTTGACATACACTAGTGATTCTTTCTGCACCTTTGTAGGTTTTGCCTTTTTGTCGTGTTGTTGTCTCATTTGTTCTGTCCTCTTTTCGATGTTTTCAATGACCTGATTGTATGTGTAGTCTATTTTCTTTAATTTGTCAATGATGTGGAGATTTAGACTTTTCTCTTCTTCCTGATTGAGTTTGTTGTCTATTATGGTGTTTGGGTTCCTTCCCTTCATAATGAAGAACGGTGTGAAGGCAGTGGTGGCGGACTCTGTGTTGTTGATGGAGAACACGCGGTGTGGTAGGAATACATCCCATGTGTCCTGGTGTTCCTCACAGTAGGCCCGTATGCCTTCAGACAGCGTCTTCACATATCTTTCAGCCTGGCCGTTCGATTTTGGTCTATAGGCCGAGCTGAAGACATGTTTTATGTTGAGGGAAGATGTCATGTTTCTGAATTTTGAATTTTTATATGACGTTCCATTGTCTGACTGGAGGTATGTTGGTATACCCTCGGCCAGAACAACCTTCTCTATGAATTCTGCGGTAGTTGTTTCCGCGTCCAATGATGTAGTAGGGTAAGCTATGCAGAATTTAGAGAACCTGTCGACCACTACCTGAATGTATACATTCTTTCCTGGTGTTGGTGGTAGTGGGCCTATGGCATCTATGTGAACAAACTGGAATGGGTAAGAAGGGGTACTATGGGCCGTCATTGGCAGGTTGTTGGTTAGGTTCATCTTTTTGGCTTTCAAACAGACGTGGCATGTCGCTGTGAATTTCTGGACGTCGGCCGCCATGCTCTTCCAATATACTTTGGGAAGCATGGTCGACAGCATTCTTTGTGCGCCAGCGTGGCCTGCCATTGGTAGGTCGTGAAAAAGCTTCAAGATGGGAAGTCTCATGTCATCTGGGATGACGGGTTGGAATGAGAATTCCTTGTGTTTCTTCCATAGTACCGTGTTGATATGGACCAAAATATCATTCAGCATGATGTGATCATCAGCTATCTTGATAAATTGCTCCGTCTCCTTCTTGTTTTTGTCGTTGGGTACCTGTCCGTTCTCTAAATACGTGATGATAGCTTTCGTGTGTAAATTATATCTTTGTTCTCTTTTGAGGTTGAGTATGGAGATCTGTGGGTCGGAGAGGCTTTCTATCATTTCAATCAGATGATTAGTCTGATTGGCCAAGTGTTTTGCCATGTCTGTGGCATCTCTTCTAGGCTTCTCATTTTTCTTCTTTGGTTTTGGTTTATCTGTGGTTTTCTTAGGTTGCGGTGCCGGGGTGTGGCCTGGGACCGGTCGGGTCGCCGCAACCTGCTCTATTTGTTCTGTTTGACTTTCTTCTATGAATGTTGATAGGGCTTCTAGGGATGTAGAGGGTACTGTCAGCTGCTGTGGGGCGTGGCCTGGGACCGGTCGTGCAGCTGAATCCACTTCCTGTTGTACTGAGGCCACTATGGCTGCTAACAGTCCCTTGTATTCTGTTTGTGGAAGTCCAAAATGATGTAATTTGGTACTTGGGATGTCAGGATTTGCTCTGAGGTTGGGAGTTAATCGTTTTACTTCTTCTATGTCTTCTGTGTTTTCCTCCATACATTCACAATAGAAGTGATGGGTGGAGTTTCTCTTCAGAATTGATTTGGGTAGTCGTTTTGGTAGCGTCAATGGTGGTTCGTCTTCTTTGAATTTCTGTGTGTGTATGTCATCCTCAAACATAATTCTGTGTTGCACCCTTATGGCTTTGGGTTTTGGTGGAGGATCTGTCATTGGTGTCTTGTCTAGTGGGTAGTCTCGTCTTGACATAACGTCTGATGGTATATTTAATTTGCCTCTTATGTGTCTGATATTGAATTGAAATTGTTGAATTTTGAGTGCCCACCTTGCCCACATGTTTTTGTTATCTGATTTTGTCAACATGTGGATGAGGGCTTGGTGGTCAGTATATAACTCGAATGGTCTTCCTTCTAGGTAGTGTCTGAAGTACTCTATAGCAAATACTACTCCTAATAGTTCTCTTTGGGTGGCACCATAATTCCTTTCGTGGTCATGGAGTGCTCTGCCCGCAAAGGCTACTGGTCGTAGAACGCCGTCTTTCTCCTGGGAAAGAGTAGCTCCCAGGGCTGTACCAGATGCATCTGTTGTAAGATGGAACTGTTTGTTGTAGTCTGGGTACAGCAAGATGACGTCGTTGCATATAGAGTCCTTCAGGGTCTGAAATGCAGTCTCACATTCTTTTGTCCAAACAAATTTGCTCCCGTTTTTGAGTAGGTTGAATAGAGGTCGACCAATTTCACTGAACCCTTTGATGAATTTTCTATAGAATTGGGCGAGTCCAGTGAATGACCGCACCTCTTTTGTGGTCTTCGGTGTGGGGAATGTCTGGATCTTGTGGACTTTGTCTGGGGATGGTTTGATACCGTCAGTGGTGACTTTCATTCCTAGGAAGTCTAGTTCTTCTAGGAAGAATTCGCACTTGGTTTTCTTCAACTTTAGTTTGCCATTTCTTAGTGCTTCGAATATGTTTCTTAAATCAATGAAATGTTGGTCTATGGTAGGTGATAAACACAAGATGTCGTCTAAGTATGGGATTGCACATTTGTACTGCAGGTTCTGTAGGATCAAGTTGACTACAGCTTGGAAAGCCTGAGCACTGCTGGCGAGTCCCATGGGCATGGTCTTGTATCTATATTTCTTGGTCCTAGTGAGAAAGGCTGTGATGTCCCTGTCGTCCTCTCTAATTGGTATCTGGAAGTACCCTTGTTGGGCATCCATTTTAGAGAACACTGCAGGTCGCATCTCACCAATCATTTCTAGGCTGTCGTCTGCTCGTGGTGATGTAAGTGCTTGGTTGATGGATTGGGAATTCACATATCTTAGATCTGTCACTAATCTGTAACCCTGCCCGTTCTTTTTCTCTACAAGAAAACTTCTGGATGACCAGGGACCCGTATTGGTTTCCTCCAGAATGTCCTGCTTTACCAGCTTCTGACATTCAATTTCAAGTCGTTCAGCTTTGTGCGGGGCCATTCTGAATGGGTAGAACTGTAAGGGTTTGGCGTCTGGGATCAGGTTGATTTTATGGGTGTACAGATGGGTTCTTCCGATCATATTATCTTTTCCCACGAATATGTCGTCGTATTCTTCTATTAATTGGCAAAAAGTTGTGAATTGATCTTCTGTGAGGCAGTCTGGTTTTTGGAAGACGTGTGATTTTTCTTTTTCTGGTTCTATGTCTATGTCCTTCCCTATGTACATGTCTTTGTCTAAGTCTTGTTCGTCGTGACTTGTCGTCTCTTGTACCATATTTATATGATCTTCATCGTCTGACATGGATTGATCCATGTCAGAATCAGAATACTCAGAATATGTTGGTGTTGGTACATAGAATGTTTTGTCTGACCCTGTTGATGATGCACTGTCACTGATAGTAGAGTTGTTGTCTATGTCTATGTCTATGTCTCTGTCTGTCTCCTCGGGTTGTGTCTCGTCGTAGCCTGTCGATAATATATTACTTTCTTTGTCTATGTCTGTTTTTGTATATAAGGCTACGATTTCACCCTTCTGGATTTTACAGATTCTAGATGTGATATTCAATAATATCAGTGGGTGTCTGTCTCTTTGGTCAGGTGTCACGACTGAACGTTGTACGATGTAATTTGGAAGTTTGTCTGATCTGTCAAAATTGTCTGTTATACCATTGATTTGACTGACTGAGTGGTAGCATGTGACTTGGCCTGTTATGGCCATTTCGGAAAATGGAGGTATCGAAATAGCTCTCACTGCCCTGATTGGTTGAGATTTTGGGGTTGGGTCAGTGGAGTAATTGATTTTGCTTTTAGTCTTTGATAGAAAATCTGTTCCTAATATGATTGGTGAGGAACAATTTGGAAGAATTGCAAATTGATGACTGAATGTTTTGCCTTGAATTTTGAATTTGATTTTGATAGCTCTTTTGATGTGACACAATGCTCCATCGGCAAGATAAACTTTGGACCTGATTCGTGAAAACTCATGAGGAACTAGTTTCGATAGAGTGGAGGCTAGACCCTCTCTCATGCAAGAGACGGTGGCTCCTGTGTCTACTAGACTGGGGATGTTGGTATCTTTGAATTGTAGATCTATATTGCCATTGACCATGTTGATAAACAAAACACTCTGCTCACCTTCTTCCATGTGTAGGTCGGGGAGTGGTGGGGGGACGACTTCCAGAGTAGCTTGGACGTCGGCAGGTTTACCGCGCACTGGTGCAGCGTTGTGGATTGTCTGTGGGTCATGTGGCGTGATGTCGATGGGCGATGCTGTGTCTTCTGTGTTGGGGACTGTTTTGTCATCCTGATGAGGCCTATCCATAGGATGACAATCTAGTTTCCCGTCGTCTTGGTGAGGTCGTTCATCATGCTGACGAGCTGTGCCATGGTGTACTGTGGAGTGGGGTTTTGTGGCGTTGGTTGAAGTTGAAGTTGTTGTTGTTGTTGTGGCCATTGTTGTTGTTGTTGTTGTTGTGGCCATTGTTGTTGTTGTTGTGGTGGCTGCCATGATTGCTGTTCTGGCTGCCACCTTTGTTGTTGTTGTTGGCTCTGGATGAGTTTGAAGTGATGTGGAGGTAGGGAACCCGTTTGAAGAAGGGTTATGATGTCTTTGGGTCCCCCTTTAAATCGATGGGTGGGAGGGATGAGGCCCATTGAGCGTGCCTTCCTGATGTTGTCGACGTAATTGATGTCGAAGTCCTCTCTCCTCCCCCTATAGTTGGGTGGTAACGCGAAGTCAGTTGGTGGAGATTGTTGTGTAGGTGCAGCTGCTTGTTTGTGGTAGGTGGGTTTTGGTTTACCACCCCCCATAGCAGCTACGGTATGTTCGGTCTCCATAACTTCCTGTTGTTTCTGAAGAAGGTCTCTTAGTTTCTCATTCTCCCTGTCCTTTTCCCTTAGCTGAGCAGCTATGACTGGGTCTAGGGTGTTGTTGGATAGGGATGATACTTTATGTGTGGAGGTCTTTTTGTAGAGGTACGCGCACCTGAGTGCTCTACAGAGGGAGGCCCATGTAGTAGGACTTTCCGCTCTGATCGCCTCTCGGTAGTCCTCATTTAATACGGTGGCTACCTGGATGATGGCAGCTTCTATGTCCACCCCCTTGTTTTGGAAGTGGGTGTTGGCGTCCTTTAGCCATTCTTCCATGGTGTGTAGGGTGGGGTCAAATGGGGACAGTGTCAATAGTTTGATGTCGTTCTCGACATCCTTGAAGTGGTGAATGAGTCCCTTCTTTATAAGGTCATAATCGTCTTGTACACTAGTGGGCTGAATACTGTACCATTCGTACGCTGGTCCAGCTAGATAGACTGCACAGGTGACATGGATGGGGTGATCTTCTTGAGGGTATTTCAGTCTAACAAAGCGTTCTAGGTCGGTGAACCACTTTCTGGTGCTCATCTTAATGTCTGGCTTTGAGAATTTGATTGGTTCACGGATGGTGTACTTGTTAGCTTTTGAAATGGCGCTAGCCAGGTCGCTAATGGATTTGGTGTTTCTATATTCTGCGATATCAGATTTGAGCCTTTCTAGCTCTGCCTTGTGGGCCGCTAGTTGCTCATCTAATTTTCTTGATATCCTATCGTCTAGTTCTCGTTGTCTTTCTACCTCTACCTGATCGTCTCCGGCCATGTTGACAGTGGGTTCAACACGAATGGGAGAGGTGGGTGGGGTAGCTATGTCTATAGGTATGATAGGTACCGTGTCTATAAGTGTTGTTTTAGAATGTCTTACTGTGTCCTTGTATATGCAGGAGGTGGACTTCGTGATGTGCTTGTTGTTGCTTGGTCCTTTCCTCCTGGTGGGTTGTAGACCTGATGTTGGTGCTGGTCCCTGGCTCCTAGTGTGCCTCCGTGATGATAGGTCACTGAGGGACTGGTGTCTCTGCATTAAAAAATTTCTTCATGGTCGAAGGTAGCTGAAGGTTGCCCGGTTCTCTACCACTCTGTGGCTAGGGAAAACCCTTCCACATCAATGAGGGCGTAAAGATGAGGTGAGACGTCAGTTTCAATACTTGGTATCTTTTATTAATAATAATATTAATGTCAGAGTACCAGTCACTAGGGCTCAGTATATAAGTTACTGATGGTTGCAAGATGATAAGTGATTTCCTCCTCCATCTGACCGGGGTATAAGTACAGGTGCCCGGCAGGTGGAGGGGGTGCCCATGTGACCGGAAGTAGATGTAACAGTGGTTTTCATTGGATAATATACATTTGACATTTGATTGGATAATTATATATTCATGGCTTTAACATGTGGTGTGCGCTGGACCGCGGGTGGGGAGCCTGGGTCCAGTGCATTATGGGTAATGGATTACATAATAAGTAGCATGCACACATGGGGGCTTTGTCGCCCACCTTCCAGGTGGCCTCCAGCCGGCTCAAGTGGCTTTGGCGGTGCCACACTGATTAAGGGTGTCCAGCTTTATAGCATTGTTTTATGTGTTGACAGTTAATCCTTGAGGTCAACATATAGTTCATTTGTTTTGTGTATAGGTGACCGGTCAGTGCCTTGTCGTCTGGAGGGGCTGACCGTTACCTATTGTCCCTGGGATAAGGGTCTGCTTTGTGATCTATGGATTAGTTATGTATGGGGGTCAGTTATGCTTGGCTTTATGAGTAACAGGTATGTCTGACGTCTAGGTGTACTTTGATGGACATATGGATTGAAAATATGTATAAAGTATTGTGCGTATTACAAATAATAATAAATATGAATATTAATAATCATAAATCATAATTATGACGTAATATGACGTAATATGACGTAATACAATTGATGAAGGTATAATAAGGGGTTTTGTGGCGTGACACTACTGACAGAGCCTGTTTCATGTCTGGCGTTAAATTGTCCCCTAATTGTTGGGGACGTTAGGGAGACACGGGGAGGTGTACAACCGTGATGTGTATCAACAACGTGATGTGTATCAACTACACTTCACGGCTGACCATGCAAACGTGATGTGTATCAAAAAAACGTGATGTGTAGTAACCATCTAACCGTGATGTGTAGTAATTAACGTGATGTGTAGTAACTTAAATTTAGGGACCTCCAACCGTGATGTGTATCAATAAACGTGATGTGTATCAAATCCCAAGGTACTCGGAACGGTGGGGATCAGCAGAGATGCAGGATAGAGAGCGGGAGACCAGGGGCAGAACCAGGGGGGGGTGGCATTATCCACCCCCCCCCCTTTGAATTAGTTGAATTAGTTGATATTTTAAGGAGAGACGGGGTTAGGATAAGTCAAAGGTAATGAACTGAATTTTATAATAATGTGGTTCAAACCCCTCAGAATGCACTGTTCCGGGGGGGGGGGCACTGACTATAATTATATGTGGGTACCGCCCCACATCCTCTTCCTGGGGGGAGCTGAGGGGGTCACTGACCGCCCCTCCTTTTCCAGACTGAGGCAAATTGTAGGAGTGACCGCCCCCCTAAACAGGCCAAATTAAATCATCCCATTTAAGCATCAGGTGCTAGACATAACAATGGCAAACTTACCAATTAGCACTTTATAAACAATCAGGAACATGTATGTGCCCCAATATTGTTGTATATACACAAGGCACCTTTATCCAGAAAGCAGGGGAGGGGGTCACCACCCCTCCTTTTAACCTTAAGAAGGGCTGACTGCCCCTCCTTTTCACCCCCCTGTAAACCCACAGCCACCGCTCCTGGGAGAGGTGCGGCAGTGGTTATCCAAAACATACTTGAGTGCCCCCCCCCCCCCGGGGCACTGTTATAAAGGTCAAATTCCAAAGTTTTCCGCTGCCCCTGTATATAACCTCCCTTCTATAAAGAGAACATATTTTGATACAGATAAGGTCAGGGGATTTATGAAATACCTTGATACAGATCACGTTGATACAGATCACGTTATTTTGATACAGATTATGTTGTTTTGATACAGATCACGTTGTTTTGATACAGATCACGTTTCCATAGTCAGCCTTGATGTGTAGTACTACACATCACGTTACTTGATACACATCACGGTTGTACAGGAGGTCCCTGGGGGTGGGATACACCAGGTCCTGGAGCTGCTAACACGCCACGACACGTGACAGAGTGACAGTCAAGGGCGCTCATTACGACAAAGGTCGGATCAGCAACCAACACCATCATAAGTGTACTGTGCAATGTGGGGTATGTATACTAAACTGACAGAGGGAGTGGTGGAACTCAATGGGTATTCATAGCTATGACAGTGGCAGCCACTTCTGGTGACATCATTTACATGACCATACCACTTCTGGTGACATCATTTACATGACCATTCCACTTCTGGTGATATCATTTACATGACAATGCTGCTTCTGGTGACATCATTTGCATGGCCATGCCAGTTCTGGTGACATATCATTTTAATTTTTACATGACCATGCCACTTCTGGTGACATCATTTTACATGGCCATGCCAATCCTGGTGACATCATATACATGACAATGTCACATCATTTACATGACCATACCACTTCTGGTGACATTTACATGACCATGCCACTTCTGGTGACATCATGACCATACGACTTCTGGTGTGTATCATTTATATGACCATACCACTTCTGGTGACGTCATTTACATGACCATGTCACTTCTGGTGACATCATTAATATGACCTTAGCACTTCTGGTGCGTATTATTAACATGACCATGCCACTTCTGGTGACATCATTCATATATCTGTGCCACTTCTGGTGACATTATTTATCTCAAACAATACATGATCCTAATGCTTAATTGCTGAGACTAGAACCTTCGGGATATACCCGGATCATTCTATCCATGCTCTAGTGATTATGATTCACCAATTTATATAACTTGACACTAGTAGATGTAGTTATGTTCTATTGTGGTCTTGATCTCCTAGGCTTGACCATTAACAACACGTCAAAGATCAAATCCCCCCCCCCCATAACATCAGTTTTTCTTTCGTGGATCTGGGGAAATCAGTAGGGTCTGTTTGAGATCTAGATTAATGGAAAATGCTACAAAAGTAGGAAAATCACATCCGTGAATGCATTACTACGCAATGTGTTTCATGCTTATGGCATGGTTAAGGGATTACAGAGTACCCACACCATGTCAGGGGGCACTCTACACTGTGATAAGACTACAAGTGTCCTTGTCCGTGGGAATCTGCGTGTGAATGCCCATCTGTGAATGACAAACGGTCAGAGTCCTTCCCAGAGTGTATCAAGTACCATCCTCCAATAACCCTGTAATGGCCGCATTGCGCTTCAATGCGCAAGGCTTTTTATCATCATGATGCATTGGATCTCTGCCGAGCACCTGCATTTATGCATCATGTCAATCCTTGGGGAAGGTATCAAATCAACCCCACACGATCCATGGCTGCAGTCCTGGCGAGTTGTGATGACGTCAAAGGGTATATTCCATTGAAGAAGTATGCGGACCTGATAGGGCTTAACAACCTGCACACAGAGAAGCCTACTTCTGATGTGCTCTACACATGCACTAAGAGCTCTCTCTTGTTCCACTTTATTGATGTTGTCTCTTTGTTCACTTGAGAGCAGATGTGTATTAAATGGTGGTGTGACAGGTGCTTTGTAAATCGCTCATCTATTATATTAAAATCGATTCATTTAGGGGATTATGAATCGACATCTATTGAGTACATTTTGACGGTGCAACTTTCATATACGGAGGATGCAATACTATTACAAATCTACTGGTATACCACCTCTGGCACCTGGAGTCTATAGGAGTCCCTCATCTCAGAACACACAATTCCCCATACCATGTATCGTACAGTCGCGATACATGCGCTGGGGCGACCTTCAATTTGGCGGAACTGTTACCCCAGCGCTTATCAAAACCAGATGCATTATCGCAACGCTACAGTACCTGCATATCTATCTACAACCAATCCTTATCTATACTTTGCCCTTTTTACACGCCTGCCCAGGTGTGACAACCCAATTACATACATTAGCTGTATTCGTGGGCTCTTATCTATTGTCACGGTGGCTGCTAGGCCAAGGTCCACTAGGTCCAATATGGACTACTATCATGTCCTACTATCTGTGATGATGTGCACCACTGTCACCACCTTATCTTATCTGCTAACCACCTTTAGCCAATATTATCTCTTCATTCTTAAGTCCCCCCACAACCACCCCCCCCCCCCCCGCACTGAGTAGCTTCAAATCCATATACTACTGGTGATATGGTGGTCTACTTTATATCATAGGTACCGTTAACGACCAACGCTATAACCCTCTATGGACGTTCTTTTTTCAGTACTAGTATCACACAGGCATTGTCAGTGTTACTGTACCTATTGCTATACTGCACGATAGCTGTATCGAGAATAATCTATAAATACCATCCCCATTTAGATCACAGATTATACATGTACAGTATGTCGAAACCTTGATAAGATCTGCAATTCACTACGTAGAGTAGTTGTAGTATTTGAATCGACTGATAACGCTTCACCCCATGGCCTTTTCATGCTAGAGTGTCATACTAGTACTGTAGTACTAGTACTGCGTTCTTGTGTCATAACATAGATGTGACTACCTTCAGTGCCACTGTCTTAGGCTTAGGTACAGGACATAAGCCGTACAAAGCATATGTGGTAAGGCCAGGTAGCGATACACCCCTCAAAAAAAGTCACTGCACAAAAACTGGGACATGATACACTTCGATACACCGGTTCCTGAATGAACACCTCAACCTGAGTACACAGTGCACTGAACCAGTTGTACTAAACAAGCAGTGCGCGCAGACAATCCTATTCTATATATACAAGTCGTGTTTGCCTGCCATTCACTGAGGGAGTATCAGCAGGAGGGTGGGTGCATGATGTATGGAGAGGGTGGTGGACCAGGTACAACTTGGCTGCTGCTGCTCCTGCACCCCCATTCTGATGCCCCTCCTCCAGAGCCTTCAATAGGTGGCTGCTGGTGTTGTAGCATACAGGGTTATAGCTACTGGAGGAGCTCCTGTACCGGCCTGGAGCAGGCAGTGAGCCAGCCAAGGTCAGACGTTACTACAGGCCACCAGGCCGCCTGTGTACGTGTGCAGCCGTGTATATATACCTGCTACACTGCCATTCACCTACGTCAACCTCCTAGAGCATGACGTCATAAGGAAACCTCCAGGCCGCTCCTCTAGTACAATCTATAGGTGGGGCTCCCCATCCCTGCCTACTATGACGTCATGGATTGAACATTAGCTCACTGATGATGAAATATTAACATATTGGAGGCCAGTCTGTCAGAGCCAGAGGAATGGAGAAATGGTATAATAATAGTTAAATAGGTGCAAAAGCAAACCAAATGCCATGTTTGTTTGACTCTTTGTCAGGAGTCGGTGGGGAGGCTTTTGGTGAATCAGTCAGGTGGGGAAATGCCATGTTAATGATATGTAAAGGGAGGAGAGGGTTGGGCCAAGTGTCATTTTTCTAGTTATCATGAAAACTAAGCATATCAATGTTTGGGCAGTTATATAAACGTGAGTTACAGGTGACCTAAGTGTTGCCATGGTGACTAATGGGTGTGTAATTCAATCTGTAGTTATTGTGGACACACCCTCAAATTGTGCTGCAATATATCACTGTGCATATGGGCCTAATTGGAGGGGGGGGGGGGGTCGGGTAGGGTTTCTAGGACGCCTATTTAGCCCATGTGGGTAATTGTAAATTATGTCGATATGATGCTACATCGTGCAATAGCTATAGAATTCTGCACACCATAGCTTAGTGGTGTTTCAGGACGTCAGAATATGACCATATTATACCGTAATTATGGGATGACTGTAAGACGACGTCGATATATAACCTTAAATACGGATTATATAAACCACATTACCGGTATGCGATTAACCCCATCTATTTAATTACACCTGGCATCCTGCTTTAGTACCTGCCCCAGCCCCATTCCAGACTGTCAGCTTAAAAAAAAAGTGGCCCCTTTAATGCTTTATATATATGGGCCATCCCACTCAAGTGGAACCACCGACTCCCACACACTACATATGTACACGGTATAGTAACACCCCACACACAGGGGGGGGGGGGGGGGGGCTCCGGTTTGGGTCACCTCCCTGTACCTGAACCCTGGAGGAGGGATCCACTGGGTCCGTGTGTGCGGAGGAGGATACACCATGTAACATGACCTTGTCAGGTTGACTGTTCGGGTACCGTCACTGGTATCGAGGGACTGCCCTTGGCCCTCACTGATTCAATCAACTTAGGTCCCCACTCTCCCCCTATACATACAACCTACACACGCCCTGCATTGCATCTAGTCTATATTCCCTCCCAGTTTTATTTAAACCATAGGGTTCTGGGATATAACCACGGACCAATTTATATGTTCAGAACCATACTGGGGTAGTGGTATGGGTTAACCGATTTAACCCATGGTTCTGCAATTTAATCACAGCGATGTTCTATTGTTATAATAATCTATTAAAGGCGTCACTATGGTTAAACATAGCACACCTCACCATGCCTTGTTAAGTCAATTAAATGCGACCTCCTGGGGTGTAAAAGGGGTAGGCCACTGCTGCTACCATCCCCAACCCCCCTTACTGTAGGGGTAGCAAGAGTTAAGTCTTAGCATAACAAAATATGCCACGCCACTATACTCTTCCTCACTAGATACTAGCAGTATACACCCACATCTGTGGCCCTTCCTCTGTCACTGACCAATCACCATCTCCCTTCAGGCTTGCACCCATGTACAGAGACCAAACCTCAGCTTGGAGAGGGGAGTCAATACAGCCGGTAGGCCAGCAGGTCAGATTGGGATGGTCGGCGACAGCAATAACAATCAGAACCTCCTCTAGGACGACCTTCAGAAGGACATCAACCCTTAAAGCCGCAAATACATAGGTAACAATGCCCCCCCCCCCCACCTCACCCCTACCAGCACTATCTTGGCATATTTTAATCTATTGTAAAGTATAGGAGTAGATCTAGTGGTAGAATTCCAGGGGGCTGCTGCTGTGTGTGACTGTGCTTGGGAAGGAGTGGTGCTGTGGGCATGGTGCCGTGTTAGGCGTATATAAAACCGACCTTTGATGTGTGTTTGGCTGTGTTTGCCAATGCTGCTGGGGGTGGGGGGGAGGGGGGTTGGTAGTTATGGAAAACTCCATTGCAAACCAGACAGAACGGTAGCCTACAGTCCTACTACTGTGCCTACTACTACCGTAAATTATTTACGTCAACTAAACTTCAGTGCGGGTTATATGGAATTGCCAGGTTGGGGGTGCGGGTAATACAACTTTTTTTTCTTTTTTTGGTCAGTTAATTTTCTTTATGCATAAAGTATAATACCGGTAGTAACTATAGTATCAAGATTTAGCATAGCCATAATTAGACCCCTGTTGCAGGTAATAATTTTCCAAACGTCAAGTGAAGGTAGCATGTGACATGCGAGTAATATGCAAGACATGAGGATTGTTTTGTGGTTCTAAGCTTGAAGTGGAGGATGGCTATCACTGCCTTCTTAAATGGGAGATGTGGGCTCATTATTAGCGGGAACATTAATTTACTATTGATCGACGACCATAAAAGCACTATAATAGTTGTTGCGATGAACCAATTAGCCTATCGATTGACCAAACTTAACTGGCGTACCGACTGAGCAGTTCCGGATTGATCCACTAGTACATTGAGGTTAATTTCTTGAGTCATGTCCTATTATCAATAGCAGGATGTCCTTTTCTGCTTTACAATGAATGTCTACTGCTCAATATTCCCAGTGCCACCTCACAAGCTGCTTATCAACTGCAGACTGAGTTAGCCATGAATAATGTATACCGTAAATTCTCACAATTACATTTTTGTAACCTGTGGCTAATACACGAGTCAGACTCCGCTTCAATATGCCTTTTTTAGGGTGCAAATTATACAAGATTTTCATATGCCACATAGTACAGTGCTAAATTAGCCTGCAGACTTTCAAGGTATGGGGTGAGGCTTGCACGCGCATTAGGCTTATGCGCTAGAGTTTACGGTAGCCTCAATCCTCCTGTTGCTATGGCAGCCTTGTGCCACTACAGGAGGGAATAGGGGGAAACAGCTCCCTTGGGACCCTTCCCTCCTTATGAGCATCACATCCGGGTTCTTTTCATCTTGGATCGTCTTTCCTCCAGCTCTGTGGCATGGGGAAGGGTAACGCCAGCTTAATTAAAAAGATCCAGCCGGATGTTCTTTTCACTCAATTTGAGAAGGGCTGGAATTGGCAGAATTCTAAACATAGCTAGTAATAGTAGCGTAAATGATTAAATCCACGCTGCGCTCAGACTTGCCTTACATGGGTAGTGCTCCAAGAAACGAACAGCCGGCGGCCTTACCTGGTAATTAATTTATAGTTCAAAGAGTAGAACAGAAGCCAGACACAGGCATACCATTCATTGCAGACGTCCTGAGGATAATTGCTTTCCTATAAATTACATTTAATACTATAAAAGGCATTAACCCCCGTTGTAAATTGTCGAAACCAATATACCGTATTCGACGTAATAAGCGCCCTCCCCCTAATAAGCGCCCCCCCCCCCCCTTTTTCAGATTTTTTTCAGATTTTTTTATTATGTGATCCTCCGATGTTGGTACTGATTTTCACACCTGTGTGTAATATAGAGCACTTCACACCTGTGCAGGTGTTAAGGCCAAGTCAGATGTGAAGTCATAGAGGTGTGTAGAAGCCTTGTAGAGGCCACTGAGGTCTGCATATCACAGCCATGGGGGGCGCTTATTAGAATGAATATTTGAGGCCGATTTTTTCACTTAAAATGATTTTTTAAGCGCCCAGGGCGCTTATTACGTCGAATACGGTAACCCCAATCATGGAGCCAATCAACAGACTAGTGGTATTGTTACTAGCCACATTAAATCCATTAAATCACAATCAAAATCACATGAGAAACACCCTGTTTACTCTAACTAGCGGGTGGTAGCCATTTTCGCTTTATTTCCCACTAGTGGTTCGGTTAATGCCTTCCAAGAGCTTCAGCGAAATCCCAACACCATGCAACGTGGGGTCAGGCCCGGTGAGCACTGCGAGTCACCATTTGACATTTAGATGCCCTCCAGCACCCCCCCCCCCCCCCAAAACCATCACTGCCACTGTTGGTGGGTAGGGTTCGATTTCTGCCTATATCGGCCAGCACGAAGCTCTTGGGACCAATCACGCCATCCCCCTCTCAGCTCAAGGGGAAACTAACAGTCATCCTAATTAATAGACGGTGTTGGGTTTTATCCACCTGACTCCCGGGCCGGCTCCCCTGTCTATGGGCTACTGGAGGTCTCCACGGCAGACAGAGATGATTGATCTGTGGACTGACTGATGTATTGCTCCAGGGCATGGTAGAGTCTCTTAAGGTTATATTGACATTGTGTGGGCGAGATTTGGTACAGGTAGCAATAGATAGGGTAATTTTACTATTCTTAGTAATTCTGAACACAGAATTGCAGATTTTCTTCTTGCTCACATATTCCCAGGGTTTTATAGCTTGAACAAAGTTTAAGTTTAAACCAATGATACAATCGCCAAATTGTGCATTTGTCTATTGACTAATAAATAATCTGCTGAAATCAGATTTACACAGATTATATAATTATAGATTTACCTATACATAGATTTATATATAGAAGGTGACAAAGATCCCGCCCGTGCTCTAGGTAGCATTACGTCTACCTTTTGTTGAACTGCTCTCCAGTGTTAAAGGTGATTACACTAATGAAGCCCCCCTCCTGCTGACCACTGGAGGAATGATCGATAAGCCGCTGGGCTGTTATGCAGCTAAGTACCCCCCCCCCCCCCTCCCCGGGCAACTATCCTCAACCCACTACTACCACTCTACACCTCCTCTGGGCCAAAAAAAAAAGAAACTTTGTTTCCGGTAACCCGACCGGGTCTAGCAAAACAGGGCCGGGTCCCCCTCTATTTTTCTCTTTTTCAATTTTTTCCATACATACCAGTTTTTACGGTTTGTAAATCGGATAATTTTTAATGATTTCAGAGGAAAAACGCTAAAAATAGGCTTGAAATAAGAAGAAAAAAATAAAAATAAAATAAAATAAAATCCGACCGGCCGGGTCTGGGTTGTCTGACCATGTTACCGGAAACCAACCTTTTTTTTTATTTGGCCCTACCCTTTTAAAGGCAGTTTTTTTTTCTTGTTCCCTTTTTTAAAGTATCTATCTAAAGGTCTTAATTTATATCGGTTGGTATCGGTACTTTGTCATAGCAATACAAAAGTCATACACGTGCAGTTATGCCAGATTTAGGGTTTGCAGACGAGGGAGGGAGAGAAGGGTTAATTGTACAGTGCTAGTGAATGCAATGAGATGTTAAATGTACTACCTGGGAAATACGTATTATATACGTCCCTATAGAAAACTGGCTAAACTAAAGTCAAAATACTAAGTGTATGTTTTTTCAAACTGCTTTCTATTTCTATTCAACATACATGAATACACCAGTATGTTCTATTTAGCCTGGTAACATATGTTTATACATGTACTCGGGGACCAAGCCCCCTCCTCTCTTCGTCTCCCCAAGTTTGACTATAGCACATGTTAATAGTCAGTAGACTGGCAAGGTGACCATTGAACTAAAACTCTTCCAGCTCATTTACAATGTGGCCTGTGTCCAGCGTCTGCGGCCATTGTGCACGTTTGGTCAGTGAGTAAGCCCTAAGGGGCTCAGGGAGGTCTCCTCCAGTACCTGCACGCACGTTGCCTCCCACATATTAGTGCCAACCCGCCCAGTTATTTAATAGCCTTAACTGCTTAGTATAGCTTCAGCATGTGAGTCTCCATATGTCTACCTCCTGGCGGCCATGTTAGTAGGCTTACCAAGACAGCGTTAACACCATTATACCAGGTGTCCATTCTACGTGCATTAACAGCAGCAAACAGTCTGAGGCTTTAATGCACACTGTTATAGAAACAACTGGAAACTTTGACCGGTAAAGCACACTGTGCATTGATAAACACTGCACACTGTGTGGTGATTTTCCAGAAACATCGCCGATTCATTATAATTAAATGCACCACTGCTTCATTTTGTATGCATGTCTTGTATTTAGTCTATTTTTATCCATTGTAAAGTGAGCTATTGAGATTTTGTGGATAATTCTTTTTTTTTCTTTTAAATCTTTTTTTTGCGGGGGGGGGGGGGTTGAAGTATTTATTAAAGGTCAACCATATTGGGGTGTCTATAAGCGTGCCACTGACACAAAGGGGTGTGTGTACTCCATACATGACATAAAGGGTAGGGGGGAGAGGTTGGTCCTTAGTACTGGGTACATCCTGCGGTTTGCTATCTCACGTCACGGGTACTTTACCTCCACACCCTGTGGTCAGCACCGGTAACCAGGTGTCCGTTACAGAGCCCGACCCCCTGACCTAGTCAGAAGGGGCAGGGGCCCATGAGACTGAGCCCCAGGGCCCAGTCAAAAAGGGTACCAGCAGAACACACAGTGACACAACGTCCCTAAGCCAAGCATTAAAGGAACCTACTGCATGACGACCAACCTGCAAAGAGTCAACTCCAGGGTGGCATGCCCAAAACATACCAGGTACGAGTTAACAACTAGCCGCCCCCCCCCCCCATCCCCCCTCACACAGGGTGCACAGCTACCCCCGCCCCGACTTTGTCTGACCCTTTATGTTCACATGACTGTACTATACTAGTACCACTCCCCCAGTCTAGACATGCCAGTATTAAACACACTGACTACCCCTGCTCCGCATATTAGTTTACGGTTCACTGCAGAAGCCTGACACAAGCTAATATATATTGTCCCGTTAGTTAAATTATCCATGTGATGTGACTGATTCATATGCAATACCATATCTATCTATGCAGGGGGTGAGGGACACTATTGTGCTCTTGGTCTAGTGATTTGTATCAAATACGCGTCAGCTGAAATTGATTACTGTAAGCATTGATATTTCTGCGTGTATTCAATTTGCATATTTTGGAATGTGGTAGTTATATAACTGTATTGGATAAATATTCTCGCTGTGTACATATTTTTCGCATCCACGAAATTCAGGAAAATATGTACAGTGTGAAATAAAATGAGTTTACAGTAGTCTATATAGTGCATGTGCACTATTGAAATACGACCTGAACCTCTCAGGTAGTTTTTATGATATTATTGTCTACGCCATGAATCTAGACTGGACCTATCTGTTTTAGTTCACAACAACAGACTTGACAGTGTTGAGGTACTTGTTTTTACATTAACCTTCCTCGCACCAGGCGTGGTCATAAATCAATAGGACCTGCTATGTTAATGGGTCCTAAATATAACTGCCAGTGCTTACTATGTTTTTTTTTACAAATCAGTCCTGTTTTTTTAAGTCTTTCAACCAATCTGAAGCCATCATTTTGCAACCTTTAAGTACAGACGTTGGTAACATATAGCTTTGTCATTAACGGGGTGCCTTGCTCCTCCATTTGCTGCCCTGAGGACCATAATAGCACTATGACATTTACAGCAACCCCACTCCCTCCTCCAGCACACCCACCTCACCCAGCCCAACCTTAACCACTGCCCGACCCTGACTAGGGTACTACAGCTCTGTTGCAATATATGGGTATGATTAATGAATCATGTCTGCACCCTGTTCAACGTCAGAGCCTCCTACCTAAACAGCCTGCCCCCCATCCTTGTTACTTGGGTGTATGTGTATGAATACCTCCAGGGTGGGAGAGGAGTGGCCGGCTGGAGTTGGTACCACGAGTAACGCCTGTTAGGCCACCTTATTTTGATAACTTGGATTACGGGCTTTTGGCTCTAAATTTTTCGAAGGGCAGAGGGAAAAAAAAAAAAAAAAAAGCTGCCCTACAGGAGGGGCCGGATCAAAAAATTTCCCGAAGGGCAGAGGAATAAAAAAAAAAAAAAAAAAGCCATCAAAAACATCATTTTTTGGTAATATAAGGAAGATATGTTGAGTAATATCCCAAATCTGAAAGGCCTCACTTTACCTTTTACTGGTCAACATGTACTTTTTTTTTTTTTTAAGGAAAATTCTCAAAAAAATCTCGAAGGGGAAAGGTAAAAAAAAAAAAAAAAACTTTTTTTTTTTTTGCAAAATGCCAAAAATCTCGGAGGCGGATCCGTAATCCAAGTTATCAAAATAAAACGGCCTTAGTGGGGAGGATAATCCTCCAGTATCCACGCTTAGAGCACCATCGGCAATAGGTTAATAATACATCAGGGCTTATACTCTACTTCCATATATGATATAAATCTGTAATCTGGGGTTCAACCCTAGTTGGTTTTTTTAAAGAAAATTAAATGTCTGTTGTTTCCAACCATTTCCTCATATTTTTGAATTGTTCATACAGACTGATTTCCATTTCCATTTTATATATATAAGGCCACACCAAAAAAAAAAGTTGGTCTACGGATTTCCCGCACCATATTTTTGAAAATGCAAATTTTTTTTTTTTTTGAAAAAAAAAGTGTCTACGGATGCGCCCGCACCACTTTTTGAGAAATTTGATTTTTTTTTTTTTTTTTTTTTTTTTGGGGTGGCTTTTTTCTGATCGCTAGCCAAATTTGGGAGTTTGCAAAAATGTTTCCCTCAAAAAAAAAAAAAAAATTGCCCCCGCTCCACTTGATTCAAGGTTAAAATCCGCAGACAAAAAAAAATTTTGGAAAAAAAAAAAAAAAAAATTCGCTCGCTCGCACCATTTTTTCAAAATGAAAATCCGTAGACCAACTTTTTTTTTTGGTGTGGCCTAATGGTGTTTTTTTTTGGGGTGGTTGGAGGAAAAGGGTTCTTGGAAGCAAATATCAATGACCCCCAAATAACTTTGACACCTAGCGTAAGCCCCCAGCTCCTCCCCACCACTCGAGAACCAGTATTGATCAACGGATAAAATCGGTGGCCAATACTATTTTGCACCTCACAGGAGGCAAGCATGGGAGGCAGCCAGAAGTAGGGGGCGGGGGGCACAAGTCTAGACTTGAAGCCATGCTGTGGAAAAACACTTGTACATCAAGTGCATATATGTACAAGCCAAACTAATTAAGGCGTTAGCTGCCATCCATAAACACTCCTGAGACTACTCATCTGTTTATAGCCACTGGTTATCAACACAAACCTCTACCTCGGTTAATTAAATTGTGAAGTCTATTATGACCTTCACTCGAGTATTAATAAGATTTTATCAGAATCTAATAGTGTAGTTAGAAGCTAGCTCTGAACCAAGCAACCACTTACCCACTAATTCACAACTCTTTTTTCCCTTCACTATCTTCTCACTTCTTCGTGTTTTCTATTAACATTTTTGGTCCCTTTTTATTACCGACGGTATCATGGAAATGAGTGTCATTTTCATGTTTTCTCCCTTCTCTATTTCATTACCCATGGCAGCTCTGATGGAGCTATTAAAGTGGGCCGGGTTGCGGCCGATGAGGGACCGGTCTAGTTTAGAGACAAGGACGTCCATCACCTCCCCACCCTGGGTGTAGGGCTGTACCAGTACCAGCGCATTAAGCCACCCACTGGAGGAGCAGGAGTACACACAGGAGGAGATGCCATCTTCTTTATACATGTACTGTGTAGTCTACAGTGGCCCCCTCTGAACCGGCACTAAGGCCCACCTCGACATTCCCACCACACGTGGTGGCAAGATTATTTTTCTTCCCTTCCTCCCTCAATCTTTTCTTTTTCTCCGGTTTTCTTTCCGGTACACAAACAACTGAAGGTCGATGCAGTGCAGGAGTATGTTTTATGGTGACTAAAACTCCTGGGAATTACGCTTCGTTAATATGTGGGTGAATGAAGGTATTGGGCAAAAACTGTAACATTCACCACACAATTGACTACAAGTACAACCCACCATCTTACCCTACATGTTCCGCTAATAAAAGTAACTGAAAGTAACTGTTCTCATTAATTTCACTGAATAAAATTGCTCTCACAATTTCACTAAAATCACAAGCCCATCTTATTGTGATAATTGACATAAGTAGAGCAGAACAGTAGAGCAGAATGATATATATTGGAGATGGGTACTAGTAGCTCTGGGTTGGTGGGACATTATCTGTATAGTGAGCACCTCAGCAGTGACTCAGCAGCCCCGCGCCCACGTGGGTAGGACACGCCGGTAGATGGATGATAGCAGCCACCGTGGAGGAAAACATCCACCACCATACAGCAGCACACTACACCCACAACTCCTCCAGTATGGAGCAGCAGGTATCTGACAGTTCTCAGCTACTGGAGGAGATGTCTCCTGTAGGTGTGTGAGGAGCTGTGTGGATTGTACTGCAGCTACATTTATAGAACTGTACCTTTAGCATAAGGTGTACACTCAGGAGATCAAGGGGGGACACCGCTATCTGTGCCACTGGTGTCTTATCAGGTCTATGCAGAGATGCACCTGTGTGAGTGTCATCAGTGACAGAAACCATCTTCATCTTGGTGTAATGTTTTTCTCTCATTTTGTGTGTGTTAATTGTACCTTTTTTGTATCTCCTGCCTACCCCCCGCCCCCGTTTTTTTTTAATGAGTTTGAAATAATCATCCAATCTGTACTTCTTTTTTAAAAAGACTGATTTAAAAAGAAATATGGATCCCATGGTGCTGACCGTGCTCACATTATCATAGTTAATGGTGGAGTAGAGGTAGATGAATTCCATAAACTGAGGAGGTACACCTGCCAGTTTTAAGTATATGTACATATACCAGTGGGGCTATCCATACACTACTGTAAGTTACACATAAGCTGCTGCTGCATATAATCTCTACTCGAGCCATATTTAAAGAACCCGATTTACCACAGCAGTCAAAGAACATGGCCAGACTAATCATCTTAGGCTGGTATCCGAGTATGAATCGTACCCAACTCCTCAAGATCTAAATCTGTTTGGCCGATGACGCACCGTCTGTCCCTTGCTTGTCCTCTACGCACCGCCTGCCCTCTCAACCAATCGATACCCAAGGCCTAGGCCTCGCTACGGTCCGCCGGGAGCTAAATTAAGTTCTCTCCTCTGCAACAAGACTTAAGATTGGGGGTTGGTTGTTAGACTAGGACGATTAGTGGGGAGCAGGATAGGGGGACATGAGTGTATTAAAGCCCCATACTGAACAGGCACGGCCATGTAGCAGCCTTCAAATAAAAGTACATTCTATAATGCAACAGCTTACTTGCTATTTTAGCACCACCCCCCAACCCATCCCCTCTCCTTTCTACTGTAGCCTTCTAGATCAAGAAACTCCACTGGCTATACAGCCCAAAGACGCCTCTGGGCAAGGGACCATTTGCTGCTCGAGCGGAAAAAGTGCTTCGCCCAGCGTTAAGTAGACCTAAGTGGCCAGTCGACGACGTCTATGAACTGCCATGTTCAGTGTATTCCAGGTTCTAATTGTGCTTTGGTAGTGGCTGGACTGGAAGAGGAGGGGTGGAGCACTCGGTACACACCAAGTCCGTTAATGAACCGTGTTTGGTGGAGACTTCCAACTGTAAACCGGTACATGCCTATTTATAAAAGATAGTGCATTTGAGTTCAACTTCTATTGAAACAGTCAAACTTCAAAGGATGAGCTAATCCCTAGAATAGAAGGTAGTACTCGTAGTATAAACCCGATGGAGAAAGACTTAAGTATAGGTACAGTTAGGATGCTTTATTAATTTACCCGATTGTTTCCATTCAGGTACCCAGCTTCTGAAGGAAGTATAATTGTATTTTTTTACTAGCATCAGTTGATTACAATGCGTCTTCACAACACCTCTGCACCCCAACCCCAGGTACACAATGCACAGGCACAATGGCCTAAAGGGTACACAATACCCTGTCATTAGACCCCTACCAGGTCCAGTCCCCTACCTACCACTATATCCTACAACCGCCCCCCCCCCTCGATACCACTTCACTCCGCCACTCCTCCAGTCAGGCCGACCTTGCCGTGGCCCCTGGACCTATGACGTCACACGCCGGCTCAGACTCAAGTGATTCAGGTCTCCACTGGGCCGAGTCACCATGGAAACTTTTTTATTCCCCCCTCCCTCCCGCCCACCCACCGACCTCACCTATTTATCCGCACTACCACAAATGGGTCAAGGGCGAACCACAGGACCCCTAGGATGGCACTGTCCCCGCTGGAGCCTGACTCAGTGGTTACACCAAGTTACGGTTGCGTTTTACTATGGGTGTTCTAGTGTGAACAGGCCGTGTATACTAGCGGTGTTAGCTGCATTCAGAGGCCGGTAGGACAGGCAGTGACATGCTTGTAGTAGGGGCTAATAACCTGGGGGCTTATATAAGCAAGATCAATAATAGGCAACGCCAACTACCAAGCACAGGCCCGGCATCCCCCAGGTCCCCTAGGCTTAGCTAGGGCCCACAGGGAGTGCATGGCCTTCTCCAAACCCATTGGGACATCCCCTACAGGGAATCTCTAAGTTTTTATTGTGAAAGGAAAGAATCCCCAGGATGGGCTCCCCAGATCCGGCTACAATTATTCACATGTAAATGGCACAAAGTATCCCATGATAAAAGAAGCAAAATGGACTTCCATTATATTTCTTCCGACTCCTAGCCCTCTTTTGTTCCCATGCCTTAACTTAAAGTACGATTGTGAATATGAATCATGATCCTTTTCCCACAGCTAAAGATACATGTTTATTCCCTGTTACTCTGAGTTGGGTGTTTATGTGTAATCCTACGTCACAACCTGTGATTAAATCAGCACTATTACATGGGAATTCCATAAGCTAAAGGGAGTGGTCTTCCTCGGCCACATGTGCTATTTTAACTCCACTGGTACTGTCGTCATAGACTAATACTATAGTATACCAAGACTTAGGTTTCCAACACGTGGTGAATACAAGGTAGACTCCAATGAATCCAGAACCTGCTCTGAAAGAAAGACTATTTGATGAACGTGTATTGACACCTCTGCTGAGTGTGTATTCACAGCTCCCTATCATGGAACTCACTGTTGTAAATCAGTGGCCATATCACAGACCGTGTTCCATGTTAACAGTTTGGCATCGCATGCAGTCAACCTCAGTGCCAAGAATATCCTTCACAGCGGCACCCAATATGTCTGGGAGTGCCACATAGAATGTCAAATGGAGTGAAGCTAGAAAAGGTAAACAGGACACAGGAACTTTCCACTAGACTGTGTTAGTATGTACATCAACAAATTGCCAGTCTGCTCTCTTTCTATTTCTTTCAGTAAACTAGAAGTGAGAAAAACTAAAATAATCTAGATGAAAAGCCAGGAAACAGTAACTTAAGATATACGTCAGATTATTTGTATGGGTGGTTTAACGTCCGGTGGGACCTTTCTATAGGCAAACCAGGTTACAAGTTTTTGCTTGTTTTGAACAGATATCTAAAATACTGCTATTCCATGATCTACATGTGTATAGGGCTCATTATATGATTTATATGGCATACATTGTATGGCTAGGAATTTGGACAAAGATGTAGGGTTGCAACTTACCTGGGTTTCCTTTTATGAGACTATCCATGCCTTGTTGCTTTGGCTCTTTTTGGTCGATTGTCGTAAAGAATATGGCCCACATCCCGGCACAGAAGGCAGCCAGGCAAATATAGTAAACGAAGTAGAACGCTCCAATTTTACCTGAAAGTGTGAAGATGGAAACTGCATGACTGTAGGCTACAGCACAAAATACATTTGACATGAAAAACACAAATTAGTCAATCATGCCATCTGCTAAGGGGGTCTATGGTGTGGTCATCGTTTAAATACAAATGCAGAATGCTAAATTACTATTTTTGACACTTAGGGAGTGTTTATTTATTAGTTATTTCGAGGTGAGGATTAAAAATGTATACCCTTTTAGCTACACGTTACTATAGCTCAAAGGTGGGGGGGAGGGGCACAATTTTCCGGCGTGGCCTGCGACAAGGAGTGCGCAAAATATTCTACGTAGAGTAAGTATTTGCACCTATATTTCACCTCCCTATCGTTATCAATTAATGAACACTCCCTTACCAAAGATTATCTCAACGGCCTCTTTCTGTCCTACTATTATACGTTAGTGTGTACAATCTACGAATAACAACTAGGAAACTGAATAAATACCATTCACATTGGTGATTGGAATAATTTGAAGCTAAGAATAACGGAGTCCTAATTTCTTTATAACAGAGCGGTCGACAACTCCTTTCATCTATTGTAATGGACTGGCTTTTTCCCTCAACATAGGTTACTTTTCCTTTTGCCCCTCCCCCCCCCCCAATTCCAAATGGGAGTAATTTTTTGCTCCTTCCCTTCCCCCAGGTCAAGGCCAAGGGGTCAAAAATATGACACCCCCCTTTGCAATTAAAATCAAAAACAGTGTGCATTTCATGATAACTGCATTTACAAGTCTTCTGTGATGTCATTTGAAATACTTTTTTTTATGTTATATGGTATATGTGATTAAAGATATGCTGCATTCATCATAGTTTGGTGGTGGTGGGGAGTTGAGGTAGGTCAATACTGGAAGGCAATTTATAATTTCATCAACGTATTCCGTTACTACTCCAGTCTAACCTAAAGCTATGCTAGCCTTCCTATCCTAAATGTGATTCCCGTCGTTTATTCATTTTCATGACATTCCACCCGCTTCCAGATAATCAAACACACACATTGAATCCTCTATTCGATCGTGTATTATGCATCGGGCAATCATTTTGCCAAGATATTCGGTCCACGATAACGTCTTTGCTTTCTGTAAATACTAAAGTGTAAACGTCCTCTTAGTCTAGGCAGACATCCTCTACATCACCTTGCCATCACGTCACGCCCACAGCAGCCGCATCCAGCCTACAACACTCCACAATTGGCCGACCACTGACACTTTATAAACCTATAGAATATATTTTCAAGGGTCTCATTCGAATGATAAAACGTCCGGCTAGAATCATGGTACATGCTCCTTGGCGTTGGGCTGTGCGATCGAATGGGACAGCAACGGCGAGAACGTATCCTTTTAAAACGCGTTCATCTAAAATGCAAGGCTGGCCGGTATCAACGGCCATTAGCGGGGTCAATGTTATTTGGCTCGGAATGTGAGACAATGTCACCGCGAGCCGACGAAAGATACACAATTGTTGAGATAAGGAATGCCATTTCCATCTCCGATGGCACATTCAACCAGTAAAACAGATCTACACAATAAACACTGGAAACGCCGCATCGTATTCCGTTCAAGGTCATACTTTCTCCGGTTGCTGAGACAACGTCGATAAGGCACGGCGAACGATGGGGTCTTTTTCCAAGGTGAAATTGCAAATCTCTCGCAAACAGCACTTACCCCAGCTTGCGCCGGTCCGTCCACAGAAAGTTCCATTTTGAGGATTGTAGCAGAATGTCCTAAAACCCTCCCACTTTCCTGCTAGACCCGTCTTTTGGGGTTTAGCTGGTTGGAAGTCGATTTCTGTCGACGCCATGTTGACCGCTGCAATGAGGCCGAAAGCAAGCTACAGAGCCCGGATGTGGGAGTGGACCAATCAGAACGTGCGGAGACTGGGTCCTTCTCCAAGCCGATCCTCAGTCAGTGTTTGCCGCTTTTAACGTTAGTGCAGCGTGCCTACGCTTGGCTCGCGTCCAACCTCGTTATCAACCGGTAAAATCACGTGACGGCAAACTGGCCGTACAAACACACACTGAGGATGGATCCAGGCACGTGGTGGACTTTGTAAATTTACTGTAGCGTGACGACTGGGATACCGCACTAGTCTGTTGCCGCCTCAGTATTCCCTGCAAAATGATGTTTCGTATTCTATCCTTGCTGGGCACTGGTAGTCCTGGCAGTATCTCAAGGTCAACTACACGGCACGGGAGACCACTCCTGTCGGCTTGACACTGAGTGACTGAGGCGCCTGTGCTGCGGTCGGACTAGTTACGCCAAGACTGCGGCCTTCTGGGTATAAGCCAGGGATTGGCCATTTATTAGTTGCAAGGGGAGGGGAGGGTGGGGTTGGGGGGGGGGGGACGGGCTTCGCCTTTGGGGGAGGGGGCGAAACAATTTTCGTCCTCTCCTGAGGATGGCTCTAGACCCCTAAATTCGATATGGCGACATGGGCATTTCTTAAAATCGACATGCGACATGAGGCCTAGTGACATGCGACATGAGGCTTAGTGACAGGGGACATGGACATTTCTTAAATTGACATGGGACATGAGCATTTTAAGAGACATAGACATGCGACATGGTCATTTCTTAAATCCGACATGCGACATGGGGACCCCCCCATCAAGGGCCCCCTGAGGGGGGGGGGGGGGGGGGGGTTAAAACTACTGACTCCTCTCGGCAGTGGGGGGGGGCCGGGGGGGGCCACAGTAAAAAAAATAAAAATTTAAAAGCTCCTTTTTAGCAAAGAAAAAAAAGCCTGAGCGTTACTATGGTCTGAAGAAGCACAACCCAGCACGCAAAGATACGTTGGCGCAACGTTGGCATGACGTCAGCCAACATTGGCGCTGTCCTACATTATCGTTGTCCCAAGTGCTTTTTGGCCGTCCATTTATACTTAATGCCAACGTTGCCAATGTCGGCGTTGGCATGACGTTGGCCAAACTTTATGCCAACGTCAAATTTTGACGTTGCCCCAACAACTCCAGGGTCTAAAATTTGACGTTTGATTATGACGTCAATCCAACGTTGGATATCAATTGTCAACTAACATTTAAATAAGGATACTTTCCCCAACATAGAATTATTTCCTCATTAGGTCGGATTTTTTTTTTTTCACTTTTTTTTTTCACATGAAAATACCAGCTGGCCGGTCCGAAGACCCGAAAATTGCCCAAAAAAAGGGTAGAGATACAGAAATTTCTTCAAAATTGCATAAATAAACGTAGGGTCGGCCCTGTTTCGATAGGGTCGGTCGGGTTTAACAAAAATTTCTTTTTGGCCTAATTATCCACATATTATATCTTGTACCGGTAGATGGAATTTACCTGCATTTAAAATCAAATATATATCCCAGTCTTTGCGAAAACATGCAGGACAGTGGCAATGTCCTTCTGAAATGCCAGCGGTCCAGCATATTGACAAGTGTAGCAGGACCGAATGTCCAGTCACATGTTTGGCTTTTCTGAACAAAAATAACTTAGTTGGGTTTCTTAACCTAAAAAATGTTTATCAATATAAGGTGTAAAAATATATGTATTTATCCTGATTTAGCCATATAGTTAAAAAGAATTTCAATGTACAAACCTTTTTTGTACTTCAAATGCATAAATTGTCAGATATGTGGGTATCCGGTCCTTCAAAAGGGTAGCTGGTCCTGCAATATTGAAAATTCGCAGGACTGAATGTCCTGTGGAATGAAAATGTTTTCACAAAGACTGATATCCCACATGGGGCTTAGTTTAATGGCCAATTACGAGGAAAGATGAAGGATTTGCCATTCAAATCTCTTCCTACAAGCTTCAATGACCTCTAATGGTGGTTGCATATGCAGTGTTGGGCCAACGTTGGTATGACATGAACTATCTGATGTTGTATCAATGTTGGCAGAACACTGGGAGTATTTCCAACGTTGGTACAACATCAATTTACCAACATTGGTACAACGTTAAAATATTGCTTGCGACCTGCCGATGTTGTACAACGTTGGCCCAACGTATCCTCGCATGCTGGGAATGGAAAAAGCGACTTTGTGACCTCGGGTCCTTAATTTCGGCGACTTTCCGACCGGGGGGGGGGGCTCTTCACCCCAAAAGGAGGGGAGGGGGCAAAGGGGGAGGGGGGATTTTTGGCGCTGTCGGCAAGGGGGAGGGTGGAAAATGTTCCACGCCCTCTCAAGGGGGGAGTGCAAAACATGTTTGCGCACCCCCCCCCCCCCCCACATGACAATTATAGCACCCCTTTGGACTATAGCATTGGCCGAGTCATTTATTACTAGGTGGGGGGAGGGGGCCTCACCCCTTGAACTTTTTGATCGCCAAGTGGGCCCTACCTTTAATACGACCGCGGCACACACAGAGGTCGGGTGCGACTCAGTCTGTCTGGAGTGTGCCAAGTTGGCAGAGTGAATTGAGGCTCATAACGTTAATACATAGGGCTGTGTCTCACGACCTTGGGCCAATGTTTTTATCTAGGGCCGGGTGCCAGCTCTGACCGGGTGCCAGCTCTGACTGGGTGCCAGCTCTGACCGGCCTGAATAAAAACGGGTTATTTAGGGCAGATGATGATAGAATTTGGCTGAAAAGGTTAATGGATGTTATAACTCTTTAAACTAGTAATTATTTGCTCATATTTATCATCATCTGCCCTAAATAACCCGTTTTTATTCAGGCCGGTCAGAGCTGGCACCCGGTCAGAGCTGGCACCCGGTCAGAGCTGGCACCCGGTCAGAGACAAAAACATTGGCTCAAGGTCGTGAGACACAGCCATAGTATTACTACTAGGCCAACGGCACAGTTTTGTAAATGAAGATTGACTTACGTCACAGTGACGTCGGTTATAACAATTATGACGTCTTTTAGGGACGATTAAGTTGTTAGATCTTCCCACCATATATGGGACTTAAAACTTAAAGTTTCCCCTGTATGTTTTGAAGAGTCATTGATAATTTCGCAACCCCTGAACATACAATAGTGATCCAAATATCAGGTTAAAGCTAAAATAAAAGGCTAAATAATTGTGACATTGTCACTCCAATATTTTGAAAATCATGTGACCGGTTGCCATGGAAACTATGACAATTTTTTTTATGAAATCTGGGATTTTTAGCTACCTGTCACCACTCTGACAGCCATTACAGGAAAACTATTCACAGTGTGGACATGGGAAGTCTACAGAATGAGTAAAACTAAATTCCGCTTCTTTTGAACCTATTTTGGTAACCCTAGCACCTTAACTTTGGAAAATATGAGCCTCTAAAGAGATTCTCAGAATGAGGCAAACAGTCTTTATGCCTGCCATTGGACAGAATATGCTAGAATCTCCTGAACCGTTATGCTCTGAGACTCAAAAGTCAATGCAAATCCAAGCTAGCAGTTAGAGCCACAATCCTAAAGGGTGGGGGGGCACTATTTGGGATGCTAGGGGGATAATATTGGCAGTCAAAATAAAGTTTTTGTCATCCCGCTGTGTTCTACTATAGGGAATCTCACCATTATGTCTACCAAACGGGCTTTCAAGAGTAGACTAAATGGTGCTTTCTTGTAAAAAGTGATAAAAGATAGGTAATAGATTGTTACATTCTGCCTCGTAACTCAAGCAATATAAGCCCATTTTCTCAACTTAAAAACAGTTTTGGAAAGCCATGACTGTCTGCTTCCCAAAGAATTAAAATTGCAAACTCAGTTTTTTATACTAATGGTATTGATATTCTTTCTCGGACACATATGATGCTTCAGAAAGTTGAAAATCTGACAGCATATAGGCCTGTGTAGGTCAAAGTAACCCCTATTTTAGACTGTTTCACTCACTCTCTTAATTGTAAAAATCAGAAATTGTCCTCATTTTCCATTGATTATACTAGAAAATGCTGTGCAGGGCTTCTACTGTATGATCAAAAATGAAATGACTGGCAAAAACACATTGAAACTCATAATTTCCTTTCCTGAATACACCTCAATTGTTGAGTCCCATATATGGTGGGAACATCTTTTTAGCTGGAGGAGGGGGTTTGCCATGGTCTACCTGATGAAATTTCGACGGGGATCTCATTCAAATAACACAAGTTATGAACTAATAATAAGAATATATATATATATATATATATATGGTTTTAACATTCTTGAATTCGTTCTCCGGAGTAGTTCGTATTTAGCTGCATAATACAGACTGTTAAAAACTTATACACAGGAGCGGGTAAATTATATACAAATGACAGCTATTAAATGAGCGAAGTGGTGCAAAAGTTATTTACATTCATTTTTAACCTGAGATAACCAGAGAAGAGACGCAAAAGAGCTAAAAGGGCACTACACACCACACACCGAATCTTCAGAGCAAGATACTGGATAGACACAATGCCAACGCCCATTGATACTGTCGTTGTCGTATTGCACCAATGGGGGCTGTGGCAGTATCCCACGAAGACAAAATTCCTCCCTTTTTCGCATAATTTCAGTAAAACATTTTTAAAATGTCCCAAAAAACTTCTTTTTTTGCCTAATGAAGGGATGTTGAGAAATATCCCCAATCTTAAGGGCCTCAGTCTACTTTTTGCTATAATGGAGGAAAGTAAATCTTGGATTTCAAAAGAATAAAAGGGTTCATATTGCATTTCCTGAAATCTGTTACAAAATATTTTCTTATACTACCCCGGTAAACCCCCTGTAAGAATTTTTTTCAATAACCATAGCAACTAGAAATGTTCCATTTGTTAAATTTATCAAACTTTGCCCTAGATTGGCTGTACTTTGAGCCACAAAGGTACCATCCATTTCATTGCCATGGCAACATTGGACTTCTTGAATCACATTTCCAACATGGGAATGATATACAACTTATTGGGATCAGTTACATAGTTCGATGTACATTTTCATATTACATTAACACATATATGACGATGATTAAGATGACAAATAGTAATACTATCATTAGGGAGAATATTCAGCCTCAGCCAATGGGAAAACTTGAAATTGGAGATATTTATCCTTGTTTTTTCTACATGTATTTGAATTGCTCTAAAACTGTTTATATCTATCCAATAATCATTGCAAGCCTATTAGCAGTGTTCCACACTAAATATTTATATGAGAGAACCATGTAGGACTTGAGATATGTGCGAAATACGCCACTTTACGCCATTTTCACGCTACTGGGCTCCTTGGGATTAAGAAAATAAGGTTCATGGCTTTCTACGACATGGTTAAATAAAGTTATTGCATTTCTATGTGGGTATGATATATGCTCTAAATAAGCCATTTTTAGTTTTCGTCAGGGTTGCATTAATACAGTATTTATACATCACGTCGGCAAAGGACATGCTGTATTCTGTGTGGCTCTCAAAGGGCTAAAGGGTAGGTCGGAAAAGCCTATGTGGACTAAAGTTAATCAGCGTTAAAACAGTTATTGTATTTATACAAGCCATCAAAGTAAGCTAAATCTTACATTGAAGAATATAGTACAAGTATAAACTGGGAAGGTGTCCCACTTAGGTACGTCTTCTACTATATAATTCATGTCGTTTTACTGCAAAGGTTTTATCACAAAGGCAAAAAAATAAGCGAATTTAAGAAAAATCAATCTCTATGAACTTTTCACAGAAAGGGAGCACTTCAAATGAATAAACTTTATCCGAGAGACTGAGACATGCATAATCCATGACGTCATAATGTTTCGGGTGACGCATGTACAGCTAGTATCCGCTAGTTGTCCAATTTCCCTTTGGCTTTGCCAATTCAATTCAATTAGTTTTATTCACAACCTCATTGTCCAACCCCGACTCCACGTGCGTTGGAGAACCATGTATTTATAGATGTCTCCAGGGCCATTGTTCCACTGTCATAGTCTGCCATACATTTTAGCGTTGACTGCTAGTCTTTGTACATTACATGCACCGATTAGCTAACTCGGGTCCAAATCAATTTGAGCGCATTAGGAGCTTTATCCTCTCTGGAGTTTGATCTGTCCTGTAGAATTGTACCAGCACAGGTATATAGGTCTTCTTTATGATACGAGATGGCAGTGCTGGGGTAAAAGAAATTAGTGAGCAGTGTGGCTGTAGCACTGAACCTTGAGGATTCCAATCCCGAACCCGGCAGTTTCCCCACTAAAGAAAAAAGCACATACTGTCGTCTCCATGACAATTTATTTAATAGCTAGTCATCCACAGATCCCATATTTAAAATATAGTTGATGTATATGTTATCTAAAAGATATAGGCCTATGTTAGGATCATATTCAATGTAAACTACACCACACTCATTAGCAGCTAATTATTCCCAACACTTTGTTGAAGGTATTTCTACTCTTCAATGTGTCAGGCATGATTATATGCCTTGTACCATAGTATGAGACAAAAAAAAGAGGTGTATATATATGCCCTACACATATATTTGCTTCTTGCTGTTAAAGGGAATTGCTAGTTCCTTCACAGAAGCCACCTGGTGGAAAAAATGGAAGCTCATGAAAAGTATTCTTTAAGCTGTGTTCATATTCCTACATAGAAGCTAGAACACTTTCCCTAAATCAACTATTTCTATTTGCTATTTTGACAGTATACCTCCATTGTTCACATATATTCACTGCTAGGACACCCATATAGCTATCCCATTGGATACTTGCTAGGATTCAACATACATGTATTACGAAAGTGTATTTCCATAATTATGATTAAGATTGACATAGACATTTATCCAATCATTTCCTATAGTGTACACTGTATGCCCACGTACAGGCAACATGATGAATCAGTTTTAGGCAGGTGTAGGACTACCCCCCCCCCCCCCCCCTGCAAATATTGAATGACAACTCCCTTGGGGACTTGCATTCCCAGTAGGTATCTTAACCATATGGTAACTGGCGTCTAACTGATGACCCACATCCTGCTTTATCAGACCGCCCTATACAAGGTATTCTTTCTCGGTGTAGATCGGAGAATAGCTTCGTGGTAGATCACCACTGTAAGGTAGATCTGGAGGTAGATACATGACAACTCCAAAAGTCTCCCACAAATCAATTAAGGGATACCTTATACATCAGAAAAATACTATAACACGACTTGTGGATAACATAAAGACCTATATACCTGTCTATGTATTGTTTATTAGTATAATGAACCAAGGGCAATTAAAACAACCGGTAGCCCATAGTAGAGGAACCGGATGTTGAATGAAAGCTGGATCCATCATTACAGATATGCCCATTGGCAATTTGGCAGAACGGAGCTGGTCTCTATGTATGAGTTAAGGAAGGCAGGTGGTGAGGGCAAGAATTAAGGAACAAACTGAACTAGGTGCCTAGACATTTACATACCTCACATATTCTTTTTATTGTAAATGGTTTCTGTCAAATATAGCTGTATTATCAGTTTAAAAAAATGAAAATAAACAAGAAAAGGGGGTTTGGTGGCAATCATAAATTATTACCGACAACCTTCTACTACATGAACTTTACGTTTAAGAATATTGTATAGGTTTATAGTTTAAGAATACAAAGGGAATGTAAATGCCTATGTACCTGGCCCAGTTCGTTCCTCCGAGCGTGGGGTGCATGGGTGGGATGGGGACGAGGCGAATATTGATTGAGAAAAGGGAAATCATATCGGGAGGAGGTAATAGGATTATATGTGCATGATGTAGAGAGTACAGTGAGAAAAGGTAATTTGTCCATAACATGGTCAGCCCTATAAGCTAGCTAATTAATCTAGCTCATCTGATCAAAGACCAGTCCTTAATTATGGACTATTCAACTCGCAATAACATAATGTCAATACAGTCATGTATTCTGCTATTGGCAGTTCCAGCTGTACATAAGAATATTTAGATACCCCTACTATGTGCATCGACAGTTATGCTCCACATTTGGAGTGACAGTGCATAGATAAAACAGTGAGAGTAGGGACATTCAGTGAAAATTGTTTTACAAGAAAATATAATAATACAGCACAAATGTATAATCTCGGAATCCGGTGAAGGAGACTCTGAGAAGTCCATTGCCACAACCCAGAAGGATATACATTATCTCTGTAAAGAGCAAAAAGTAGTTTGAAGGTGCATTTTAAGCCCCAATCCTCCTTGTACTTTCTGAAGCTTCATTTTTGTAGTGGCACCACTCTGGTAGACTGTGAGTAGGCTACTCAGGTAGGGCATTCAACAATGGGGTGCATGGTGTTTTATAACAGTTGCCTATTCATTTGATTTCTCATAGATGGGCTTTCATTCTCAATAATTATGAGTACTAATGAAAGGCTTTTATAGTTACTATAGCCCCTCTATGAGAGATCACATTAATTAGTAATTTCTATGAAACACTCTTCACCCCACTTTGAAAAAAAAAGAGTTATTTTGATTTCCAAAGAAAACTTATGTAGCAGTGTCTAATTTATGAATCCATATTGTACCATTCACATTGCAATTTACGTTTTCATAGGCTCCTGTAGACTTGTATTCATCTCTGTTCTTGCATAGAATCTCCCCTGTTTGTCCAATTGTCAGGAGCCATGGTGCAAAATGAGTGCATGTCAATTTTACTTGTTCCTATATGGTCTAAATATTGATGGCCAGACCCATCATTTTAAAGGAAATAACTTCATAGACAGAGCTCTCAGGACACATAAACCACCATTGCAATGTCACCTCAGCAAAAGCATAACATTTATTTGTATATCCACTGGTATTATCCTCTTTTGCCTATTAACTCAAGGTTGCTTAGCAACATGCATACTATTTGTTCATTAACATATAGGGGGAAAGGCGCTGGTGAGATGACAAAGTTATTTATTATACCATCATTACTAGATATTATTTAATGATATTTTGTATATTATAATTAACCCCGTCTCGATCAAAAACTTCAATCATCGGGCCTTTTGTAAGAATATGTTTTAGTCCTCATAAAAAGCAATGTAAAACAGATATGCATAACTGATGGCTGTATCTTCACACTTCTAACTTTGGTTTCAGACACATAAATGGTGTCTTTGTGTATAGATATTTATAGTTTAGAAAGTTCTGACCTAATTTTCAATCAAATCACTTGATTTTAAACTGTGATAATTGTCTTCATATATGCTCTAACTTGTAAACATATATGACCAATATTACTATAGGGTTTAATCAATAGATCACATGGAGCAGGGGCTATATCTTACATTGTTGTATAGTAGGTCCCTCTAGCGGTAAGATTATGTCCTCAAAATGATCACATTTCCTTATTAATCTGATCACCTAAGAACATGATCACCCTATGTCATCTGTAGTGAGTACCTTCATATGAGCCTGGGTTTTCAGTGTATAGGATTATATTCACCCATATTTTACCTCAGTATTTTTATAGAGCAATTACCCATCTGATTTACCCATCTCTTTATTTAGATATATTTGCCTACGGGAAAGGTGCTGTTTGATATACAAAATGATGGTATATTAAAGGTAGATTTAACCTTACATTGTTAGAACTACAACCGAGTGCAATGTAGGTTTGATTACGTAGTACACCTGCAAGTTACCTATCTATTCTAAAGCTGGTGCCCTTTGGCCACCTTTGGCCACCTTTTGCATGCCCAATATAGGTCCTTATCTCGGTTGTCAAGAGCTAACGGCGCTAACGGATGTATCAGGTTAGATGAGTAAATAAACATGGAGTAATCGCTGAGATATGGCCACGTTCAGTGAGCATTTGCTGACTGATACCAAGGAATGATATCTGCTGATATCTTATCAATCACAGATTGTAAGCAGCGTGGATTGTTCATGTCATCTGGCGGGAGACACATACTTGGTTGTGCTTTATCTGCCCTTTACAGATATGCTATGACAATTCCGAGTTTATATTTATTTT
Organism: Harmothoe impar; assembly: GCA_947462335.1. NCBI lineage: Eukaryota > Metazoa > Annelida > Polychaeta > Phyllodocida > Polynoidae > Harmothoe > Harmothoe impar. Next base: position 39,237,056 of record OX381714.1, read on the forward strand.
AGGGCATTCCAAAATAACACTGTGCTGAGCTTCTGAAATTAATAATTGTACGTTTAGAATATGAAACACGTAGATAAAACAGTTTTTGAATGCACATACCCACGTGGTACAGATCCTGCCATAGATCAAACTTTGATATATTTTTTCAAATCGTGCTGGGAATATCCAAGATCTACTAAAGACGAGTATGTGAAAGACCAAAGACTACATTATTTTTTGTTCCTAAATCTTATTACACACACAACTGAACATACTAATCTCATTCTACCTCAATAATAAGATCATGTCTATATTATTCTGTTATGCATATCATCAGGACATTGCTCCGCCCAGTTCATTTGTCACCATTGGTATGCCATTAGGCTTATAGCACTGTAAAAAAACATGTTTAGAATATCAACACTTATTGCGTCCGTTATATTAAACACTCTAGGAAAGTTTTCTAAACATAGTTCAACTTAACATTTTAAAAGACGTAGTGATTAAATTTTAAACACATGATAGCAAAGGTTCTAAACACCTATCTAAACGCTATTTCCAGAAGTGTATAGCATTCAAACACTTTTTACCTAAACACTTCAATGTGTTTAGATTCTAAAATAAGTGTTTAAACTTTAAAGACACATTCAAAGGTGTTTAAATTATACTTAAGCTAGGGTTTTGGGACAAGAGTGCTGAAAGCTAGAATACAGTGTACTGTGGACCTAAACATGTACCATTTCAAATTTCATGGTGATCAGATGAAAATGTCCAGTATTACAGAATTTCAGCACTCACTTGTTCAAGGTGGCCTGGCTTTTAGATTCAGAATTATGGTGTCACATATTTAGGAAGCTTAGTACTGCTTAAATTCTCAAGTCATTATTCACAAAAACATGCAAATCCTTTTGTTGCTATGGTAACCATTTTCCTTAACAACTATGATAAAGGTTCAAAATCACCCTAAATGGGCAAGTGAATGGTGAGGTGAAAGATCTTTGACTACATACTTATAGCATGTCCAATAAATCGTATATTATGATTTGGGTTCTATTAGGCCTCAAGGTTGCTTAAGAACAGCTGATTATTTAACCAAGATTATACTAATGACCTACATGTAGGTCACTTACAGTACCATAAGGTCATTAAGTTTGACCTTGAATGTACAAACTTACTATCAAATGGTGTCTTTCTAAATCCATAGTTTAGGAACACAGCAGTTGTTTTCACTATTAGAGCGCTCTATGCATAATGTACCACAATGAGAAAATTGAAATAATCAGTACATATTCAATTCGTTGTTGCCATGGAAACCACTTCACTAGCGAAGTTACTAGGCAAATGAACAAGTTTATTCTGGGTATTGTTAGGCAAATTAACCAACACTCCCTCTGTTTTTAGATACATGTATTAGATAAAATCATAATAACATAATTAGTACCCAAGGATTGATTTATTAGGGCTCGCTCAAATCAAAATAGGCATTTGAACACGTTTATTAACTGTTACTAAGCAAATCAACAAACATTACATCTGTTGCTAGGCAATGACCATATATGATATAGCAACATACAGGTCACTATTTGAGAAGCAAAATCTCTAATAGTAGTTTCAAAACTCCTATATTATCAGAATTACTGTCATGCTTAGAGGTAAAAGGGAACGTTTTTTTAATGGTTGCTAGGGGAAATTGTCACAATGGCAACAGAAGGTTTTGCATGTTATTGTACATAATGACTTTTGGATTCAAGTAGTACTAAGCCTCCTAAAAATGTAGCTATATAATTTCTAAATGAAAAGGCAACTAAACTAAACATTATTTCATAAAGTGCCTAAAATGTAAACACTTTTTATGGCAGACCATTCTGTTTTTTATGAAGGCCCTAAAAAAAACCCAAAAAAAAACACATTAGACACATTTATAGACAAGCATTTAGAATCAAAACACTCAACTAAACACTAATTTATAGGTGCCCAAATTTAATTTTTTTTTAACCTAAACACTTGGATCAGCTTGACTATGGAAGTGTTTAGAATAACGGTTTAGGATCTAAACACTGTTTTCACAGTGTACAGACACGGGATTAACGTCTGCTATCTAGAGCATTCACGCACTCCTCTGTGCCCTTTTCATGTACTACTTACTTTCAATTCTAAACGGCCCAAGCTATACTAGCAATTTACCAATACATTGAGTTGAATGAAAAAAGAAATAGGGGTCCACTGAAATAACGTGTGATAGTATATCAGGGCCAATAAGATACCGTCCAAATGATTTATATGTAGGCATACTTGTACATTGAATAGTACAACCCATTCATAAGCAGCCGATCAGTGTAAAAAGTAATTGATATCGAGTCGTTTACACTCTGTACCATTTAGCCTATACGACTACCCCTGTGCTTTGAGTAGGCGATATATGGCAGACCTCGTTTAATACCACTTCCCTTGCCAAGAATTGATCCACTTATTTATAAATATCCTTGAGCCCTGAGATCATAGGCGTAGGTCCATCATCCGGTCTAGCCACGACAGGTATGTGGTCCAACTTATAATTGTACGCACTGGCTGTAGTCGATATAGGTACAGACATTATAAGCCTAATAAAGAAAAAGCAGGGATCACCTGAAATAGGATAGACCGTTATAATCGCAAAGCCTATAGGCTGTCTGCATGTTGAGTGTACTTTAGTTAAGGCTGTAAAAGAAACATATTTCTGACAACCTTGGGGTCAAGGAAAGGGTAACTACAATTCTATCCAGCCATTTTTCTCAGATGTTCTTATGTATGTGTAGTTGCCATATAAAATATTTACTTGAATGCAGCCCTTGGTGTACCTTGATTTAAGGCATGCCAGGAAGTTTCATGGATGGTATATCTCTCCCTGCATTGGATTGGTCAATTCAATTCGATTGATAACAGAAGCGGTTAATATTCGTAGTAGTAACACAGATTAATTAGCACTTTTGGCAATAGCACCTCAATCCCATTGATGACTACCAGGCAGCAGATATAGTGCGTGTCTGCATAAATAGTATCATGGAAGCCTACATAACCGTCATCAAAATGATACCTTTTTGTTTTGTCCAAAGTGGCATGGTTCGATTGTTTCAATATTTAAAATTTTACTTAAATGAGTTCAAGATATTATTATAATATCCTATTTGGATGATGGGCAACCATAAAATAGCTTCTTTTAAAAAAAAAACAAATTCGAACTTTTATTTGGTCTAAGATTAATACATCAAGTAATTGATTTCCAACAGGTAAGTATACTGGTCGACTGGCAAATAAGTTCATGGACAATCTATCTGCAAGCAGTTATTAGAGACTGTCCATATATGAGTAAGTTATTACATACGAGTGATAATTTATAACAAGTATTTGTGTGGAAAACTAGCCGCGGCATATATCTTAATATTAACAGCGCATATAGGCTACAAACCATTTAAACCCTATTTATATGAAGAAAATGCTGAGTCAAGGTATGACTTATGTAAGGATGACGGGCACTGTCTTGATAATTTCCTCTGACATTTTTTACTTAAATACATCATATTCATTGACATTTCTTATTTCTGGTTTCAGGGCATTCCAGGCTTGCGCTAACACCACTCATGGACTATCTTCATAAGCCTTACAATGTATAATGTCATATTTTAACACTGGAGCTGTAGAAAACCTTGTTACACGTGTCTTTTTTTTGTAAATAAGTATCTAATTGGGCCCTTTTAAAGGCATATAGCTTACAATGATATTTCCTTCTCTCTGTGAGAGTGGGTAGCTTGGCTTCCCCATGCACAGCGTCGGTGGGAGTAAGGATGTGTTTGAATAAACATGTCTTTAAACATTCGTTTTGTAGCCTTTGTAATTCTTCGCATGCAGTTACATTTGAGTTTACACATAGAATATCACAGTAGTCAATCACAGGTAAAACATGGGTTTTATATACCCTAAATAAAGCCTTTGAGGGCATCAAAATGCTTACCCTATACATTAGTGTTGATTTAAAGCGAACACTATTAATTACACTTCTAACAATTTTTGTGAATTTTAACTCTTCATCCAAGATGACCCCCAAGTATTTATATGAACTGACTGTTTTTAGAATTTTATACTAAGGTCCCTTTTCCCAGTACATGTCACATATACAGATCTACTACGTCACAGTGTGGGCAAACACAACCTGCACGTTGCAAGGTAACCTCACCATGATAGCAACACACCAGGGTCATTACATTAAACTCATTTTCTAACTATCTCTGGGTTATAATGATCCATAGCTTTCAATGTACAGTATAATATATGATATGGATGTAATCATGTATACCTCAAGATACATGAATGGCTATTTATATTTATATACCACTGGCCGAATCAGAGTTACCCTACCTAGATGTTAGAGTCCAGTGGTTTGTTTTCCCTCACATATAAATAGAATAATTAAGTATATGTAACTCGGCCTATTATCAACAAATCAGGACGGCACACTTACTGTCAATCAAGTTACCTGCATACGAACAGGTAGTAGTGATATTGTCAGCCTTACCCTCCGGACTCTGCTGATAATATCACTACACCCTTCATAAAGGAGTCTGATAAAAATAGCTGTATTGGGGATTCGTATGTTAATGTGTATATACAATGTATATGATGCTGCATAAGTCGTAAGTATATAATATTAGTACTATATATTATAGGCACACACTGGCTTTAGAATCATAAGTATAAGGGTCCGATAAGAAATCGGTTGAGGAAGATCATTCTGTTGAAAAGAAAAGAAAACACGAAAAAGAAAGACGTCCTGCCGTATATTTCTTTCTGAACACATAAGAAGAGATACGTCTACACATCTAAGATCAGGACATTTGGATCTATATTATACGGACAGGTGGTATGTCGGCAGAGTACATGAAAAAGAGGTGTACTTTACACGTCAAAAGGCAAAACGAAGAGCTGATGACATGAACTCTTCTTTTTGTGAAGCTTAAGTACCTGTATGTCATGCACCTATAGGACCGCCTAAGATGTCTCTTGCAGGGAGTGATACTTTAGGTGGGGAAGTGGGGGGAGGGGGTGTGGATTTTGGGTGGCCAAATATTTCAACCCCTCTTGTTGTAGGAGAAGAAGAGTGGCTCAAGAAGAAGAAGAGTCTTTCCTTCATTAAATGGCTTTAAATGAAAAATATATATGCAAATGCCAACTACATTGATGCCTCTCTGACATATTTCACCTGTGGCAAACTGAGTGGGATGCGTCCCAGCCCCCACTCGTAAAATACGTCAGAGACGTTGGCATTTGTCTATTTATTCTTTTGCTGCATTTGACTCCCCTTGTACGGCGTAGAAAGAAGCTATTTCAGCTAATTTAGGCTAACACTTTTGTCTACAATTGAATAATGTTGCATTGATGTCACTCCACTAACAGGCCAAATGTCCTGCACTCAGAAGTGGGCTATTATGCAAAGATGTAAGTTGGGTATTGACAGAATACCTAAAGTGTTATACTTGATTATCAAGGAAAAATAATCTCTACTTTGAGTGTTGAACTAAGGAGCGGACGACTTTGAAATCCCCATTTCAGGGACCTCCCTGACCTACTCACTCACATCTATTCCAGAGACTCATAGTAATTTGTATACTTGATTGCAGGCAGTACAGGTAAGCTACTGACGAGCACACCTGCTCCTCCAGTGCCTGCAGTACCCGCCCTACTAGCTGTGGTACAGTATATAGAACGACTGTATTGTGCCGGAATCAATCCACCTGGAGGCAGGGACAAGAGAGGTGTCCTGGTTCAGGGCTGTACCACTGTGTCTAACCTTCTCCAGTATATAGCTGTGGCCAAGTTTGTTCTATAGAGATCTATATGGGGGTGATGGTATCAGGAACTGAAGCTCTGTTGAAGTCCTGCCCCCAGACCAGTAGCCCTGTAGATTATGATCGCTTACTAGTAATTGGCAAACTTGGTACATTAAACAAAGAGAAAAAATAGTTGCATTTTCATCATGCCCATCGTCTCACCATGAAGATAATATAACAATGCAACCAAATCACGATAGGTATTTTCCCACTACAATAGTTACCCCAAATAGATCTACAATTATTATATACCTCATTTATTAATCCATAACTTGTCTGATGAAAAATGGTTCTCTTTGAGATTCTTGTCCTGTACCGAGGATTATGGCTGAGTAGACGCACAAAATTGGCAAGCTCCGTTTGGGAAACTTTTTTGCTGGTAATTAATGTAAGTACCCGAAAACAAAAGTGCATAAAAGAATTATGAATGTTTAGAGCACCAGCACATCACAACCGAACATCCCTTGCAGTGCGTTTGGGAAGAAGATTCAACTTTTTCTCCAACTCTCAGACCGGAAAACAACATGTCATCGCCCGACGACGGACAACCGCCGAACATCAAAGAGTCGGCCAAGATCAAAGAAAACTGCCGCAAACCGAGTACAAAGAAAGTGGCCAAAGTCTCCCCACATGCAACAAGGTCAGTCACAGCCAGAAATCTATCACAATCTCAAACTTGCAAAGAAGAATTTGATGATTTAGATATCGTTGCTAGGGTTGACGATGATAATTTGGATGGCGTTACCATGCTAGCGAGTGACGTCACAGGCAAATTCTGGCAGTCAAATGATGATACTACTGCCGCACAAATCCCACAAAGACCAATCCTTGACTTGGAATCTTCATCCCCCACACAGTCGAGTATAATTTTGTCCTTTGATTCTGAAAATGAAGAGGATGAATTCCATGAGGCGTCATCGGATATGAGATACCAAACACCCGATCTCCGCGAAGCGTCCCCGACGGATCCCCGAGCAACAAACTTGCATGTCCATACCCCCGGCCCCCTCCGTGACGCACTCGACCAATCAGAATCCATTTCACCCCTGAATGAGCATGGGAAATCCCAAGTTCAAGGCTCCCCTCACCTCACCCAATCAGAATTGCGGAAGGCCCCAACTCTGAATCAATCAGAATCGCACGAGGCCCCAACTCTGAATCAAGATGCACAATATCAAGAACAGCAGATACAGTCAAACAACAACGTCACTTCGCTGTTGCCGGCTTTGACTCAGCATAACAATCTATATGATATGGCTGCAACCAGCACACAGTGCAGTACTCAAGCCCAGTTTCGTATGACTCCTGAGCCAGAAAAACAAGTTACTCCTGACTCTCCACTTCATCGCTCTCGATCCTCCCTGGAGAAAACTACTTCCTCCCCACTCCCCTCCCCCCTCTCACTGCACCCCCCCTTGGGAACACCCCCATCCCCATCACAAGCTCTCCAATCCCCCAGTGAAACACCCCCCTCTCATTCATCCCCACATATACCACAGGCAGTCCTTATGGACGCTTCACAACTGCCCCCCTTCTCACAATCTGTACAATCCCCCCCCCTGATAACACCCTCTCAGTCTTCCCCACAGATAGGCCTACTCCACGGTGACAATCCACAAGACAAACCCCACTCTGAGTCTTCTTCCCGGACATCTCCTAACCCCCCTCAACCGTCCGCCCCTCCCCATCACCCTTCCCCACAGATAGGCCTACTTCAGGAGGACAGACAAACTCACCCTGCAGTTGAACAGAATCCTCAAACAGCCCCCTTTCAGTCAAAACTGATGGTAAAAACACTATGTGTAGAGCTGCTCTCTGACCTGCTACACGAGATCATTGTCCCTGACATCTCCACAGATATTCTTGCAAAAGCACTAGCGTTGGAAAAACCCCGACCCACACTTTCCTCCTCAGGATGCACATCTCTCCCCCCTCCCCCCCTTCTCCTCCCCTCTTCCCCCTCTCATACCACGACTTCTACCATAATGGATACTAAAAATGCTCCTTCCTCACCCACTCCCCCCCAGACAGAGAAGGACGGCAAGTCACAGTTTCTGGAGACAAAGATCTCTGATAAACTACCTGACCCCACTACTCCACACCCCACTCCTATGAAGGGATCTGAGAATCAGATAAGCACTCTCACTAATAAGGTGCAACACTTTGATTCCAAACTTGATGCTGCAATCTCAACCATTACGAGCATGGAAACAAACATGTTAAGCCAGATTGCCTCACTTTTTGCTCCCACCAAAAAACAAGTTGAAGAACTGAAAGCAAATACTGACTCCTTGACTACCAGACTAGAAGTGACAGACAACCTGACACAGCAATTACTTAAAGACGTCAAAGTCAATGCTGCCTCAATCACAAACTGCTCAAAGAATATGGGAACCCTAGCTGATGAGATTGACAAAGACATTGGAATTTTGGAGGAGAAAGTGTACGGAGTAAAATCTGGCCTCCTGACAGAAATTCAGGACATGGAGGACAGAACATTGAGAAATGTCAAAGAGACTGCCACCAGCGTAGAGGAGTCACTAAATGATATTGATGACAGGATAGAAAGGATGCAACTTCAGTTTACAGCTGAACTCAGAAAGAGGGATGCCAAGATACAGGGTTTGCAAGACACAAACACTAGACTTGAAACCAATCTAGCTACTCTGAAATTATCTGCAGTACCCCAGGATCTGAAAAACACTTTGCATCTTCAGACCCAGAGACTTGACAAACTTGAACAATTCCCTCATGCTCAGGTGGGAATGAACACAAATCCAGGCAATGAGCTCCCAGATGTTAGATATTCATCCATCAGGAGTTATAGGAACCTGGTGGTGCAGGGTCTACCAGAAGAAGATTTTGAACCCCTCAGAGCTAAGATTGTGAGAATGGTACATGATATAGGACAAAGGATTGAATTTGCAGACATTCTGGCTGCTGACAGACTACGCCCCTATGGTACCCCAGTTAATGATAGAAAACCAGCCCCAGTCCTACTTTCAGTGGCTTCACTAGAAATCTGGGACATGCTACTCAGGAACACAGTCAATTTCAAGCATTCAAAGTGTAAATACATAAATGCAGTCTGGATTGAAAAGGAGTTGCCCAAAGAAGACAGGCTTAAAAGAAATAAGCTGAGATACATAGCAAAGTTCAACCAAGAAAACAATGAATCAGTAGCCATTGGGCCCGACACAATCAAAATAGGTCAAGAAATGTACAACTTCAATGACATGGATGAAATCCCCCCCCACAGACTCCCAAAAAGGCTGAGAAAGAAGGATGTTCCACTCATATATAATATGGATGGTGCTGCCACAAGATACTCTAGCTATTCTCCGGCTCAGAGACCGAAAAAGGATGAGCCTAAACTGTGGCGAACAAAAGCTGGACTCCTATACCAGGGGGACACAGCTTTCCTCAGCAATTTCTTCCCCTGCGAAATAAAGTATGAGACACCGGGAGTTTTGGAGAAAAGTTTCACCTGTGTGGAGCAGGCCTTTCTCTACTTCAAAGCAATGCACCATGGTGACACAAGAACTGCTGACAAAATTATGCGCCACACTGTCCCGTACAGAATGAAAACGACAAGCCATGAAATTGTCATTACAGACCCTCAGGGGTGGAAAGAAAAGAGAGTCAAACTCATGGAAGACTTAACTAGAGTTAAGTATCAGGATGATTCACTCAAGACCCAACTCATCCTTACTCATCCTGCTCCCTTGTTAGAGGCCACTCCTAGCCTAGTTTGGGCTATAGGGGTCCACTATGACATCTACAAAGATGATGTGTTTGATGCAAAGAAACTACCAGGAGACAACATACATGGTCAAATCCTGATGGCACTACGTGATGAGTACATGAAGGAGCTCAACAGTGGCACACCTGCAACAAACCACGCCCCTACTATCTCCACTCCTCCTGTTACCGAACAGTACCCAAACATACACCAAAACAAACAACCTTCACAACCAGTACCATCCATTGATCATGACATCACACATCCAAAATCCCTTACCCATACCGCCATTACAGCACACATTGCCGAAGCAAGACCTGCTGCCCCAGCAGCATTCAAAACAGGACAAACAAAAGGACAATTATCAGGTCCCCTCACACAAAAACAGAGGAGTGACATCATCTTATCTTATCCCATTCCCCACACCCGAAAACCAAACTTCTACTCCCAACACCCTCCCCCTCATACACCCCCCCACCCGAACACGACGATCCCCAGTCTCCTCTCACTCCCTATGCAGAACCCGCAACACCCCTATATGAACGCCTCTTCCCGCCCCTCCTCCCCTCCCGCTGGTTACTTGGCAACCAGCCTAGCAACAGAGTTGTCGCGACAGCCGCGCCGCCACCAGAATGACGCTATGACGTCACACGCTGCTCAACCGCTCAACCAGCAGCACATCGCCAGCGAAACACGTGCACAAGATAGCGATGACACAACCAAAAAGCCATCCACAAACACTGTAGGCAGATACAGAGTTGTCATTTCCCAGTAGCAACTTCGGAATCATGTCTTGTACTCTGAGCAGTGCATGAGAACTACATATGTACTTGTTTATGCGCCTGTTGACCACGCGGACCACTCGACAAATGGCTGTGGCCTAACTAGGTCAAATCCCCGCACCGACAGATAAGTCCATTTCCTACTTGACATATTCCACTACTAATTTCCCTGAGACACAACATACCTACTCCACACCTGCCACTCCATGATTATTTCAGTTATCTGAATCCTGGGTATCGCGGATGGTTGATACATGACTACGGTCTAACTAGGTCAAATCCCCGCACCGGTAAACAAACTCAATTTAAAAAAAAAAAAAGAAAAAAAATTTTTTAATTTTTTATTATCATAATATTTCTTCAAGAATTCATCACTGGAAGAGACTAGACAAAAACAACTGTACGTACCCCCCCCCCCCTTAGATTTCACATTGGATACACACACTCACTGTGCTGTAACAATTATATAACAATAAAAGAGGACAAATTAAAAATTCAGTCACTTACCCCCCCCCCCCCCACGTGAAGCAAGAATGCCTTCCCCCATGTGTCTCCTACTAGGGGACTCTCGAGTGAGAAATTTAAAGGCATTTCTAAACAGACGCACAGATGCTAAGGTGCATACAATATGCCAGCCTGGAGCCACAACTGAAACCCTAGGCAGAATACTACATTCTCATCTAGAGGAAAATAACAAAGAGTATGCCTTAGTCATACTGGCAGGAGGCATATGTGACTTGACAGATAGAGACCGGAGTCATACTACCTTCACCCCAAGAGATGCCACCAATGACGCTGACATGGCATTCAACAATCTGAAACAAGCTGCCATTTCAGTCTCTTCGGGTCATAAAGTGGGAACTCTATGCAAAGTTGCCATAGCAACATTGTATTCTGTGGATCTGAGATCAGCTCGCCCTGTGCATTCCAAACGTCCCCTTCCCAAATTAAGCACCCAAGATGCCCTAGATTCCGAAGTCCAGAAGTTCAACAGAAAAGTGATTAATTACAATCATGAAAATGACACAACAATACCTAGACTAGATGGTCTAGTGAGGAAAATGGAACGTAATTCTTTTTGGGTGATACATCGTTTTGACAGGTTGTATGACGGAATACATCCTGACCCTGCCCTTCAACAAGGCATGCTCAGAAGGCTAGCTAAGTGCATTAATGCATGCTTAGACTTGCCCCAGAAACTTCTGACCCAAGAAGAAGAACGAGTTGAACTGGCACAGCTCAGGACCCTTTTCCTGACCCACACCAAGAATATGACACTCAGACCCTTCCAAGATAGGGCACAGGCAATACGATATACATCCAAGTCAAAGTCATACAATACCCCCTCCAAGCCGCATTCCACACAGAATGCACAAACCCCACCCTCCAAGGCACATTCCACACAGAATGCACAAATCCCACCCTCACCCCTGGAACATCCATCAAAACATCCATCCTCTTCTGCATCCAGAGTTAACCAGGAAACAGATTCCTCACCGCCCCCACTTACCTTCCCTCTTGCTCCTTCGACACTCAAAAGTGTTGTTCAAAGGCCGGCATTAAAAATGCAGAGACGTTCCGAAACTCCAGAACCAGTTGAGATGACTGAACAAACTGATATGGACAACAAGGATACAGCAGCGTCACCTCCCTCTCCCTCCCTTTCCACCCTTTCCCCTCCAGCCTCAGGCAATCTCAGGCCGCAGCCCAACAACAACAACAATAGTGAAGCAGCAGAAGAAAATAAAACGGAGATCTCGCACGTGTCCCCACAGATGGATCCCATGATCCCAGACTTACTGACACATTACCCCCTAGTTGATGGTGACCTTACTGAAACTGCTGTAGTCATGGATGAATTGGAAATTGACACACTCATAGTAGAGGCCACAGTGGATAAGAATCCGGCTTTTTCCACAAAATTCAAAATACAGATAAACAATGATGTTCATTTCACACTAAGTGATGAGAACAATGAAGTCATCAGAAGGCGCACTCCCCTTGACAGTACCTCTACACCATTCAGTGTGATGCAACAGGACTTGGTACTTTGTGTTCTACTGAAATCAGTAGAAGCGGCTCTACACAAAAATAGACTAGTGAAACAAAGCGATTCCCTCCCTGTCTTGTCTAGGGGAGCAATACAAAAAGAAAAAGAAGAGGAGATTTTGTTTCCAGTCCAGACACTTATGCCACTTCTCCCTGTGTCTGATCCTCCACCACCCCCAACACTTCCACGATTGATGGATCTAGACATCCGCAAACCTAATCGCTACAGGAAACCCCCACTCACCCCCAGTCTCCTAGACTTACCAATCCCACCATGGAGAAGTGTAAGAGGATTGGGTCCGGCAGAAAACAACTGGCACAATTGATGGCCATACTCGAGTGACACTTGGTAGTCACAGAACCCGGTGTGCAATTAAGACACTTTAAGAGTCTTCCTCCTGACGTTCATGGCACTCTTAGAGTCATGATTGACTGATTATGATTACCAATGACACTGCTCAGAGTCATTGTGGTTGATAAACCCCCAACCCACCCAGCTGTAGGAAGGAGGAAAAAACCTAATTAATTTGATTCAATCAAATTCATGATGTGTTGACACTGTTAGTAGTCTTTTCTAGTTTGGAGAATTATATCAGGATGAAAATCCAGAGTGACACTTGCCACAGAATTTAATTACGTGAATTGATTTTGATGAAACCTTTAGATGTTATAGCTCCCAACATCTAAGATATTGTACAAATGTTCATTGAGCTGAGAACTCGTTACTCCAGCCCCAGCATACCTCACTGGACCGGATTTTTCACAATATTATCAGTGAACGCCCTGAAATGACACTGCTAAGAGTCAAGATATATAATCATAATCGGTTCAGATTTATCTCGACGCAATGTGAATATAAAGAATGCTGTCCCTGTTAAGCCCATTTAATACTATTTGTCTTTATTAAATTACTATAATGAAATTGAATATAACAGAATATGTAAATCTTCTTTACACTGTAATAATAATATTTCACAGAAAATCATATTCATATTCCTGCTAGAATGATATGTTTACAATTATAATCCACTTTGTTACCATCACTGATTTAGATTCTGCTATGAAGGGTAAGCTATTTACATCTATATAAATAGATTGATTGAATTGTTATGAATTTATGCACTAATTATGATAATCAAAAAGTCATTTTCCTTCTACCATGTATGATATATATGACACAGTAATGAACTAACCCATGTTTATAGGGCTGCACTCCCTATTATGTGATTGTTCTAATTTCATCCCACTTCTTTATTGTTTTTCCCTCTCGGAGCATCGCTCCACCACAGAGTCAACCCCAACCGAACCATGCCGGTTGTACATACTCTAGGCCTATTTCTCTGTCTTCTGACTATTACCGGTCAGGCACTAATAGGTTTCATAGTGGACCAGGGTCGCTTAGGCCTATGTCCATTCACCCACATCATTTACCCGACGCATAATGATATACAAATATTTTTTTCTCCCTTCCAAACACTCCAATGGGTACTTTAGTGCCAACACAAAGAGACAAAGGGTTTAAATTAGTTTCTTTCAATGCCAGAAGTTACCGTGCACATATCATTGACATACAGAAAGCTTTCAATGACTTTGATTTTGTAGCCTTAACAGAATCATGGCTTAAACCAAGACATGATGACAGCATGATCCACTGGCCATATAAGCAATACTACAGGCTAGATAGAATAGGGAAAGACTGTGGAGGAATAATATGCTTCATAGCAGATAAGTATTATCGACATGCCCACCTCATCCCCCCCCTCTCCTTTGCCAACGCAGATATAGAATGTCTTACTATTAGCATAGAGGTTCCTAAGAACAAGGCGATGCAGATAACTACTATATACAGACCCCCTAATGGCAACCCGGTAAACTTCATCAAGACCCTGCCCCTGTTCGCGGACACAAAAAAAGAAGTATGGTTGTGTGGAGATTTTAATGTAAACTTTGCTTCGGATGTTAATATACCAATGAAGTTAAAAGGCTTCTGCCTTACATCCCACCTCACCTGGCTAATACACACCCTTACTAGGCCTAGCACCTCCAAAGTGCCAAACCCAAGAGGAGGCACAGTGATTGACAATATTCTAACTGGCAGTAAGTACATCTCTAACTCTGGTGTGATGGATGATCTTATAACTGATCATTTCCCAGTCTTTGCTTTAAGGAAAAAGGATAGAAACACATTTGTAAAGATTAAAGTAACTAGTAGATGCTACAAAAATTATAAAAAGGAGGCTCTTGAGGAACACCTACTGTATGAAGATTGGGAAGAGCTTTACAGTCTACCCACAACTGAAGAAAAATGGAATTTTTTCCAAAACTCGCTGCTCAGGTTTCTTGACACACACTGTCCGTGCAAAGAACGAATTATAAAAGAGTATGGCAGTACCCCATTAAGCCCTGAAATACTGACCGATATAAGACACAGGAATGAGGCAGCCAGCAGGTTTAAAAGGTACAAAAACACTCTAGATAAGAAACGTGCGCAGAGACTCAGGACAAAAATAACCAGAGACTGCAAAAAATGGGAAGCTTCTGGTGTGAAGAAGAGCTTAATAGAAACAAGGAAAAACCCCCAAAAGTTCTGGGCCCTGATAAAAAAATTGATCAAGCCCTCAAACACCTGCAATGTTCCCCATCTTGTCCACCATGAAACGAAGAAGGATGTTGATAACATCCCGGCATACATAAATGATTATTTTAGTACGATTGGTCATAACCTGTTTCGGAAGAAAGATCTTCCAGACACCCTCCCTCCCCCCCCTCCCCCTCTTCACCCTCCCCCAAATCCCCCGCCCATGTCCATGCCCCCACCGGTCTTTGAGTCTGATGACATGAAATTTATTATATCAGAAATAGATACCACAAAGCCCTCTGGAATTGAACATGTCAGAACCTCGGTGCTAAAGGAAGCATTGGCATTCATTCCATGTCATCTTGCCCACATATACAATCACTCCATCTTGAAATCAGAATTCCCCTCACCCTGGGCGCGAGCCACAGTCACCCCAATTCCAAAAACAGGAAACCTCACATCTATCTCTAACTGGCGCCCAATTTCCATTCTACCCCTCCCTGGAAAACTACTGGAAAAACTGGTCCATAAATATCTATGTAATGAGTTTGCAGTCCAAGAAACATTGTCTGAAAAACAATATGGATATAGGAAAGAAAAAGGGACTGCAGATGCGGTACTGGATTACACAAATGATCTATATGTTGCTAGAGATATAGGCCAAGTGACTGCATCCTGCTACATAGATATACAGAAAGCGTTTGATTCTGTTAGCCACAACTACTTGAAACAGATGCTGAAGAGAGTAAATCTCCCCCCCAAAATATACAACTGGTTAGTCTCCTATCTGGAAAACAGAACCCAGAGGACGAGGGCAAATGGGTCACTGTCAGAATTCATGAAATTGGACTATTCAGTACCCCAAGGTTCAATCTTAGGTCCCCTTCTTTTCATTTTTTTCATAAACTCCCTTCCAGATGTTGTGGAAAAAGCAAAAGTTAAAATCTATGCAGATGATGTAGTATTATATGTATCCCACAAAGACCCACTTACAGCTCGGATCCTACTTCAAAAAGACCTAACTAACGTAGTCCATTTCTGTGATTCCATTGGACTTACAGTTAACACCAATAAAACCAAGTGGTTGTACTATGGTTCAGTCCAAAAATTGAAGAAATGTCCCATTGGCAATCTGAGAATAGGGAGAACCGTAATTAAGAGAGTTGACAGCTACTGCTACCTGGGAGCAAAGCTAGATTCAACCCTAAACCTGCAACAGCATGCAAAAATAATTCACCAAAAAGTCAATGTTATGGGATTCAAGCTGGGAGATCTCCGAAAAAAGATAGATGTTGATACAGCAATTGCCATATACAAACAATGCATTCTCCCAAAACTCGACTACTGCTCATTCCTGATTGATACGACGACAAAATACTGGCATAAGAGACTAGAAAGCCTACAAAACAAACTACTCAGAATCTGCTTGAGAGTAAAAAAAGACGAGGAGACAACTGATAACCTTAGGGAACTGTGTGAGACTCCCCTTCTAGCCACAAGAAGGAAAGAACTCCTAACAGTACAAATGTTTTCAAAGTCAAAGAAACTCCCCCCCCCCAGAATCCCAGACGCAGAACCAGAGGTGATAGCAAAATAAAATTCCCACGAAAAAGACCCATTAACATGTCATACAGGAAAACCCCCTATTACAGGGCAGTTAATTACTGGGATGAATTATCCAGTGAAATGCAGAAACTAGTGAGCAAAGAACAGTTCAAAGCCAGACTGAAAGTAAAGCTTGGAACTAACATGAAAGGTCACAGGAAAAAACTACTTGACGCACGAAGACCTCTCCTAGACCGCCCTCCCTGAAGAAATGAAGACCACCTCCCCCCCCCCTCTCCCCCCTCCATCCTCTCTCATCCTCCCACCTCTACAATAATGTATTATTATAGTTATCATTTCCATTACAAGTTTCTCATTCCCCCCCCCCCTCTTACTTATATACCTTACCTACTTTGGGGGGCCTAAAGACAATTTACTAATAACCATAATGCGTCTTCTCATTCATCTTGTCTATACTCATCATGTACATTCCTATTTCGTTCTTGTTAACAGCCTACTCTTCTTTGTAGCGAATAGGGTATTCCTGTCAGGATTTTTAGCCGTATGACATATTTATCTGTCTCTGGTAATCTAATAATCAACAAGAAACAAATCTAGATGTAATTATGCAACATATACAGGTATACCATAAAATGGGTCGGGGAAGAACATTCTGTATCTGAATGAGGACCTAATAAAAAAAAAAAAAAAAAAAAAAAAGTGGTATTACTGTGATACTGTATATTATTTGCACCACTATAGGAGTTTTGGACTCACTGTGTGTCCAACACAACTATCTCTTTCTCTTTTCAACCATATATTATCTATCATCTCTCCCAGCCAACTGTGGAATAAAAAGATAAGTGAACTGCCAACCATGCACTGCATTCTATGTATAGAGACCAACCTCTAAACACTTTCTATCATCCATGTCTTTTTTTATTACATGTACTTGGAAGTTCCAAATGTGAAAAACCAATACATGTACATTGGAAACGTCAATTATTTATTAGTGAGGAAAGCTCCCATATGTATGAGACGTGGAAATCGATATTTGATATTATAACGCTGTTATAACGCTGCTATAACACCACTTAGGCAAAAAAAGGTGTGTTTCAGGCAACATGGTCCAAAAAATTAGGGTAGGTAGGTTGGATTTTTTTTAAATGTTGGAGGGACCTGGAATGACTCGTGAACTGCACATCGATGCACAGGTCATCAGGACAACTCACCGATTTTTACAATAAATAGGAATATCATGCAATTCTTGGACATTCTTGTTAAAAAGCAATTTCCTGAGGTTGGACAATTAATTATGCATGGGATCTGTTCTTCCTGACCAAAAAATTCTGAAATCTCCGATCAAATGTGAAAAATCGGAAAAAAAAAGCTAGGGTCGGCCCTTTTTTTAAACTAGGGTCACGTTGCCTGAAATACACCTTTTTTTTTGCCTTACATAAATTACCCTTATCAAAAATGGACAGACATAATCTTTTACCATACGAGTTGAAAATCAATTGCGCGAGCGCCTTTCACTGAAAATAGGTGAAATTTTTGCTGCCAAGTGAAGGACACAGCCACCTGTCTTTGGGGTGCATCTGCAAATAATCCGACTCCCTGTTAGAGCTCCCTGATATGTACACGTATAATACTTGCAGGTGCAGAGGCTGTCATGGGTAGGCCATATAGAGGCTGTATCACGAGGAGATCAGACATATGAAGGTCAGGCAGATGCTGAGTCATGGGGAGGTCAGATAGATGCTGTGTCATGCATGCAGATACTAAGTCTTGGGGAGGTCAGATAGACGCCGTGTCATGCAGATACTAAGTCATGGGCAGGTCAGATAGACGCTGTGTTATGCAGATACTAAGGGAGTGCTCATTTTTTAACAACAGGGGGGGGTGGTGAGATTTCGTGCGGAGCGCGCGAAATTTTTTCACCCCCCCCCCGCTAGAGGGGTCGAAATTTTTTACACCCCCCCCCCGCAGGCCGAAAATCGCGCGCGTTCGCGCCCCTTTGTAGCATAGTAACGCACGGGCTTTTCCCCTCAAAACAGGTTGAATTTTTTTCACCCCCCCCCCAAGAGGGGTCTAAATTTTTTACCCCCCCCGGTCAAGGGGTCCAAATTTTTTACCCCCCCCCAAATCCACCACCCTCCCCCCTGTTGTTAAAAAATGAGCACTCCCTAAGTCATGGGCAGGTCAGATAGACGCTGTGTCATGCAGATACTGAGTCATGGGCAGGTCAGATAGACGCTGTGTCATGCAGATACTAAGTCATGGGCAGGTCAGATAGACGCCGTGTCATGCAGATACTAAGTCATGTGCAGATTATAAGTGGGGCATGGACCGGGGACAGGGACCATCCGGGGCTTGCTTTATAGAGCACAAAAGGTATAATGCCAATGCGTAAGTGTATTGGAGGCAGATCAATCATGGACTTTGATTTATAATAGGCCTACAACATGATCTATGACCCGATGTATCTAGATATCTCACATCTACCCCATACCTCCATTGGACATCCCCATAAATGTCATGAATGCTGCACATGTAATAAATGGCCATTCAGTGCACGTTGATAATGTGATCTGTGCACGGTTATCTATGTGCAGTTTATGTAACTATATGGCAGGTGGTAGAGGAGTGGACAGGCAGAGAGCAAGATAGTGTAATCCTCTCGAGTTGATCACTTGGGCATGACTTTATACTCCATCTCAACTTTAAAACTTGCTTCTCTCTAACTGCAGAGCCTCCAACTGTTCTGCAGCAGTGATGGTCTGTCCCTTTATTATACACATCAGGTGCGCCTTTAACAGCTAAAGGTGGGAGAACAGATATATACTCTGAAGTCAATGTTTGCTACCAGGTGGAGAAAAAATGCAGTAATCAGCATAATGGAGACACATGCCTGACTCTGTTATCTGAGTCCAGATGACTCTCACTTTTTTTCTCTGTGAGGCTAATGAATTGGGGTTAAATTAAGAGGGACCTGGGATATACAAGGCACAGGCCAACCCCAGCTCCACTCCCGCTCCTTAATTATTGTAAGGGTAGTAGGAGTTGGGCTTTTAAAGGGTTGACCAGAGTTCATGTCAGGCTGGGAAAATTGCAGACAAGCACAGTGCACAGAAGTAGAATTTATGTCCCATGAACATGCCAGACCTATGATTTCCGTGAACGTTTGTGGGGACACCCCCTAGTGGGATAGTGATGGCCACTGGGGTATTGGTCTAGATTCTCGCCCACCCAGTCAGCTAATCAATACTGTAGAACCTCCCAAAACAGAAAGTGAGTTCTATTGTTCAAGCCACTCCAAAAAAGAGACTTGTTTCTCATCGCCGGGCAGGTCACCAAAATCGTCTTGGGGAGATTTTTCCCCTTTGCAAAATGTAATGGAACACATGATGGAGATGGAAAAAACATATGGCCATATTTGGTATCAAATAAAGGCTTACAGTGTTGCGAATGCAATGGCATAGACGACACATGGACACTTATAAATGCAGCTCGTCAATGAGAAACACGTTTTTCGTTGGCGTGACCTTATTCTGTATATGTTTTGTCATACTGGGAATGGCCAGATACGAATAGACATAGGATGAGCATGCACTACCTTATTTTAACATTAACCTTTATTTTAATCATGGTGTACTGTACATCAGAATGCGCGGTATCCCTGCTTTTAATAGTATCTATAGGCCTAAAGTGGTATGTTGTGTCAATTCAGCATGCTATTATGCTTATATATAATCATGCAACAGCACCATAGTTTAATCATGCTTTGAATCACCACTTTCTGATTGGGAAATATGAGCTTTGTGAGCTTGTGCTTTTATTTCCATGATTTATGGTAGTGAGACAACATCCGGGTTACTCGGCCTGCATTCAGGTGTGCACCATTGCACCCATTCAATATTGATTCAACAGGGGACATTCACAAATGACTCCCAGGAAGCATGTATACTACTCCCCCTCCCTTATTATAGGCTTAACCATTCAGGGGCATTTTCTTTAGTCGTTTTGATAAACGCTTACATTGGTGCATCATGCTGACCCATCGGGAATGTATCACTATCAGCCATGTTGTGTCGACATGATGCATTAATGCAGACCTGGTGAGTCAACTCGCCAGCTAAGGATGTAAGCATTCATCATGATGACAAAGGACACTGTATGACGTCCTTAAAGGGTTAAATTAAGCATGGACTCTCACAATACCATCTACTGCTACATATACATGTATTAAGGTGTAGCTAATATCAAATTGTACCCTGGTCATTATAATGGCCGGTACTTCTAAGAGTCAAGCACAATGTCCAGTGTCAATAGACTTGGGGGACTGTTACCTTATACACGTACCTGTAGTAGAGCCTACATGTGAATTGCAGCCTTTATCACAAAGGTCAATAGAGATGTGATAATGTAGCTGCAATATAGTGCTTGGCCAACGAGCTGTGTATTGTAAAACCTTGTATTGTGAAAAGGGGATTATCCATACGTATTTGGTAAAATATAATTTCTGTATTCCATGTACAATCCCGAATGAGTCGAGTATTGCTAGACCATCTTCCACTATTTCTTTTTGTTTTGATAACGTCCATTGTATTTACATAAGGATATGTAGATTATAGGTGTTTGAATGCTAGAATGGCACGCAGTATACAATTTAAAATGAAAACACCATTCACAAAATGCAGGCATGGTATTTGACTTTTCTTTATTGAATAATATAATAATACAAAAGTACATGTTTGTTCATAAGTATAGACGTATTATTCGAACCCAGTCAAGATAGGTCCATAACTAGAAGGTGAGCTGGCGTAAAGAAGGTGTACCATCGGACCAATGTTACCATTTATGTGATTTTCTTAAGGTGTGATTTTCTTGTTACCCCAACCCCTAAAGGGCTATAGTGTGTTTTGGCCTCCCGTCCTGGAGTTAAATGGTGACTACAACTTAATCAGGTATTAAACACTGGGCACAGGTACATATGGTCCATTTCAATTTGGTCAATTTACATCGATATGTTATTTCCCAGTGTATCACTGTACATTATACAGTTAACCCTTCAAGGGCCGCATAGTACTTTAATGTGCTATGCCCTTTGGTATCGTGATGCATCGACCTGGTCCCTCCTGAGTTGTCAGCAGGGCTAAAGTAGCCGTGTAGCTCTCAAGTAACGATCACTGGTGGATGATACCATACTACCATCAATTTAATAAATTTCACAAATGGAAAGAAAAGGGTTGTGTATATCATTGTATTACATGCTTAGCACTAGGGTATACTAGTACGTCCAATTATTGATTCAAATGTCCATTAGTAGATACAAATTATGTGGTTGTAAAAATAAGAAGCTTAATGTTTGTCAATATATATCAATCAGTAACAGTGACAATGAATAACAGTAGATACTGATTCATAATGGTATTTCAATTATATATTCACATCAGCAGTGATAAGCAACCATAAGACATAGAATAGAAATGTAAATCCCCAACATATTTTTGAGATCATACCATATATATCGAGAGTATATCATTTTGATATTGAACCTACACCTTTGATCGGAATAGACTGGCCTTTGGATGATATGAGAAATATGTTGGGTTATTCATTAGAATAACATCAGCACCCTCCTGACTACTGATCTATCGCATTAGGCCATGACTCTTAATTAAAGTTAGCTTTAGCTTGATCCATGGGCTCATGCATTGGTTGAATCTATCTGATATCACAGATATGATTGGACTCCCTGCCCCTACACACCAAGAGCTGATTTAATTACCAAGATAGGAACAGGGAAAGCTGCTTACAGCCACAAGGCAGATTAATTCCTGCTAACAACGATACTATAAGATCTCCCTAGTAGCCCTTTAAGGCCCGCCTCGTGTTTTTAATGTATTATGCCCATTACTGCAATAAAGCATCAATGCAGCAGTGGTGAGTAACTCGCCAGTGCTGCATCCAAGCTTTATGCCGACCCTTCGACAGAGCATCAGCTCTGTGTGGTTGGCATGATGCTTGAATGCAACTCTGGTAAGTACTCAACAGGGCTGCACCCATATATTGTGACGACATGTGACATTAAAGCACCATGCAGCCCTCAGAAGGCTAGCCTAGACAGATGTGAGCACAAGTCTCCTTTAGGAGGTACAAATAATAACTCAAGACCCCATCCTAAAGCCTCCTTCACCAGAGCTGAGTAGATGCCTTGGGTCAGATTAATTTCAGGTATGGTCATACTAGGTATATATTTATAAGCTAGCTACTTCCTAATGCCAACAAAATGTGTCTCAGGATAGATCCAGGTATGTAAGCCAGATCTCGTATCTTTATTTTTTACATGGTATGTACGAGGGAAACTCCGGTGCTGTCCTATCCGCTTTAGTCCAGGAGGTAGTTTAGAGAGTGGTCAATTTTTACCAACAGGGGTGGGTAATGGCATTTTGTGAAGATGCATGAAATATCACAGCCCCTCCCCCATGTACTAAAGGTCGAAATGAGGGATGCGGTCGGCAATCGTACGCTCACATACTGCCTTTGTACCAGAGGGACATTTTAAGCCTCATTTTGCCATGAGAGGTCGACATACCGACCCCCCCCCCCCCCAAAAAAAAAAATAAAAAGAAGGATCGAAATATTTTTGCCATCTCCGCCAGTTGTTAAAAACGTGCACTCCCTTAGATTCGAATTTAAAAAAGTAAAAGTACCTTGAGCGGTAGTATACCCCAACCCCCTTCCGGATGGATGACATGACGTGTGGTTTTTGCGAGTTGAAAAAGACCTTTAGCATATAGGGTATGTCCATTGTCAAACATGTCAACGTGTCTATTGGGCAGACACACTGACGACTTGGACTTAAACCTGAGTATTCAAAAAGTTGTTTACGCACAAATTAGCATGCTTGACTCCAAACTTGTCCCTGAACAATTTAAATTCAGATGTAGATCCATATACATGTACATTGTTTCAACTTCGACCTACAGAGTACATATGTGATAGTGAGTAGTCTTCATTGAGGGAAACAGTTGAGTATTTAACTGGCCGTCTTTAAAAAAAGAGACATACAGCTTTTCTTTCTAGTCTAGTTTTCCCTGAACATCATGACATAGTTGGCTGGCAACTATGTAGGGTAAATTAGAATGTAATGGTCCAATTAAGTCGTATATAAACATTGAAGGGCCGCATAATGCTTTAATCAAAGCAGCCCTGCTGAGTACATCCAATGCTGCATTTAAGCATCATGCAGACCCTAGGAGTCGATACACTCCCGAAAGTTCGGAATGATGCATGAATGCGAATTAATCGCCAGGGCTGTATGAATTCACGCATCATGAGCACAAAGTGCATACCGTTTTAAAGCAGGAAATCACCCCTAAAGGGTTAAATAGCTCTATAACTAAATCTCACAAAAGACAAGTCTTTTGATATCAAGCACTTGATATCTTAGCCATCTATGAACCAAAACTGAACGGCATATAAATTCACGAAAGCCTAAGATACGAGATGGAAAATTACTCAACTGATTAAGGGAAAATAGATGTCTGCAGCAGATGGTTATTCAATGATAACACCGTTATCTTATCAATTAGCCCGTACACATTGGGTCATATCATGGACCCAGAATCTAGCATGCCCTTCATCAGGAACTACCAGATAAGGAGGTTCCATCCCAACTGTGTCGGCAGATAGAGATATACTGATATCCTCAGATATTACATAAGGTATATAGGTGCACTCGACTAGTACTGATAACAATTGGCAGAAAAATAGGTAACATAATTATACAATCTATAATGTTTTATAGGTTATAAAGGGAACATGTAGGCTATCCGGTGTCAATTTGATATTAAATACCCAGCTTCGATTACAATATCCAATGGCAGTTTCAATATGCGTATGCACATAATGCAATGGGTAAACACAAAATTGATCATTCCATACAGAAAACCTCAATGTTAACTTGAGCAAATCTTACATACCATTCCATATAATTACTCTGTCGGAGTAAGAATTGTAATATCCGACTGATTGAGTAATCTCATCAATAGTATAATTTACCAATTGACTAACATTTTGCAATTTAAGATTATTACGATATGGATGATTTTTGTGACTATATAAATGAGATGTTTTCCAATTTAACCCTCCTATAACAATGCCTTGTGTATAGATTTGAGTGGTATACCCTAGACGGGATGCACTGTAATGTGACACGTGCTGGCTGACGGGCTAATGTGTTTACTGACAAATATTGACAGTTCTTTGCAAGTTCCGCGGCTAATAACGAAATGGAGCAATATCACCTTGGTCTATATGACATAGCCTAAAATGCACCGACAGGAAATTTGCATATTTCAACGACTATGAACTTTGGGATTGATTAGATTGTATCAAAGTAAAAAACAATGATTTTCCACGTTTATGACAAAGACAGTACAAGGTGGCATGGTAGGACAACAGGTTGTACTATTATACTATATTTCGTACATTAGTAATATGCTCTGCTAATTTGTGTACATCACATTCCCCTTTTCAATTGCTGGTCGATTTAAATAAAGCCATAGATTCTCAGTATTGGTCAGTCCTTCTTTAATCAAGACACTGGTGTGATTAGGGTTTGGTGACCCACCTCTTTGACTGTGACGTAAAAAGTAACTATCAACCTAAAGAACCGCAGACTGAGATTACATTCATGATTACAATATAGAGCTTAACATGTAGGAAATTATACAATGACATGTATAAGAATTGGTCAAATATACAGGTCAAAATGGAAACACGTTGTAGACCAAACCATCACGGAATTCATCATAGGGAACGTTCACAAAAGACGTCGACGACTATGGGGTGGAAGGCTCTTTGCTGAATTAATACTGGGGGGTTGTAAAGAATCGTAAAGGACAGTTTTCTTATTCATTGTGGCAAAGAGTGGGAGGTGGGGAATGAAATTCCCATTATTGGTGTCATCATTTGTGAACGTTCCCCATCCCCTATACTACAGAATAGTAGGCCTGGTTTCCCCTCCCCATGGCAACGGCCACACCGGTAAGCAGAGTCCAGGGATCACAGTGGAAGTCGATCTGTGCGATCAACTTTAGTTTGCAGAGCACCATGTTTGCATACATCAGTCTGACTCTGCATTATGTTCAAGGTACAATGGTAAATCTCTACCCCGCAGATATCCCGGAATATGAATCGAGCTGTAGCATAGATAAGTCTATCTACTATTAGGAGAGGCTATTGAGTAGATAATGTTTGTAGCATGTATAAATGTATGCATTTTTTAACATAGTTATATTGTATGAAATAAATAAAAACTAAAGCAAATTCTACACATTTAACTAATACAATGTAAGCTGTTGTATTTATAATATATAAAGTCCTAGGTCAAATATTTGCGTATGATCTAGTATCCTGACATAATATATTTTACTATTACCGCATTAGTCCTCTACCGTTGATAAAAATCCTAAATAAGCTTTGCTTGAAATGGTTGTAAACTCTCTAGAGTATTATATAATGTTATACTTGAATATTGGACATGGCCAAAAGGCCCACAACCAGATAAGTACCTAAGTCGTTTCTAAGCAACTTGCTTCTTCATGGATTCCTCGTAGTGTCGCTTGCCATCCACGTATATCATGTATTCTGAAAGAAAATAATAATGTTTTATTATTTTTACAAGTCATTCATACGTAACGCGGTTTACGCAGTGATCTTAGAGGGGTTGGTAGATTTGGGGACGGTTCAAATGGTTCAAATGGAGACCTCCGATTACAGTTTCTCTGAAAGCAAATACAGAACTTGGTGACATGAAAAAAAAATTGAAATCAGGGAGAGACCTTCATCCCTGGATGTTTCATTGAGCAGTCGACAGGGCTCAACACAGGACCATAATATAGACATGAACACTACACTAATTATATTCATCTCTATGACTAAAATCAGGAAATATTGGATGACGGTGACATCCTAGCAGCAGCAACAAAGAGCCCAATTACCACTACCTACTTGACGAACGGATGCCATTTCCTTCCCCCGTGAACGGGAGCATCCTGGCTCCTAAGAAACTATAGTGAATTACCATGGCAACCCATCAACATATATAAAGGCCCAGATCGGTCGATTCCCCAAAGGCACACCTGAACTGTCATATATACAGAAATCATTAATGTGTCTCTATTTTGGGCCTTGCCCTTTGCATAAACCCATACTTTAGTCCGAAATGCTATGCTATTGTCAGGTAGAAGCAGGGCATCTTACGACTCAAATTTCTCAAAAATATTATGTACTTTAATGTAGTTTGGTAATTGAAATTGGACTATTCTTGGAAACATTATCGATAATGCTGCACAGACGCTTCTTTCTCCAAATGCCATTGACATGATTACTTTATACCTAATGGCGGGGGGTTGTCAATGGCAACGTTATGATCACCATTTTGCTGAGTTACCCTATTATATCAGAAGAAGTGTCTGTGGGGGCATAGCTAAATCATGTCTTGTTAGCCTGGTTGAATGAATTATCCATGCAGGACATACTGGAAGCACCAAAACTTTGGTGGTCTATTGTTAACCTTCAATTCGTATTAAATGTTAATCTTAACACCTTCTGCATTGCTTCTCTTCCTTCTTCCTTTGTACAAAGGGACCACTTTAGCCTACTTTCCTAATGGGGTCTACCTGAATGGTCAATGGATTAAGCCTCAGCGGGGCCTTCATTAGCACTACTGGGTCATTTCTGCTATACTGATCCCATAGAGCAGCTGTGTACAACTGCTAAGTGTATCAACACTGCTAAATGTAGTAGCTACACTCAGCATTCAGCCAGCCAACTGCTAACTGTATCATAATGCTGCTTCGTGTATCAACCATCTAACTTCTATGTAAAGTAACTAATGATATCTATAGTAAATGTTCGTGTAGAAGCTGCGGCTTTAAGTGTCAGAACCCCAGTGCAGTTTATAGGATTTGGCTGAACTCAGGATGTGGCTAATAATATAATACAATATAATATAATATGATATAATGTAATATAATAACAGGGCTCTTAGAGTTTACTACTGTACTAAAGGGTCCAAGTCAGACCCGAGGTCCGGCTAATAGGATTCTCATAAGTTAGGATTGTGGCTTATATACGAGAGTTTAATAGGCTTATACGGGAGAATGCATGGTAAACTCCAGGGACATCCTTTATACTTTTATAGACATCCAACAGCAACTTTTATCAGAAAATCCAATTGAAAATTGGCATTTTGGCTATGTGGTTGATACACTTAGCAGTATGTTGATATTGTTAGCAGTTGAATGGTTGACTGCTAAGTGTAGTTACCACAGGTTGATACACTTAGCAGTATGCTGATACTATTAGCAGTTGAATGGTTGACTGGTCAGTGTAGTTACTACAGTCAGCTTAGTGTGATTGATATACACTTAGCAGTTGCAAAACCTGCGCAACTGTAGTTACTACAGTTAGCAGGATTGATTCACTTAGCAGTTGCACACGCTCTATAACACGGAGCTGCTCATGGAGCAGCTCACTGCATCTCAGACTGTGTAGGCGGTGAGCGGAAAACAACCCCCTGTCAATAATACATTCAATCCGGGCGGAGACTTTAACGACTTAACGCTCTGCCAAACCCACGGCCTTTCGGCATTGTGCACGAAGGTGACTGGTATAGCGGTAATGTACAGGTAAAATGTGGAGCACCGGTTTTCACCTTTACTGGCAGACATAGGTAAGGTCTAGTATCTAGAGGTGTCCCCCTATATATGACAGGGGTGGAGGACTTTCATCTTAGTATGATATATTGAGTGACTCTTTGTGTTCCTTTTAACTCATCAATTGGCAAGTGTACCAGCAGTACCCAACGGTCAATTATTATGCACCGCCACACTGTTACTACCGTAAAACCCCAGTGTGGCTTATGTGATTTGCCCAAAGTTTAGGTGCGGCTTATACTAGGTTTTTGCTTGTACAAATATGTATAGTGCACTACCGTACTAAAGTGGCCAAAGTCAGACCCCAAGTGTGGCTTATCGGGTTTGCGACTTTTTCGTGGATCCACGGTAAAATACTTACTGTAAATTCTCGCGTATAAGCAGCAGCAGACTCAGATTTAACTGATACCTAACATGCCTATATAGATGAGGCTTGTATTAGAGTCTTTAGAGTATCAAAGTAGCAATTTTCAGAACCCAACACCTAGGATTGTCCCAAAGTTTACGTGTGGCTTATACTTGAGTTAGGCTTATACGCGAGAATTTATGGTACTACTATTTACTTACTTTCTATCCTTCTTACAGTTTTTAAGCTCTACGGTCTATAAAAGCACATATTTGAACAGATTGACTCATAATCTGTCCCTTTTATGTATATGATGTTATCATAAAACGAAAATACAGGTAGAAGGAAAACATCATAGTCAAAGGATTTGGGAATAGATTTTGACAGCTTATGGGTGTAACAATATACATTATACTCCAGAAATAATATTTTTCCTGGAATCATAATAGTCCCTCGAGTGAACAGAAAACATTGTAAATCCCTAAGCAGTAGCTACCACTCCCATTTTATGGGTGTGGACCACTAAATTCGACACGGCGACATGGCCATTTTTGGGCCTTGTGACATGCGACATGAGGAAAAACAGAGATAGTGACATGGGACATGGCCATTTCTTAAAATCGACAGGGTGACATGGCCATTTCTTAAAATCGACAGGGCGACATGGTCATTTCTTAAAATCGACATGGGAAACCGGGACCCCCCATCCAGACCCCCCATTTTCCTCTCAATCTCACACGGCTTAGGCACAAAAGGTTTTGTATATAATTCAGCTCTCTGCACCAAGACGTCAAAAAACGTTTTTGTTCATGTTCACGAATGTGTCTTTTGTGGACTTTTAAGCCACCTAAAAATGACAAGGTACGACACCAACTGGCACCAAAATAGAACAAGTCCCCAACCCTTCCCTATATAGTTTTCCCAAACACGAGCCTAAAAACATAGATTCTAGATAGGGCTCTTTTGAAACTTAGCTGCCCATTTGGATTAAACGTATACCTTAAAACCTCGCATAAGCCACACCCGCGTATAAGCTGCATCCCTTATTTGGGAAAGTCCTATAAAAGCACACACCTGGGGTCTAATTTTGACTTTGTTCTTATCGTAGTATACTTCTTAAAAAAACGTGTATATTGGGCACCCCGCCCTTTTGAGAATATTTTAAGTAGCACTGGGTTCTGTTTTTCTCATATATTATAAGCCACAACGTGTACGTATGGTTTTGCTATCCTCTGGTATCCTAGAGACTTGTACCTCCTTAGCCATACACACATATTTTTGGCAACCCCTTGTCCAATAGGCCATCCGCCCCTAACCTCTACCCTCCTTAACCCTTTAAGGACGGCTTCATGTCTTAATGCATCATGCCCTTGGTCGTCATAATGCATGAATGCAGCCCTGGCAAGTAACTCGCCAGTGCTGCATTCAAGCACCAGGCCGACCCTACGGGGTTGAGACATTCCCGAAGGGTCGGTATGATGATGAGTCACTCGCCGGGGCTGCATTGGTGCATCATGACGACAAATGTCATATTTTTGTGACATCCGTCCTTAAAGGGCTAAACTAATTCTCAGCCCGGCAATGACGTCCTTTCTCCCACCTGACCGGGGTCAGTGAGCACAGCCCAGTTGTCCGACATGTACCATTGTACCACCTAGACACACAGACGGAGAGTTTGGCTGTACTTATCTCCTGGTTATACATTGTAGTGGGGTATTTTTATATCAGACTGCGAGGCCTCTTTATGTGCCATGTTTAACCCTTTAAGTACAGCCTGACCCCTCAAGGCTGATACATATATATATTATGGTGCATCATGGAAAATAGACACATATGTAATTATGAATATAATAATATATTTATAATTACATATATGTGTCCATTTGCCACCATGATGCAAAACCTACTGGACTGTATCAATCCCAAGGGATCACCAGAGCTGCATTCATGAATATATCATGACAAAAAATGTACAGAGTCTATTACATGACTGTGTTGCCGTTAACGGGTTAGCATCATAGGCTACATGTGTAGGACAAGGTCATTGACATCGCTGTCCTTGGCACCCTTGTCGGCATTAGACGTCCATAAAGCAGACATCTAGGGTCCTCATCTGATCAGACCGAGTATCTAGCAACCGTAGTGAATTAGTCCGGGGTACAGTGAAGATAATACATGCACAGAAACATTTAATATATACACATGTTAAATTGTTATGGACTGGATCTGAGTCTAATTTAATTATATTGCTTGAAATGACCGGTAGTATATATAAATGGTATATTCCTGAGGGTTGTTAGAATGTTTGTTCCTTTATGATCCCAATTATTAGATGGCATTCATGGTTTGAAAATTCGTAAATTCGCATGTATAATCCGAATATAGACTTTGTGAAAATCATACAACCTGCACGTGGGATGGGGTCTAATTATGGAATTTTCCTGTACCCACACTTAGGGTCTGATTCCCCGCACGTTAGTATGTTGGGATTTACGGTATTCTACAAGTTTACTGTAATGAGGGACAATCAAAAATTTCAAGAGCGGGGAATTTACTGATGGAGAGCTCACTTCAAAGTTCACCTCCATTTTTTGCAGACCACTCCGGCCTGCTCCACCCCCCCCCCCCCCACCCCACCAATCCTTCACCAGCTAAATCATTCCCGTTCAAACATTTATATAACCTTTGCATGTAGGTATATTGTTATTTGTCTGTTGAGGCCTATAAAGGCGGTGTTCCATTGAAACTGATTCAGGAAGCATTCATTGGGGGCGGGGGGGGGGGGGGGGGCATTGGGATTGTTTCCCGTTGCAATATAGCAGTCAGTCCTGAGCAGTGTTTGTCACATTGAATTCTTTCAACCCGATTTAACCATTAAAGGACCACATAGTATGCCCTTTGTCGTCATGATGCTTTCATGCAGCCCTGACAGATTCAAACATCATGCCGTATCTATAGGGTTGATACACCCGCGAACAGTTGGCATGATGCATTCATGCAACCCTACTGAGTAGACTCTTCATGATGCATGAATGCAGCCCTGG
The DNA here is from genome assembly GCA_947462335.1 of Harmothoe impar. Taxonomy (NCBI): domain Eukaryota; kingdom Metazoa; phylum Annelida; class Polychaeta; order Phyllodocida; family Polynoidae; genus Harmothoe; species Harmothoe impar. The sequence goes on from OX381714.1 coordinate 39,268,711, forward strand.
CAAGTCGCCAGGGTTGCATTCAAGCATCATGCTGACCCGACCCTCGGGATTGAGACACTCCTGAAAACTTGGCATGATACACCAATGCAGCCCCGTCGAGTTACCCTTGGGGGCTGCATTGGTGCATCATAACAACAATTGCCATCTTTTGGCGACATACCGTTCTTAAAGGGTTAAAGGGTTAGCTAAATATAGCCTTGTATATGTATACAGACCTGCGTATGACCTTGGCATGATCTGGGGCACGTCCTGTGCCGTCCTGAAGGTCATATGGAAGGTGTTGGTGGTGTCATGGTCGCCTGTCTTGGGGTCCACGACCTCGGCGTGAACCTTTACCTGCAGGTGGGGCCCGTTGGAGTATACTACCTGTAGGGGTAGCAAGCAAAGGGGGCCAGTGTCAGGTGTGCATGATATGGACGGAGCTCAGTCAAACTTGGTTATACTTGTATTTGTTTATGGGGAATCAGGGGCGGACCCAGGAATTTGAAAAGGGAGGGGGGACCACCAAACACCAAAGTACCGAAAAGTGACGCGACGCGACTCGCGGCAGATCAAATTATCATTAAAAAAATCTAATTTTTTTTCCAAAAGGGGGAGGGGGGGGGGGTCTGGACCCCAAGGACTCCCCCCCTGGATCTGCCCCTGGGAAAATACTGTAGATTCTCGCGTATAACCTACGCACGCTTATAACCCAGATTTTGACTTTGAGGAGAGTCCTATAACCCATAACTTGCGGCTTATACAATGGGATTTACAGTAGGCTTACTGAAGTACTTATGATACCGGTATATCTTTGAATTCCAAATGGGAATTTTCCATTGTGGTTTTTATTAACAGAGATACAATTATTTTGTATATGCTGCAGAGCACGAAGTATTCTGTATTTCCCCAGTGGTTATCCAATATGTTGCTTCCGTCCCAGATTGCTCTTAAAGACCACATCCGGAGGTTTTAAAATGGCTATTTCGTTATTAGAAACAGGTACCTATGTACATTAACTGATGTGCTATAAAAAGACAAACTCCTGTGGGAGTATATTCATTTACTTATTATTTGTTTAAGTTGGGCCAACCTCAGTAACTCTCAGTCCCAAAATATCAGTGCTTGTGCTGTTCCTATTGAGAAACACATGAACTACAGCACCCAATACCCAATGTGACTGCATATTGGGTGACAACCAATCCAATGGGGGGGGGGGGGGGGGGGCACTCCCTATATTTTCTATATGGTTACATCAAGTATGTGTGAACTACACCTCAAATTTGGTACTCTTGATAGATGATGTAACAGAACAAACTAGGACCCATTTAAAAACAATTCCTTATGGGCCCTTGCTTATATAGGGCCCCAGAATGGACCCTTTATCTTGGAATAGGGTTCACACATGGTATAGCTTAAGTTGAGAGAGTGCCCCCCCCCCCCCCCCCAACCTCTACAGTGGTCAGCCGGCCTCAGGGGCAGGGGATGATAGGTTGATTACATAGCCTTGATTGTTTCCACCTATAGGGCGAGTTAGAGTTGTAGATTGCACATGTGGTGGTCTGTACCCAGGCCCAGCCGTGCAGGGCTAGGGCGTTGTTACTTGCCCACAGAACCCCCCCCCCCCTCACACATACACTTCTGCCCTTAGCAACGGCCTCACAGATTACCATCGACTACAGCGCCCCCCTGTGAAAAGTGGGCAAAACACACATTGATCAATTTAACATTTGGAGATATTTACTACTTTTGCCAAAAATGCCACTGTATTCACACATTTATACAATATCAATTAAAGGATTATTTAAAACAGTATGTTTGCAGTGGCATATTAAGGCTTCCTCATTTTATTCAAAACCTCCGGATGTGGTCTTCAATATATCTACTAGGGCTGCCTATCAATGATGAATCGAATCAATATGTATCAGGTGTATTGTTCCTTCTTTTTTTTTCGTTCCTTGGTTTACGATCCCTTCCTGACCTATAGCACTGAACTATTTATGTATAACGAGGTGCTATACTGTCCCAGTTCTCGACTAATACCATAAACCATCATGAGAATGTATTTTTCTTCATGTTTATGAGTTCTTTTCTTTCCCTGAAGAGGTTTTAGTGTGATTTTTAAAATGTACCGGTAATATTACTTCATTCTTTTTTTAAATTTATTTCATCTTATGGATATCTATTATTTAGCCAAAGCAAAATACATAACAGCAGTACTGAGTTCCCAGTCATTGCACATCTACACCCAACAGGTCTCTGATCATTTCCCCTTGGCTCAGTGGGCATCTCTCCACACTGAACCTCAGGGTTATTCGAACCTGATTGTTTAAGCACCCCCGCCCCCCTCCCCCCCCAAAAAGCACACAAAAAACACATTAGATTCACTACCCCCCCCCTCCCCCGAATTGTTAGAAAATGATCACTCCCTTATGTTCTACAACCCGAGGGGGGAGGGATGTGTATGAATCTGCTGTCCTATATATACGGTGAATACTTAGCTCTAGGTAATTGGCAGTAGATCAGATCTCTAATAGTCAAGTGTCAACACTGACAGTGATACATGAGTTCAGACATGAGGGACAAAAGGGGACATACACATGTGGGGTGACAGATAATATCAGCTGATTCAGGCAGACAAAGAAAAACAGAGAAAAGAGTAGAAAATAGCAGGAATGAGTTCAGGCTCCACTTGTGTACTCTTGCGGGATAGCATTTTTTCTGTGCTCATTTATACATGTTTACCGGTTATATGTATATCTAAATAGTTTAGACATCACGACTTTCTGTTATAATATTCATTTATATAGCCATTCAACAGTTTTATACCATCAACCATATCAAGAGAATAAAACTATGAAAGAATTCGTCTATAATATGTTATTCACTGGCTAGTATTGTGTCAACCGGAGGATAGACGAGGTGGGGGTTCTTCATGCTGAGTGGGGTTAGTTTGTATATAAGGGACTGGGTTAAGCGTATAGCAACACGATGATATCAGTAAGGGCAATTTAGTATTTAAGTTACCCAGGGCTATCCATAAAAGTGGCAGTAAACTCAAATGACTGCCGCCTCTTGCCCAACCCTTAATCTGCAGAGTAATTTGTGTACGATTACTCTACTCAGCGATACGGTTCACCCTTAAAAGCCTTAACAATGGGTCTAGAACCCTGAAATCCACAGGGCGACATGGGCATTTGGGACTTGGTGACCTAGGATAATATGGGCATTTTCTTAAAATCAACAGGGGACATGGGCATTTTGGAGCTTAGTGACATGGAACATGGGCATTCTTAAACTAGACAGGGCGACATACGGATATCTTTAAATCGACAGGAGAAATGGGGCCTCCTCAACACAGTCCTGCTAAAACACATACTTTTGTATAATTTGATATCATGGTACAAGACAAGTTTTTGTTTACACAAAATAAAAGCTTGATCAACAAGGTAAAAACTTTTTGCCAATACCACATGGGGAACCGGTATTCTTTAGGTATTCCTTATGACGTCAATGAGCATTGAGTCTATTAAACTAATTCTAGAACTGGAGAGAGTCTATTCAGGTCTTTCACCCGAGTGAGAAATGGGTCCAGGGAGGCTGGGTAACCATGGAAACGGGGCAATAGGGGTCGCTATATTTGGGCCACAGTTCTGGTCATGCCCTACTTATCATGGTAATGTATATATTTAGTTCTGCCATTCAGAAGTCATCACGCACAAAAGGACGGTACATCCTCTCCCCTTTACTCGAGTGCTCCCTTACAAATGTGAACAACATACCATAGCTAAAAGGCAGATAGAATGATGGGGGTATCACTGATTTTTGACTACTGTAAACTCCCTGCTTCGCAAAGCGGTTAATATAATATTCTCAAAGTCTAGGGGCGGGTAATACGCCGGTTCTTGAAAGTAAAGTACGGTACTAAAATCACAATTTTCACACCCCTGGTGTGGGTTATAGGTTTCTCCCAAAGGCGGGTGCGGGTTATAGGCGAGATGCGGGTTATACGCGGGAATTTGCGGTATTTGGAGGCCACTAGCTTACTGTAGCCTATACTTGCAACCACAAATCAAAGCCACTGTGAACAGAAATTACAAAGGAACACGGATCAGACTTTACAAATGTGCAGTATTGAATATTTATAGACCTCTAAGGAACGTTCACAAATTTATTCGTCATCTATTTTGGTACTCTTTTCAAGACCCCACCTCCCTCGTCACTATTATGGTAAAATTGGCCTCTGCACATGGATGGCCCAGGACGTTTCGTCACTAAACCTATTATAACGGTAACCACCACCACCACCACCAAAGCACTATGTAGTCAGTGACGTCATATCTGAATGTTTAGGCTTAGTGACGTCAAATATGTGAATGTTCCTTTATGGTTTGATTTAATAGGCTGTTTGAAGTTCCAGTTAATATTATGAACGGCAACACAGCTTGTCAGAGTTTTTTCACTTCAAAGGGTTCAAAGCACATATCATTGTCAACACGAAAAAGATTTATGGACGTATATAATACACGGTATGGGAAAGTTATAATCATCATGACTTAACTCGGTTAACCCTCAAGTTTAAGGGCCGCATTGTACATCAATGCATTATACTATTTGGTCGTCATGATGCATGAATGCATTCCTGGTGAGTAACTCGCCAGTGCTGCATTGAAGCACCATGCAAACCCTAAGTGGCCAATAGACTACCGAAGAGTCAGCATGATGCATAAATGCAGCCCATGTGAGTTACTCGCCAGGTCTGCCTTCATACATCAATATGAAAAAGGGCATGATTTATTAAAGCACTATGCGGCCCTTAAAGGGTTCTCAGAGTCCATATCGCACCCACCTGTGAGGAGAGGTAGAGCAGTGAACCGATGGGCACCGGTCTTTTGAACATGATGTCGTCTATGGCCATAGCGAATGGCCTCATTTTACTGAAAACAGAAAAGTGTAGGTGAGAATTAACCCTTTAAGGTCTACCTGATCCTCAACGCATCAGGCTCATTTGTTGTCATGATGCACCAATGCAGCACCGGCGAGTTATGCCAGTGTGTTGCGCAGTGGTGCGGCAATGGTGTATGAACCACATGATGCCCGAATACAGCACCGGTGAGTTACTCGCCAATGCTGCATCTAAGTATGTTACTAGGATTCAATGTTTAAGGATAGAGAAATTCCACACCATAGGTGTGGTGGCCGGCTTCTTTCAAGGATTCTGGATCAAATACATATCTAATAATTTATAAATGCACTAGTCGTCCTAAAAGGGTAAGTGTAGAGAAGTCATGATGCATGAATGCATCGCTGTTCACTTGAAGCACTATGCTGACCTTAAAATGTTAGTATCGAGAAGTCATGATGCATGAATGCATCACTTTTCACTTGAAGCGCCATGCTGTCCTTAAAGGGCTAGTATAAAGAAGTCATGATGCAGGAATGCATCACTGTTCTCTTGAAACACCATGCTGATTTGTCGATTTTACCCGTCTGGGGCCCTACCACTAAATTCGACACGGCGACATGGGCCTTTTTTGGCTTAGTGACATGCGACATGGGGAATTTAGGAGATAACGACATGGGACATAGCCTTTTCTCACAATCGACATAATGACATGGTCATTTCTTAAAATCGACAGGACGACATGGCCATTTCTTAAAATCGACAGGGAAAATTGGGACCCCCCATCCAGACCCCCCCTATGAGGCCACCAGTCAGTTTGCCGTGGTTATTTTGACATACACTCAGTTACTCGTAGGGTATCTATTACGTCTTGACCCTGTGGGGCAGTGGGTATGAGGCATACCAAGGTACAGGTGTCGTCTATCTAATACATAAAATACCGATGGAGGTTGAGCACTGCTCGAATTAGCCTAACTACAATATTCAAATTATGTCAATGACTTTCTACTAATTATGAGCGCCTTGTGGAGTGGGCCTGACGCAGAGAGCTGTATAGAAAAAAGTACACGACTTTCTACTAATTATGGGCGCCTTGTGGAGTGGGCCTGACGCAGAGAGCTGTATAGAAAAAAGCACACGACTTTCTACTAATTATGGGCGCCTTGTGGAGTGGGCCTGACGCAGAGAGCTGTATAGAAAAAAGCACACGACTTTCTACTAATTATGGGCGCCTTGTGGAGTGGGCCTGACGCAGAGAGCTGTATAGAAAAAAAAACACGACTTTCTACTAATTATGAGCGCCTTGTGGAGTGGGCCTGACGCAGAGAGCTGTATAGAAAATAGCAGACGACTTTCTACTAATTATGGGCGCCTTGTGGAGTGGGCCTGACGCAGAGAGCTGTATAGAAAAAAGCACACGACTTTCTACTAATTATGGGCGCCTTGTGGAGTGGGCCTGACGCAGAGAGCTGTATAGAAAAAAGCACACGACTTTCTACTAATTATGGGCGCCTTGTGGAGTGGGCCTGACGCAGAGAGCTGTATAGAAAATAGCAGACGACTTTCTAATAATTATGAGCGCCTTGTGGAGCGTATGCATTAGGTGTTAGATGCAAGGCAGTCTAACTAATGCCAATGTTTGCTCAAGGTGTGAGAGCAAGTGACAGAGGGGCGTCACAAGGGGCAGAGCCAGAGGGGCATCACAAACAAAGAGTGGAGGCGCTGGGACTAGCCTATTGTAAGAGGTAAGGGGTGGAAGGTGGGCGTTACAAAGATTTCCCTTCTCTTTAAGCCTGTGCGTATAGCTGCCTAAATCCGCAAAGTGCACACTTATTCACCTGGAATAGTCCATTATTACACCAAAGGGGTGAAAGGTGTGCGCAGACTTTCTACAGATTTGTGTGAAGCCTGCGACTAGACTTGTACAGCAGGTGAGGGTGTGAGCCACAGAAAGCTGATGATGACAGGTGCCCGGTGAGGGTCATTAAGGTGGTGGCAGTGTGTGGCCGCTGCAGTATGTGGGGGGGGGGGGGGGGGGGTACTTGTGTATAACCATTGGAAGCTCAGTAGACCGGAATGAGCAGTGCATTCTGGGTTCCTGACTTGTGATAAACATATAGAGCCACTGCAGGTAAGGTGTACTGCGTAAGAGGAACGAGCGGACAACGCAGGGCTAGCCAGCGGACAGCGGAGTGCAGTGCTGAGGGGTGGGAGACCATAGAGCCGCAGGGTTCTGGCCAGCGGACAGCGGAGTGCAGTGCTGAAGTATGCGGGACTAGAGAGCATATGTATGTAGGGTGCAAAAAGCAAACGAGCCAATGCTAATCCTATGGACGCGCAATTCCTGTTGAAACCTTACGGAAAAGTGAACTCATTAACCATGGCCGGGGACTCCGTCGCCGGCCAATAATAGCAAAAGTGTCTTTTAATAAAGGGTTAAACATAAAGTCCCTATACAGTCACCATCAAACATGTGGATGACTGATCCATGCAGGTCTATTGTATACGTCTCTACCAGTAGGCCCCTATGGAGTTCTACTATTCATACAGAACACACATACCACACTCAAGGGCATTATTGACAAAGAGGTGTCATCTATTATGAACTAGCAACATTCTACGGGTTTTATTGTATTCGATTGTTCTGCTACTTAAGGCTATATCTGATTTAGAATGGAGTACAACTTTGACAGAATCATGATATTTTAAATTACGGTGTGTGAATTACATAAATATACGGGTGTGTCACTGTACAAAGTTGTATATAAAAAATGTGTTAGGAGAAGCTCATTATGTAATACTATTAAACCTTGTGTAAGTATACGCAAGGTGAGAATCCTATTGCGGCCTTTAGGATTCTCCTAAAGTAGGGTTGCGGCTTGTACCAGAGGTATTTGAAGTATACTAAAGTACTAAAGTGGCCAAAATCAGACCTCATGTGCGGTTTATAAGATTTTCTCAAACTCAGGGTGTGGCTTATACATTGGTGCGGCGTATACACGAGGTTTTTCGGTACAATTTATATGTCGAATCCCATCAGTATAATAGAAGCAATAACACTAACATCAATCCCTTCTCACAACATTCTGTGAGGGAACACAACTATACAGGATTGTACTATATGAGTAGATTCACTATGAGTCGGACACATAGCCTAAGATGGAAAGTGACATTTGATTTCCTTCATGTACACTACCACCAGTGTGCTTTTTCTGCGGGGGGGGGGGGGGGGGTAACACTTAAGCTTTATCATCATTCATAAGTAAAGAGTTTAAATTGCTTGAATAACCACAAAATCAAGTGCCCGTCTCAAGGTATCTATCCGACCACAGGCGAATCTACCCAATATTGTAAGTATATCATCCTAAATTCAATATCTATGCACAGTAGACCTATATATAGTGTAAAACACCCGGAGGCTACAACTAATGGGAACCTGAGGCTTCACCACCAGAAGGTCCTTGGGGGATAAAAGGTTTCAGATATAAGATCAATAGACATGTACTGGTGCTTACCATACCATCCTGTGTATACATCTACTTAAACTGTCTATCACCTGGATTAGTTACCTGTCCCTCTGCGCTGTACAGGAGAATGGCTGCACTAACTTTGGCAAGGAAATTTGAATACATTTTAACTAAACATCTAATTTAACATTTAATGCCATATATACCGTACAATCTCAAGTATAGGCCACGGCAGTATGCAAGTCAGATATCTAGTGCGGCTTGTAGGACCAGCCCAAAGTCAGAATGCGGCTTGTACAAGAGTTTTTGCTACTATGGTACAATACTAAAATCGCCATAATCAGATCTTCAGTGCGGCTTATAGGATCGGCCCAAAGACCGCCTGTGCGCAGCGTATCCGCCCATTTAAGCTCATCTGCGCTTATATATTTCAAGCTACCCTTTGTCCTGCGCGTGGCATGAGCTTCTTTGAATTCAGATTGTATTGGTTAATATAAATGCCATGCCCTCTTCTACCCTGCGCTAATACAGAACATGCGCTAATTTGAGGACCTGCGCTAAAACGGGTAAGGTTCAGAGGTAAGCACCCAATCACCCAGGCAAGTATGACATATATATAGTCTCAATGTCCTGTAAATACCCAAGGATGAATCTATATGTGTCTTTGGTATAAATCCATTATGGTCCGGAAAACAATGTCTACCTATGGCCGTTGGTAGTGGGAAGGGGAGCTAATCGATCAAGCAAAATAAACGAAAGGTCACATAATTTTTTTTATTCTTAATCGCATCCCCTCCCCCTCATTATCTATCAATACGGTCACCAATAAATACCTATATATATCGGCATAAATTTACGAGGACCTATAATTACCTATCGAAGGGAAGGGCAGGTCTATTTAGGATAGAATACTTCTATCTAAGGACATCTATTTGCACATTTCAAGGGGCTGGGCGTTTGAGATTTATTGGTTACTTGGTTACTTTCATCCCATCCGCATTGTACCATTAAAATGGACAAACATTACATTATCTCATATAGAAAACTGTTTCATATTTCGTAAATTCCAATGACAGAAGAGAAACAACCTACCTATATACGCAGGCGTTGGCCCAGCCTATTTCAAACGCCTGTCGCATTAGAAATCCGCCAAAGATTTTGTTGTAAAGGTTTCTCTTCTGCAAACGAATAATAAGAGTTCAAAAAATGTAATATACACGGTGAAGCGAAAAAAAGAGATAGATGTTTCAGTGTATCAGACCCTATATATTTGTATCCATTATTGGAATTCTTTCATTTTGTTGTTGTCTATCTAATGGTCATTGCGTGAGTAGCGCAGTTCGCAAGTCAATTCTTGGGTATTCTCAAGGCAGAAGTAATAAAAGTAAATAAAAAATAAACTTTCTGACCTATTAAGCCACTTTTTCTTTACAAGTGAAGAAAACATTTAAAGTGAAAAACATCAGGCCCGTTTCAAATTACATGTCAACCAAAATAGACACACATACAAAGAAACGCACCACACCAAAATATGAATATAGGACTGACATTGTTTATGGTGTAGGATCGAATAACTAGAAACACACATCTTTGAACTTTTTCCATGCTTTGACGACCTACATCTAGTCAGACCAGTGAGGAAAGCATTGTGCTTGTCTGAGCACGTGATCTGTTTAGATAAGACAAACAGATGTGTATATGTTATGTCACACCTTGCCTTTGGGCCTTTCGTTCTGTTGGGTCAGACCTGTAATATGATAGTTAGCTCTTTATGGGCGGCATGATGCCTTGAGATTACTGTGCATTTGAAGACATGATACACTAATGAAGCAGTGATGAACAACTCGCAGCGCTGCATTGTTGCATCATGCCAACCATTCAGGAGGGTATCAATCATGTAGGGGCAGCATGATGCATGAATGGTGATGCATTCATGTATAACACCGAGAATGGATTAAAGCACTACGCTGCGCTTAAATGATTAAAGTTAAAGGGCAATGACCTAGAAGGGGTTTGAATAACTGTGTCTACGGAATGTCATACTCGGTACACATCGTTATTCCAGTCTAATAGGCACAGGAAAAAAAAGCACAATTGTAATACATTAGTCTAGTAGGAAGACAAGGTTGGATACCACTACTATCTGAAGGATCTGACTATAGAGATATGACGGCTAGATTGGTGAACACATCGCGTGGTTTAGGCTGGTACCACACCCCCTCAGTAACTGACTTATCGGTCACCAGCAGACTATGACATCGAGGACAGAGCCAAACTGATGAAAAAACAGGCTTGTTCCCGAGAACAAGTCAATCAACACCACATGTAGGCCTGGTACCAGAAGTAACAGCATGTTTATTTCCGACATGTTATATGTTCCGGTAGATGTATACACTAGTATATATACACCCTAAAATAAAAAAGTCCCTACATTAGGGTTCCCACAAAAATTCCAGATAAAAATTCCATGACATTTCCATGACATTCCATGACAAAAATCTCAATTTTCCATGACATTTATAAAATTATTGTGTGGGGTCATGGGGCTTGGCCCCTGAGAAAATTTCTAAAATCTAGAAAGCATATGGTACATTCTCGGAGATTTTGTAATATTAATTCTATTATTTTCAAATTCCATGACATTCCATGACAAATGGCAAACTTTTACAAAACTCCATGACATTCCATGACATTCCAGACAGCTTTAATATTCCATGACATTTCATGACTTTCCATGACACGTGGGAACCCTGCTACATGTATCCTAATGTCCTGCTGATTTTGGAGAGTAGTGTATATACTAACAAAGCCTGTCATAGCAGACCAGTGGGGGCGGCCACCATATCGACGATTGACACAGAACTGACAACTAACTGCAGCGATCCGCTCAATTCTGATAAATACAATGGTGGACGCCTTTGGGGAATTTCTATAAGCCGCACTGGGGCTTTGATTCACTTGGTTTTACAGTAATCCCTCCGTTTCATAACAAAAGTACCGTAAATTCTCATGTAGATACTTTTAAGAACAAGATTTTCTTTATTTGCCATAACAGTTTGACGTCGTACTGCGGCTTATATACTACTTATTAGAACCACGGTGCGGCTTATAGGATTCTCCAAAGGTGAGGGTGCGGCTCATACAACGTTTTTTAGAAGTATACTTAACTGTAACTACCGTAAAACCAAGTGCGTCTTATAGGAGCTGCCTCAAGTTATGGTGCGGCTTGTACCAGAGATTTTGCTACAGTACAGTGGCCACAATCAGACCCCATGTGCGACTCAAAGGATTTTCCTAAGTTTAATAGGGGTGTAGCTATTAAGTGGGTTCGGCTTCTATGCCAGGTTTTACGGTATCATGTATAGGGCCTAGGCCGGACTGGAGCTGGTTGCGGCGGCCTTCACTGATAAAGAGCTGCTAGGCTGGGTGCCAGCATGTCCCTGGAAGTGATTGTTACCCAGGGACAAAGTACTAGTCAGTGTGCCTTTTATCAGTGATGGTAACTGCACCCAGCGAAATTTTAAATGGCGGAACCACTGGGTATGGGTCTTCAGGCCTATAGACTATAGGCGTGTAGCTGGTTGAATTATCAACCAATGAGATAACTCCCTGGCCTGCACTGCGGAATTCTTAGGGGGCATTATGTAACAGCTTGTACCCATTGTGATTGCTGTATCAGCTCTTAGCTCGCCAGTTACAGGCTTAAGTAATGGATGCGCCCATAGGACGTCCAGCTTGACCCCTATAGAGTGTGCCTACCTCCGGGTGGCAGATGATGATGTTCTTGAGAAGGCTGTCGTTCATCCACACGGCCGTATCAGGCTTGATGGGGTGCTTAAACGTAGACGCCCTGTCAGGTACATCAAGTTCACAATAATTATAAGCTTAATAAGTTATAATAATTTGTCAGAGTTTTGATATCTAAATGAATCACTCTCAAAGGATGTTTTGCCACACAAATATAGATACATGCAGATTAATTGATACATTCAATTCTGGGTCGAGTCGAGACTACAAACTACAGCCTTACGTTTATATATGGGAATACATACGCCAATCAACCATCATATTTCAACTTCATTATTGGAGAAAATTTGGAATTTGAAGAAAACTCACTTTGGATCGACAGTGCTGAGGAAGAGATCATGAATGATGGTGCGTTCCTGCTCGTTGGGAGAAGTCTTTAATAGGGACTCTTTGGCCTGTTTTCGGCGGATTTCCTTATTAGCTGCAAAATTAATCGAAATCCATTTAGTAAATGTTATGAACCTGGAGAGTCACATTTCCGAAATAATAATTGACATGGCAATGATTGTCATGAGTTGTTGACAGAATAACAAAGTCGACCATAGTGAAAGTTAAAGGTATGAAATAGGAATACAATCTTTCTTGACCAGTATATAGTATTTTTCAATATTAAAGTTAAAAGACGACTAAAATGAGAAGAAAGTCTTGTTTTACCCTAAAAGCCCAAACTATAAGGTCATGCGTTCTAGGTCTTTGATATCTAGGCCCTGAGACTAAAACTAAAAGAATAGCCCTATGTGCTTAATGCACACTGGCAATACATGCAGTGAAAGGAACGACTTTCATTAGAAGATTATATTTGTCCACAAAATGCTCTGTAAAAGTAAGTACCCGTCACATACAATGCAGATAAAGTTTCTTACCTAGGCCTTCCTGGAACAGTGCCTCCTCCTCGGGACCAGTGACACTCAGTGGGTTAACGTAGGCCTTTCTGTGGAATACATTAAATTCACTGTAAGTTTACAACCTGTATTTTTTCTTTCTTTTTTTTCTTTTCTTTTACAACCGGTAAGTATGTATTTGTAAGACACAAAAGGAGTTCATGCATGCATGGGGGGGGGGGGGTTAATAATTGCTGATATTTTTGAGTACCGGTAATTCATATTAATATTATAAGAACTACTGCAGAGGGGCAGATTTACCATGTGATATTTTCCCTTTAATGGTGTTTGCTAACGCGGCGTGTCCTTTTTAAACCCATTGGATTTTTTCATTCGTTCGTTTGGTATGACTTAATGTGTTAATAGGATATTGAATAGATATGAAAAATGTCCAGGACAAACATTAATTTATTCGTGTATATGTAATTTGAGAGCTGTGTAGATGTTTATACTCACGCCACATTTTGAGGGTCTCTAGCCACCATCAGAAACTTGGCTTCCATGATGTCACGGATACCTGCGTCACTCTCCTGATGAAGGGCGAAATAATTTAGATTGTATTTGCACTGTGTTCTCCGCAACTCCTCTCTTAAAGCATTGACTATTGATAATAAAGTTGATATCTGTTATACTAGCCATACCCCATACCCCACTCCAAAAAACAAGATTCGATACTCAATCGATGCCAAATAATCATCCCAAAGCGGTAGAACTACACCCCCTGCGTTGTGCTGTTATTTGATAGCTATAAGCCTGGGATAATCTGCAAAATTGACTTGATCACTACCAACACTACTGGTACATCGATTTCAAAACTATAAGGCCTAAAAAACATATTCGGGTAACATGATAGGGTAAAGATCATAGAGTCAGAATATTTTTTACCATTTCATTTTAAAGGCTTGTTTTGACATTTTCTCATCTTTTCAGTAAATTGATATTAATTTAGGAGTAAAAGCCCAAAAATATCATCCTAAAATAAAGAAGGTTAGGCACCTGTTCCACATTCATGGTGACTTCTAGGGAGGTCTGTCCCACGTAGGTGACGTGTCCCCGGATGTAAACATCTCTGTCTGAGTGAATCTCTCCTGTCACATCTTAAAAAATACAGAAATAAGTGTTAGTATTTCTTTAAAAAAAGAAGTATTCATTTACCACATTTATATTTTTCATAGAAATATGAGTTAAATATTAAAGTTAACATATTTACATTACTTAATGGGTTGTTCCTGTATTAAGGTTCATGGATCATGGTTAGAGGTTCATACTTCAACATTAATCTATGTTAAGGCACACTGTATCACTATTGTATCAACATTTACATATCAATGTTCATTCAATCCTAATAAATAAATCATCCTTTCCAAACATATTGATTACTTCTTCATGCGAATAGTTGTCCCTTTATTTAACACAAATTAAATTTGAATGTCAACGATCTCCGGCAATTTTAATGTAATCATCTTCGACGGTTAAGTATATTTAATAATCAAATAAGCTAATATATAACATTGCACCAATATGTATCAACAGTTGTATGGCACAACAAGAGTGTCTCACCTATCCTGTCCACAGAGGCTGTGACGATACTGAGGGGTGATTTCTGGTCGTCAGGCAGGTTGGGATCTCTGTTGTGAGTGTAGGAAACCCATACTGAAATACACCACAAAACACATGTATTAAGATACAAAACATTTCAAAAAGTTTGTTTTCATTTCCTTCTATTTTTCTATAAAAACCAAGGAAAAATAGTAATTCACGATTGGGAGTTGAGACAGGGATAATACTATAATCACCTAAATTCTCGGGGGCGGTTACTCCTACAATTTTCCTTAGTAAGGAAAAGGAGGGGCGGTCAGTGACCCCCTCAGCTCCCCCCAGTAGGAGGAAGTGGGGCGGTACCGCGGCAGTAGCCACTGACCCACATATAGTCAGTGCCCCCCCCCCCGGTAACAGTATATCTGCTATCTAGCTGGAATGGCAACTAATTGAGCATTCATTGTCATGCGGTGCAAAAAGTGATTTAGACTAGTACCAGTCCTCAATGTATATGTCTATGTCACTATGAGACGTATATATTAGCGATGGGAATTTAGAGGATATTCAGGTTTTAGTCAGATCGTCAGTGTGACTTATTGGATTGGACCTAAGGCAAGCGGTGACTAAGGGAGTGTTCATTTATTACAGGGGGGGGGGGGGGGGGTGGTAAAAATTTTCGTCCCCTCCTGAGGGGGGGGGGCGTAAAAAATTCTGACCCCTCTTGAGGGGTGGGGGGGGGCGTAAAAATTTAAGCCCCTTTTTAGCAAAAAAGCCAGCGCTTTACTATAGTTCAAAGGGGGGGCGAAAAATTTTCGGCGCCTTCGGGGAGGGGGGGGGGCACAAGACGTTCCAAGCGCTCTCGAGGGGGGGGGGGGCATAAAAATTTCGCCCCTCCGCGCGAAAAACACCACCCCCCCTGTAATAAATAAATGAACACTCCCTTACACGTGAGTTTTTGCTTTTATATACAGTACTAAATTCACTGTATTCGTACACCTATAAAGGCTTAGAGAATTTTCCCAAAGTCTAGGTGCAGCTAAATACTCGAGTTAGACGTATTGATCAGGCCTGTAACTAGCCCTCTTTTCGGGACATTTGTTTTTTTTTATAATGTGGAACTAGGTAAATTCAATGGTGGAGCTCGCTGAATTTTCATTTAGAAATATGCATATAACTATAATTTGAATGAGCCATGTAACAAAATGGACCATGCTTTCCCGGTTTACCCACTAGAGATCTTAATAATGGTCTGATTTATAAGCCACGATAACTGGCATGGAAGTAATCATCTCCACTTTCAGACCAGCTTGGGTGGAACATCTTTTGTCTATCAGGGCTATGGGGGTTTTGTTCGAACTGATGAACACCCCCTACTTACAGGCCTGCGTATACACAAGGATTTACAAGACAAGTGCTTATTCAAAAAGTGGTTCACACTTTATCAAGAAATGTTTGAAGACTGATATACACCAAGCACCAGTGCTTATTCAAAAGCCCGTGCTTCCATATCATAGCCTTCTATCTGGCACAAATGACTAGTATTAATTATGATCTGTATAAGACTCTGAAATTAGAGGGTTTGCTAGCCGAGGTCTTCAAAATTAGTGATGTCTTTCTTAAGGGGGTTATCACTGGTAGGTGACAAAAGGTGACAAGGGGGTGGGGGGGTCCTGAAAATGGCCCAAAAAAAGGTGACGTCATTTGTGAATATTCCCTAATGAAACGTAATACTTCTAATGCTAACGAGGGTACATTTATCCTGAAACCCATGGTTCTATAGATATTATCTTTACGAATATAACATATTCCTATTGATAATTTAGACAATTAAGACCCAGTCCTTCTTTACAATACATTAACTTGTCGTTGCCATAGTTAACATCACCACTTTAATATACATAATTAAAAAACGAAACACACTCCAGGGGCCATTCAAGTACCTCAACAATTTTAAAGCCCTTTTTTGCGTAAATGTCACCCATGTTTTCCCCACAGTGGAATATTGTCAGAATAGAATGGCGATACATATCACCCTGCCCATATAACCCAGTGCGGTAGCCCTTAACTGTCGATGATACTTTTGTATAGCCCACAGGGGATGGACTATTTTGTCCTCTATTAAGTGGGATATTGTATAATACGGCAATGCACTTATTAAAATGAGGTATTTTATTACAATGATAGCACGCCCCTAACAATGTTTGCACTGAATATCGAGGTGAGATTTGTTACATTATAACGCTATGCTGACCCGTCATTAACATTTTAGTAGGACAGACAGGGAACTATGGCTCTACATACAGCACTGGGCTTTTATCAACCTAATCTAAGGCCAAGAGAAAAAATTGAAAATTACGTTTCAGGTACCTCCCCCCCCCCCCCCGAATGCATTCCGGAATTTAAAGGGGGGGGGGGGGGGGGGGTCAACGCCTTCGTTATGAAATAGTTGGTCACAAGGCCGCGGGAAACATCGAAAGAACGTTACAAAAACTCAATCCACTCTTGACCCTCCCTCCACATAGAAATTATACGCAACCTTCATGTAAAATTGTTCAGCAGCGCCATTTATGAAATACAAAAGGTGATTATCGAAGAAAAACAGTATCGAAGAAAAACATCTACCGTATTCAACATGATAAGCGCCCAGGTCGCATATGAAATTATTTCAATCATGTTGTAGTAATTTTAATTAAGTTTGATCGTCTCCATCAAAACGTGATAAAAATGGTTATTTCTTGTATAAAGGATCGGTCGAAAATTTAAAGGGCAGAAGCGCTTATCAGGGAGAGGGCGCTTATTATTGTCAAATACGGTACTCTTTTTTGGCCTGACCACTAGATCAGTATAGGTGTAAGCCACAACCGATAACCTTGTCCTTTATGCTCCATTAAATGCCCTTTTTTTTACTGCACGGATACCAGAGCTTATCTATATAAAGTGCACATCCTGAACATAAGGGGTAAAAGTACATATAAGGATGTAATACTCGCCACATGGAGTCGCATTGAAATCATAACCTTTACACAGAAAAAGAGGATAGAGGCTGAGATAGAACCTGCGGCTATCAGTAGGAGACTGAGTAGCCAGATAAGAGAATCCTTATCTCCATTGTTGAGGTTATCAGTAGGTTTATGGACCATGCTTATCGTGCGTTGAGGAGCACTGATAATGTCCATAATACTACGGATTATACACTATTATATTCCTCCCTCGTAAAGAACCCATTTCAAATGTATATTTTCATTAACTAAGTCTGCTATTACGCTACATTGGTTGATATAAAACTAATATTACAAGGGATACATGCGCTTCCCTTTCATTTTAATGCATGTACACATACATTGTAGCCATTGTGTAGCATCAGATAAATTCAAGATGACCCGAAAATGCGACTGGGATATATCTAGGGCAAATCATCTCTCGTACGGATTAATATATATATATTCAATGGTATGAGAACCAGTCTAAAATCTGATACTGGACTTTGATCCATAAATAAGCAATCCCATTAATAACTTTCTTCTTGATAGAAAAATGTATACAAGTCAATACCAATTAAACCTGAAAGCTATGCCCATCATAATTCTTATCCAAGAACCCCGAGAACTACTATGGTCAGTATATAAATGGAACAATGATAAAACATGGCTCTGAATAAATATAATCGGCTCTGTTGGCCTATACCTTTTTGATTTAGTCACTCATGTCAATTCAACAACATGGTCTGCCTGACCAAGTTTTCTGCTCGCTCTTTTTTATGTTGCTTAATTAGTGATAATTGATTCAATTGGCATTAATCTTGATAAACAATAAATACCAATGCAAGAATTTAGTACATGTATTGTATAGGGAGGGTAGTCTAATATTAAAGAATCCCTAAACCAGTACATGTGCTCCTGGTAATGTTATCTTCCTGCAGAGAGGGAGGTAACTCGTGTGTGTGTGTGGGGGGGGGGGGGGGGAGGGGGGGGGTAGACAAGTTTAACCTTTCAGGTTTGACCTTGGTCCCTCCTGTGCCTGTCCTGTCTACCCTATTCCGCATTAGCGAGATACAGTGGCTCCACCTTATGGACCACTGGTACCAATCATAACCTTTTGCTTTGCAAGGACCAGCTCAGCCAAATCTCGTGTCCGAGATTAGGGTACAAATAGGGTTTGAGTATTGTGAGTGGGTTGTACCTGAGTATTCCTTATGTCACCTGTCCCTCATAGAGTAATGGTTAGCATGGTGGATTCATGATGCAGAGGACCTAAGCTCAAATCCCTGTCAAGTCATATATTGGTGACCATACCATGCATTTACATTCTTATGTATATCAATTATATTTTGCTTTGATAGGTAAAAGTGAGTAACAACCTTGAAATTATATCAAAGAGATATCAATAGTGTTTGGACAAAATGTGTATTCATATTTCTTCAAAGGAATTTTATATATACATGTATGAATAAGAAAAGGTATTGGTTGTTTATGGTGTGGTCACCAAGATATGACTTGATAGGGATTTGAGCTTAGGACCTCTACATCATGAATCCACCATGCTAACCACTACTCTATGAGGGACAAGTGACTTAAGGAATACCCAAGTACAACCCATTCACAATACTCAAACCCTATTTGTACCCTAATCTCGGACATGAGATTTGGCTGAGCTGGTTGCTGGAGGTTAGAGGATATACACTGGTACCAATAAACATGGCGCTGTACACAGGTCATCTTGCTAATGCGGAATACATGATGGAGTAGTGCAGACCAGACACTCAGGTATATGCAGTGCTGCCACCTGTTAGTTATTTGCCAACACAATCTATAGCTACAGGTCGACACCTGGTGTCAAACACTGCATTAAATACGGTGACCCAGCGATACAACGCAAACTGGCCTGCCCTGTGTCTAGCAATATGTACTATGTCACTCCAGGCTTGGCCAGGTTGGGGTGAATGAGTTATAGTTGTTTGACGCCTTTTCGACAGCCAAGGTCATATTCATGGCGCGAAAGCTACATCAGACGTCAATTTTACAGATAAATACATGTGTCTGTGCCCTCTCATATGAGCACTAGACAAACAAAAGAGGGACAGAAAAGAGGGGATAAAGACCATTCTAAGACGGGCAGGGAAGCCCGGTGGGATAAGATGGAAGAAGGTGTGTCTTTGGCAGTTTGGGTTTATTGCAGAGACATGACCTAGGCTATACATTTATGGACTAATTCACCCAGAATAGTGACAGGAAGGGGCATTCTTACAAAAGATCCCAAAATAGGTAACATCATTTAAGAGTATTCCCTATCAGGTGATATTGTGATATTGATTCCATGTTATGAAATCGTTGGCCCTCAGTATTTAACCAACCACACACCAAAAAATAGGCAATAACATTTGAAATCTTACATTAAAATCTTATGATAAAATCTTACAATATGAAATCTTTCCATTACCTGCCATGGTGTCCAGATCTTCGAGGACACGACCGAAGCGAACAGTGTTGTGGAAGTTGACGTAGCGTTCGCGGAGTCGTAGATCGCTGCTCAGCGGAATGGATGCTTCGCAGTAACTGTCACTCATCTTACGTATGGGCAGTTCACTCTGACTGGTGGCCAACTTCATGCCAAGTACAGACTGGTCTCTTTGCTCACTGAAACATTAAATTGTACTGTAAATTAATACAGGCATTATATCCTCCTAACATGACACAAGAACAACTTTTTAATTCAAGCTAAAAGGTAAATGTTATGGCCTAGGCCGGTATACAGATTTGGATCACTATCTAAACAAAATTACCGAGCACATGACTCATTCTAAAATGAGATTACGATGCCATTATTCTGATATCTATATGAAATACAAAGTCCTGCATGATTTGTTAGAGGTATCTTCATTTTTTGTTCACCAATTAAAGTTGAATTCAAACAGCCTTACCTAAATGTCTTGGCTGAGCCAACAATTGTCTTCAGTTCCTTCCGTGCTGAAAATATACAGCAGTCCAACATTATAGCACTCCAATGCACTATATGGATATATATCTAAAACTGGACATCGACATCCATGTAACAGAAAGCTATATTTATTAGAAGTAGAAATCCATGAATATCTATATGAAGGAGAACACCATGTTCATGCCTATATGTCTGTGTGTATGTTCATTTCGAAATTCAAGATTGCAACCATTGATTGAATGCCACCATGCTTTCAATGTAATCTCGAATTGCAGTTGCAGTAGTTTGATACTAATAAAAAAAAATCTATTCTATTTTTCTTTCATGAACAGTTGGCATCCCATAGATTCAAGATGGCTATCACTTATTGAATGTCCCGATGCTTGAAATGCAATCTTGACTTGTAGTTGCATTAATTTGATACTATCAAAAAAACAAATCCTATTTGATTTTTCCTTCATTCAACCCATTCAAGATGGCTACCATTTACTAAATGCCACAATGCTTTCAGTGCAATGAAGAATTGTAGTTGCATTAATTTGATATCTATATAAGAACATTTCTATTTGATACCTTTTTCAAACACAGTTGGCACCCCATAGGTTTAGGATGGCCACCATTCATTGAATGCCACAATGCTTTAAATGCAATCTTGAAATGTAGTTGCATTAATTTTAAACTGTTAAAAACATCCAATTTAGTTGTTTTTTTCATGAAGAGTTGGCACCCCATAGGTTCAAGATGGCCACCAATCATTGAATGCCATAATGCTTAAATGCAATCTTGAGTTGCTGTTGCATTAATTTGATTCTTAAAAAAAAAACTTTCTTTTTTCTCTTTCATGAACAGTTGGCACCCCATACATTCAAGGTGGCTACCAGTCATTGCATGCCACAATGCTTTAAGTGCAATCACAAATTGTAGTTGCATTAATCTGATACTAATAAAAAAACTAATTCTATTCTTTTTTTTATTTATGAACAGTTGGCACCCCATATATTTAAGATGACTACCATTCATTGAATGCCCCGATGCTTGAAATGCAATCGCGAATTGTAGTTGCATCAATTTAATGCTAATAAAAAACAAATTCTTATCAATTTTTCTTTCATGAATATTTGGCACCCCATAAGGTGGCCACCATTCATATTAATGCAAATAGAATGCTTTAAGTGCTATCACGACTTGTAGTTGCTTTAATCTGATACTAAGAAAAAAAAAATCTATTTGAATTTTCTTTCATGAACAGTTGGCACCCCATAAATTAAAAATGCACCCAGCACCCAGGTCAACAGCTATATACAGACACGTGTACCTCCCCTGCCTGTTCTCCTTCAATGCACAGTGAAGAGGGTGGGAGGGGGTGACCATCAACAGTGCATAAACACTTTGATTGGATGACAATGCAGTTTTTATATTACAACCTAAATTTGTGCAACGAAAATCATCAAGAAATACTAAGTATTTTTTCCAAAGAATAGCTTTTCTAGAATTGCTCGGTATTCAGGAATCCTACTGCGAATAAAAAAATGTCAAATTCTAATTCTAAATACCTGAAAATTGAGAAATGCTGACGTTCACGGGTTATGTAGGAAATGTACTAAAAACAGCAAAAAAGGGCAACAAAACCCTAATTTTCTCAAAAACTGTTCAGTAGGATTTTTTCTAACTGAGGTTCCACTGTTTTCTACCCTCATATTACACATTGGCATAGAGAATATATTGACACCTAGTCAGGATTTTGCGCTAGGAGCAATCTGTGAGGCGAAAAACAGCCAAAATGAGCCACTGGTCTGAAGTATAAAACTGGGCATCGATCACTATAGAGCTACAAAGAGACAGAGAATCGATGTCCAGTAATTAGTGATGATTGTATGAACATCCAGTTAATATAGGTTACACATACAGATTTAAGGGGAACCAGTTAGGGCTTAATAGTGTAGGCTCGTTAACGGGAAGATAGAACATGCGATTTACATCACAATTGACTCAGGGTCAAGTGATTGAATCTTTTGATTGAACATTTCAAATAAACGAAATAATTTTTGCTGAACGATTGAATGTTTAGATTATTTCAATGTCAATGAATTATTTGTTAATACCTTCTGGAAATTAAATACATGTAGGCTACTGGTACTACTACAGAATTTAGTAGAACCTAAATTGTCAGATGTATAGGGCTAAACCTCACCTTGTTTGACTGTGCGGGCTGGGGGGCTCGTGGACTCCACCACCAGATGTCGGCACGGGTGCTGTTGTGTCCATAACCGCAGCGCAGGACTCACTACCCTGTAAGGAGTGGTGAGAAAAAAAAGCATACCTAATTGTAAGGACAGGACTTCGAGAGATTTATACCCTAGCAACTAGCCACCACCTAGCGTCTCACTGTGCCCCCTAATTTTTCATAGTGGGGCACAGTGAGACAATATTTTACTTTGACCATAGGTCGAACCCTATTAAATCACATGACTCCAAAAAGATTGGAAATGATAAGACTTTTGAATGTTGTCCATGATGGTTTGTGCAATTCAGAATTTAGGCCCTATGGGGAAAATATACTTCTCTGTCTCACTGTATCCCAGTCTCCCCTATTTTGAAAATCTTTCGAGTTTTGCACAGCTTTTTGTTGTAGTGAACCTAGATCTAGATCTTCTCTGATAGGCCTACTTAGGTTACTATCAGAGATAGCCCTACTTGGATTGTAATTACTCTTTAAAACACAATGCTTCTTTAAAACACAATGCTTAAAGCTGGGCTGTCAGGGAATAAGTTCAGCATTTTCCATACATGGACTAAAATAACAGTTCCACCAGAGGGCAGCAGTGTTTGGACAGGGGATCATGAGCATTGTCCAGCTACAACATATTCACCCTATCTTGTGCCTGTAAAAGCTGAGCTCCCAGCCCTTAAGAGCCCTCTTGTGAATGAAAACTGAACTACATGTATATCCAAAAGTGCTTTTGGCCTCACTTCAACTATGACGGTCAAGCTTTAAAGGGTTAGACCTCTAGGAGTAGAGCATGTAGTTCATAACTCTGCCACTAAACTGTGTTACTCAAATTCCAGATCGATTTTTACTTCACAAGTTTTACAGCAGAGGGCAAAAGTATGTGACCCAGATGATTTTGACCCCAACCCAAGTGACCCTTCAGATGTGGCTGTAAACAAGTCCCCATGCCCACCAAATGCCTGCTAGTAGACTGAGTGTGCTTACAGCCTTCAGACATACACTGTAAAAAGTGTTTTTAATTTAAACACATAAATTTATCCAAACACATTAAAGTTTAACACTTTCACTGAATCTCAGCATCTAAGCACTTTCTTCTGTCAGCAGGTACAGGGATATGGCTGCTGGTGAGCCTACAAAAGTGAAACAATAGTGGGCAAGGCCAGTTTGGCTGGCTCACTGGAATATGCTGGACAGCACTATCTACTCATTATTGTTGACATTATCTAAATTGCCCTGGATGTTACACAATATTATAGATACTGTATTTGACTAAGAAGAGCCTGTATATGGGCGAGAGCCTATAGAAGGAGTAGGAGAATAATACCAGTGTGCTAGCCAAACTGCCCTCGCACACCATTTTTCACTGTTGGAGCTCACCCATCACTGGCGGCCATATTCCTGCACATGTTTACAGAAAAAAGATTAGATTTTGCCATCAATATGTTTGGGTGAAAGTGTTTAAATTACATACACATTTTTTACAGTGTATGGGTGAAGGGTGCAGTGAGCAGTGGGACCAGGTGATCATGCTGTCCTGGCCAGGTGACTTCAGTAGGGGGACCATGAATCAGGCTTTGCTTGGAATTAAATAGTCTATAAAAGAATGATCAAACTATAGCACTCTCTTAGATTTGATGATTACATATTGGCTTCTAGGTATACACATTGTGCAATGATATCATTGTGTATGGATGTTCTTTTTTTACCCAAAATAATAGCATGTGGCCTATTCAAGTGACGGTATACCGTTTTCTGTGGGCACACTGGTGGCAGTCAGTACACTGGTGGGTAGCACTAGTACAGTACTCAATACTATACCACTGGCAGAGTGCAACTGCTGGTCACACCAGTGCAACTTGTCTAGACCAGAGGACTGCTGGAAAGGAACAACAAGCAAACTATTTGTTGTTTGCCTGAGCCGTTGTAGTTATACCTGTACATGGGGTACTGGTGCTGGGGAATACAGGCTCACAGGGCTAGGATAGACCTCTATACCTGCATCACACTCGTACCCAAAGACATCAGCGAAGCCGACAGGCTGAGTGTCTCTGGGACAGGTGGATTAACATAATTTGCTGGTCCCCGACCTCTGAGTCATTTACAGTAAGTACCAGCATAAAACGACCTTGACCTTGGCCGCGCACGTGGAAATTCAAAACACTTTGCAAATTAAAGATAAATCCCAATGTCACTACATGTGTGCGATGGTAATCCATCTGAATATATGTGGATATCTATTCTCAACAACTGGTACCATCTTCCTTTTCTGTAAATTGATGCAAATGCTGTTGTTTGATGGACCCTGAATACACGTGGAGGAAGCCATGTTGACATACAAACCACTGCACCCATTTTGAAACTCCACCCAAAAAATAAATCCAAAGTAATTTAGCTCTTGTTTCAGTAATTTATATCCTCTGCACATGCCCCAAATTTTCCAAGTATGTACAGACATTAGCATACATATTAAACATGAATTTAATCAGTTTCACCATTAAAAATGGCGTAGAATACAGTGGTGATTGTGCTGTGATCTGTGGCATGTCCCAGTGCCACTACGCTTCGCCTAGTGGTGCTGGGCTCGAGTGTGTACCTGCATGTGATGGATTCTGTTTGGATGATTCTAAATATAGGGGAGACCGGGGCTAGTTGAAACACGGGGTCAGTTGAAACACAAGCTGTATAATAGAGGCAACATGTGTTTGGATTGATTTTCTTGATTCCCATGTGAACTTATTATTATTTGTATCACCAGTGAAAAAATCAGAAGGATAATAGCTAAACTTTTTGATATATGGCCCAAACCATTTATAAATCATGTTTTTTATCGAAAAAGTGAAATTTCAGAAATTCAGTTTTTTTCTTCTCAAAATTTTAGTTTTTAAGATATCCATCTAATTTAACTTTTATATACTTAACCATGTATACTGGAATCACATATATTATAATGAATACATCAGCATAAAGTGATATTAATGTCTAAAGGGACAGCACTATGCTAGGAAGTGTGGGGTCGGTTGAAACACTTTTGTCGGGGTTAGTTGAAACAAATTCACTGGAGGCATAGGCATCCCTATACGCCAGTTATTACCCAAACTGCAGCTTTTAGCTTAAGTTGCAGCTGTGCATATGTGCAGGTACACAGTGGATAATATTCACACCACCATAGGTGCAGAATTTGTGTATAATTTCTGCAATAAATGTTACTTTAACCCAAATTGGATCTGGGGTTAGTTGAAACACGCTTGGGGCAAGTTGAAACATAATTGTTCAAAAGTGTTTCAACCAACCCCTATTAAAATCGGGTGAAATCTTGTGTTTTAACTGACCCCGCCTGGGGTCTGTTGAAACACAAATTATGACTGATTGTGACAATTAGAGTATCATGAATCAAACATAACCTTTTCTATATTAGAATTGATGCTACTTCTGGGCATTATTCCAGCCATAGAAAGTTGCAAAAAGATTAAATCATTCATGTAAAAAATTGATTTTCACTAAAAATGTTTCAACTGACCCCAAACATATTTTTGGAAAAAAATATTTTGCACTATCAAACTTTGGAAGCAGAAATCTTAACTTGTACTTAAAGCTGAGGGCAATTCTTCCTGTGGATTTATTTATTAATGAGTGGATCTACAAGGTAACTGTTTCAATTTTTACCCATTTTTAAGATTTCTTCTCATTATCATTCTTTCTTTCTGAATCTGAAGAAATAACATTTGTGTTTCAACTGACCCCAGCTGTGTTTCAACTAGCCCCGGTTTAGGGCTAGTTGAAACAAATCAAATAAATGGAATTCATTCCTATAAATATTGAAATTAAATGCAAATAGAATAGTCATGCACATAGTACCATAGGTTGTTTTTGACTTCCCCCCAAAAAAACTGTGGAAAAATTTTAACTATAGATCTATAGGAAAAAATCCGAAATTGCTTCATGTGTTTCAACTAGCCCCGGTCTCCCCTAACTTATATAAACTCAACAACCCTGCCAGAGAATTTTACGATTTAGGTTGAGTTGGCTGGCCCTTTAATGGGGAAACATTGAGAGTTTTTGGTCCCATACTGCCATAGATCTATGCCTAGATTATATGCAATATCATATGGTGCCATTGGTCCATTGTCATTGATTGGTGTGAATAATTTGTTTTATAGTAATAAATCAATGACTGCCCTCGATAACAGCTTCAAGACAAGTCACTTGTCAAGACAAGCCACTTGTTAAAACAAGTGTCACTCACTCACTGTCTGACAGTGTGAGCTGTGACTGTCACTCACTGTCCCACAGTGTGGCGCTGTGCCTGTGACACTCTCAGACTCTGTCACTGTGTGAGTGTCACTTGTCAGTGAGTGTCGGCGGGTCTAACCGGCCTCTAACAATTGTATATGAATGATCAAGCAAGGTAAAGAGCAAGTTAGAGACTATAACCAGATAGCAGGGTTATCGTGAATGATGACGACGGAATGAGACAAACCTCTGGAAACTTTTTCGCAAGAAAACCATCGTGAAAGTTGAGGGACGAACAAGAACAGGCCAACCGGATGTTGTTCTGCTACTCAGGCACCACCATCACAAAATAATAAATCTTGGATTTATTTATTAAGTTTTGAAAGTCTATTGGCATTTATAACAAATTTCCATGGACAAATAGTGAATATAATCCTTCTAGATAATCATAATTGAAGTATGGGAATAATAAACATATCATTAGAGTCCAAAATGATAAATATTTTAAATATAATAAAAACATATTTTTGTGATACCTGCTGTTATCCTGCCGGATTTTAGTGCATGGGTTAAAGCGACAGGTGGCGTTCGTGAGACTTTGCCGCCACAGCCGCCACCGCAACCTGCACCAAAATCTGCCACTTGAACAGGGGTTTGTAATGCTGCTTGTCAACTACAGTTGTGATCGATTTTGAACAGTAGTTTAAAATGTTGCTTGTCCAATACAGTAGTGTCCAGAGATGAAAGAGGTGAAGGAGTTGCTACCACTTCTTGACCACACCCGGTGTACCGGGTAGGCCTACGTTTATTTGCCTGGTCTCAATTGAAAAATATAGCCTATAATTTGAATTGAAACAAAATTGAAACATATTACTATTAATATTTGAGAGGGATAACTTTTTAACAACAGGAGGGTGGTAGGGGGGGGCAAAAATTGTCCCTGTTTTGAGCAAATTAATAGCCTGCATGTTAGTTGTTACTATGCTTCAAAACCCTACAACCCCTGTTGTTAAAAAGTTACAACTCCCTTACTGTAAGACTACCACACATGGTGATAACTCAATGCTACATCCATATCAAATAGGCCTACACTTTCCTCTTAGTGGCTGATACGTTTGAGGAATAATTTATGTGCATGAGACAGAGAATTCACCCCTGTTCAGTTGACACTGTTTTTTTTTCTGAAATCCTGAAAACTTTGAGCAGCTGATAGACCTTCACCTTATTGTGTTGAGGTCTATTGAACGATAGGCCTATTATATCTAATGCATATAGCCTACCAGTTCCTGATGTGTACTGTGACCCACTGAGAACATTGGAGAACCTGTCCTTGTGGGTGAAGAAATTGGCGAAGAAATTAACACCTATTGAATCTTGTGTAGATGTATAAGCACACCAGTGTATGGGGGCATCCACCAGGGGGGGGGGTGGTCTTGCCAAATGCGTACAGATTCGTACAAGGGGGTGGGGGGTCCAGGGCCATTTTGGCATAGGCTACGCATGGTGTACGCATTAGGGGTGTTTTGGACTAGATAATATGTATTCTTGGGCCAAACCAGTGCAAACACTGAACCAACATTTCAAAATTTTCTTGGGCAATCTAAACCTATAAGGCATTACATGCAGAATGGATCAAACTAATCAACTGAATACAGAATTTGTATCAGCTTCAAGTGAAAAAGGGGTTGCTTATTATTAAGAAAATTGCATTAAATATCCCAAATGAAGGGTATGCTGTAAGAGTCTGCTGATATACAATGCATGGGAATTTGGGAATATATACATGGGAGGGGGGGGGGGGTGCTTCCGGTAAATACTAAACTTGTACTGAACTGTTGGAATGCATTGCCTCGAAGATTATAATGGAAATTTTGTTAGAGCCCATTGTACAGCGGAGTAATGCTCTGGAATAAGTTGTCAAATAATTTACCAGGCCAAAAAAAAATATATTAAAGGTATGTTTCAGGTAACATAGTCTGAAAATCTAGGTAGGTTAGATCGGATTTTCAAATTTAAAATAATTTTTACTTTGGCCTGAAAAGTAGCCAAAAATTGACTCGCAAACTTCAGCGCTGACTCGCTGCCTACAGCGTCCACTTATGTACTACTCCCCCTGTGCTAGTTGGGACTTTCATGATGGGGGCATGGAGGAGTAATATAACTTCATCAGGAGCCTTCCCCAACATCAATGGGCATACCAGAATTGTAAAAAACGACAAAACTTGAGGGGTAACTTGGTGGACTACTATGCTGGTTACTAACCAAGCTGTATTGGCAGCCGCTGCCCATATGCGTGGGCACGGGCCTTCATTCTGGTGGTATTCCTTGTGATTTCTCCTCAGTGAACCACGTCTGAGATATCAAAGGCCATGGTTTGTCTGGCCCTGCCTACTATGATACTAGCCCAGGTAGGTAGGACCAGACAAATAAAAGGATACTTGCTATCCTGCGAAAAGAGTAGGGAGAGTCCCCCGGTAGCAGTATTCTCCCTCACCTCATAGATGTGGTCATTCATTTCAATCATCCATAGATGCAGTCACTGCTGTATTGGGCAAGCAACATATAAATATCTTTCATTTTTGGAAATACCAGATCTCCTATGCTTAAGCACTGGAAGGCCGTATTCAATGCCCCTCCCCCCCCCCCATTGAATACAATGTGGCCATATTCAATGGGCTAAGAAAGAAATCGTTTTTTCTTCATTAAATGGCTTCAAATAAAAAATGAAGACAAATGCCAACTACATTGATACTGCTCTGATGTATTTCACTTGTGAAAAACAACAGAGATGTGCGTTGGCATTTGTCTATGTCCTACTACTGTGAGATAACTTGAGATATGTCCCGTCAGGTACTTGATGTCTGTCAGGGCGTTAAACAAATCAGTCAATCATGGACGATCAAATTGACTCTGAAATAGCCGCAAAATTACTTGAAATAATTAATATAATTTTATTTTCAAAATTGGATAAAACTGTTTTGCTACGCCTAGGCAGGGTCGGGTAACATTAAACACACCTTTCTCTTATATTTGGCCCTATACCGTTTCGGCGTGGTAGTCTCTTGCTGCTTCTGCACGTTTAAGGAGTACTGGAAGCGCTCTAGTCGATGCCCCTCCCCGCATTGAACACAATATGGACGTATTCAATGGGCACAGGCAAAGTTGTCTTTGCTTCATTAAATGGTGTCAAATAAAAAAATTAACACAAATGCAAACTACATTGATACAGTCTCTGCCATATTTCGCTCGTGGGGGCTGGGGCATATACCACTCAGGCTCTGTTTTCGTGGGATATAATGATATGGCACAAGTTGTCGCTTGTAAAATACGTCAGAGACGGTATCAATGGGCGTTTACATTTGTCTATTTAGTTAATACATTTCTCCTCGCCCAAAATGCAAATTTCCGGATATAAGCAACACACTATTCCCGCTTCTTTATTACAACGCCACCATTACTTCATTGAATTACCAAACCACACACTTATACACAGACATACCCTTATAAGGCGTGCATATACGTATCATGTCCATCAGCCCATGCATGATGCAGACCTAATTAACATATTAGCCTACAAATCATTGGCTGTTCATGAAAAAGCCAGTCGCTGTGAAATGGTGGCTTATCAATACCATTGTGAGCTTGTAATTAATTAGGTCCTAATTAGCCCGCAGATGATGAGGCGAACAAAAGGACTGCCCCTTAATTATGACCTCAATAGGTCACTGTAAGCACTTACTTTAATCAATTTTTAACACCGAATTGGAAGGTTCCTAAATGTAGGTTTGAAATTGTGTTAAATGTATAAGTGGGTGTTTAGGAGTTGTTCTCTGAAGTGATACACATCAGGATGTGAAGCACATTGACACTTAATTACATGTTTACAACAGACAGAGGTCTTAGAGACATATTTCCCATGTCGTTTTCATGAAAAGGATGAGTCCAAATTTACCCCCCCCCCCCACCCATGCAAAAAAGATGCAACCCCAAAAAGAAACTTGGGGGAAGGGGGGGGGGAGGCACAAACATATCAAAGCCCCCTTCCTGTGTGATATGGAGGGGGTGTTGGGCCCTATGCCCCCCCCCTTTCCTACGCCACTGAGTATACGCTATCAATGATATGTTTTTCATTTCTATCCCATCGTCAGTATTTTATGCAGCTCTTGCTTGCCTAAACAATTATGATTATGACATCATAATTCTATGCTAATTTATCAGTTCACATAATGATAATATTAATCATGTGTATGTATTAATCAATTATTCATGATGACAGGGTGATCATGTTAATATAGGATTATGTCCAGTGTTAGTAGAGCCATATTTGTATCATATGAAATGCAATGTAGGATGCTGATTACTCTTTCACACATGAGAAGTACTTTCATCCAAAATTGCAGGGAAACATCACAGAAATGCCAACGTTACATTGCTCCCAATCATACCCTCTAATGCATCAAAGGATACTAAACATGTTATCTCATGCCATTTTTATGTAATCTTCAATCATACAAGCTATTACCCCCATATATAAGAGAGGGTTCATAAAGGATATATACCGCTGCATAATAGAAACAACACGATGGAGACGTCAGTAAAAATATAGAAAAAAAGAAATAACTTTTTGGAATTATTTCGGTGCGTCCCATTCCCGCCGCGCCCGGGGAATAGGCGCAGTGGGCCCGCATTAATCCTTTAAGGACGGCATAGTGCTTTTATGTGTCCTGATGCATGAATACAGCCCTGGTGAGTAACTCGCCAGGACTGCATTCAAGCATCATGTCGATCCTACGGAATTGTTACATTCCCAAAGGGTCAACATTGTGCACCAAAACAGCACTGGTGAGTTACTCAAAGGGATGTACCATGACGGAAAATGTTGCTTTAATGCAACATGCTGTCCTCAAAGGGTTAACAGACTTATTACCAATTATCGGCTGAATTGGCTCTGATTGTTCTGGTAAATTGATCCTGCTTCTGATGTAGTCATATCAAATAGCCTCGATCGTCCACAATGAGCGAACTTGTTGGGCAATTGCCTGCGCTCAGAACCTCGTGGGGGGATCCCTAGGTGGAAACAATTGGTCGGGATTCAGCTAAATTTGCCTGAGGATACCCCCACACATTTGGGGGTGCATAAGCCTAACTCCCTCGACGTCAGAAAGTCACTTCTTTTAAGGGTTCCGAGTCAGTCACTTTAATCAAAAATGTCCAATTCAAAGGTCTCTTTAGAAATTATGGTCAATTAAAAATCATCATGTCGGAAGTCAGCAAAATTACTGACACAAGTCGCGAAGTCCATTTTGAAGTCCATTTTGCCAGATCACCGGAAAAAAAACCCACGTATATACCCTGCAGCCACAAATTTGCGTTATTGTATACTGTAATGTAATGTTAGGAAGAAACCATTTCACTTGTTTTAGAAATATATATTGAGGTGTATAAAACACCTGTAATGTGGATATCAAATATGTTACCAATGGATCACTTACAAGTACATTGTACATGTACAATTATGGGTGTCTGTGAAATAAGTCAGTGTCCACAAACTCATCTCATGATGAATATTGGCCTACCATGTCATGGGTGCTGATCACTGTAACATGCAAATTTGCCAATGTAGCTCTTTCTAGTCAGCATAGTGAGTTAATGCCCTATGTTGCCCATTTGTCGCCATGATTCTTATACAGCCTCGGTGAGTAAATTACCAATAAATCTCCAGCACTAGAGTGAGGATCAGGACTTCTCTAATCTCTGAGCCGCACACAGATGCAGATGATATTAGGCACTAGCGAGATACTGGTGCTGCCACCAGGTGTTGCTCTGGTACCAATTGTATCCCCCTTGTCACCAGCAACCAGCTCAGCCAAATCTCAGGTCCGAGATTAGGGTACAAACAGGGTATGAGTATTGTGAGTGGGTTGCACCTGGGCATTCCTTATGTCACCTGTCCCTCATAGACCTGAGATTTGGCTGAGCTGGTTGCTGGAGGTTAGAGTGGTTACACTGGTACCAATCAACATCGCGCTGTACACAGGACATCTTGCTAATGCGGAATAGCAGAAGAGGTAACTGTAACCTTCCCTATACTGTTGTGGTGGATGTGGTGAGGGCCATGCAGCTGTACAGTCCAGCGAAGCAGTCCACCATCAATATCTCCATTGGAGTACCCCATTAGTATATGACCACATCCCTCGTGTAGGTATAGGTATCAGAAGTAAATTACGTTTTATCCGCCATGACTAAGTATGGCCCGCCATAAATGGATATAGAGGCAGGGCCCCATAATTGGCATGATGGATATTAAAGTTTCTGATGAATTCCGGCCCTCCTTATGGCACTAATGGGGCCCACTGTGCTTTCATCATACAGAGCTCGTAATGGCCATAA
This sequence comes from Harmothoe impar, assembly GCA_947462335.1. Lineage (NCBI taxonomy): Eukaryota > Metazoa > Annelida > Polychaeta > Phyllodocida > Polynoidae > Harmothoe > Harmothoe impar. The sequence goes on from OX381714.1 coordinate 39,302,071, forward strand.
TCACCAGAGTTAACACCCTCAGTATAGGACAGTCACCGCATCCAATTTTTGTTGGCCAAATAATTCTATTTCCATTAATTCTTTCAATTTGTTTTCCAGTCGCCGTGCTTTGCATTTCGCAAATTGGTAATTATATGAGCACTGGGTACCACCGGGTCTGTTATCTGATGTTGATTAGGGTGGAAATTGGTGGAAGCTGGCAGAGAAATTTGGGAATATGTTTGGTAAATGATGACTTGTACACAGGGCTCAAAGGGTTTGGCCCACTGGTTAGGCTATTTACCCGCGTTTATCACACATATATGTAGTGCAGGGAGTTAATAGAACAGGGCGTGGTTTGGCCGTTGTACATTTAGTGCACATGGTTTTCCCAACGGATGAATATATGAACATCCTCCCTTGTCCTCCTCCTGGTCTTCTGTGGGAATATTTGCAACCATTTCCCCAGAGTTGATAAAGCTGAGACATTGTATGAAATTAACACTTTTAAATAAGTGTATACTAACGTGTGGATTATTATTATTATTATTATTTTTATTATTATTATTATTATTATTATTATTATTATTATTATTATTATTATTATTATCATCATCATCATCATCATCATCATCATCATCATCATCATCATCATCATCATCATCATCATCATCATTATTATTATTATTATTATTATTATTATTATTATTATTATTATTATTATTATTATTATTATTATTATTATTATTATTATTATTATTATGTGGTTTGTCACTCAAAGTAGATATACATTATTAAATAGTATGCAGAGGTGGGGTGAAACTACATAATCATGAGCCCATAACATAGTCTATATACACGGGGAAATCTGTATTCCATATAAACACATTATGCTCCACATAGTTAACCAGCCAGCTTGATTAATCCAATGATAAAAATGATCCAAACAAAACGCTTACATTAGGAACCCAGGCCTACATGGGTGTGGCTTGGGTGGATCCCGGTGCGGTGGTTGGTCAGCATCGGCTTTGATGGACAGCTGAGGGCGCTGTGATCATAAAAAGGCGCCAAACTTGGAACGAGGCGAGCAGACGACAATCACTCAAACTGGGATCAAACAGCGCTACACGCGGGACGCAGGGGAACTGGAGCTATATACCCAGCAGAGGCCAGTAGTATCTCGAGCCACTCGGCCTGCCCTGGCCCTAACGGTTTATGGGTGATATATTACTATAGACCAAAGTGCTGCCATACACCCACAATTATTGTCATTACCACTGCGGATATATACTATAGGGCCGTGGCCAGTGCACATATGATCCAACGGGGAAGTGCCGCGAGGAGTGTGTGGATATCGATAGGCCAACAGTAACCCGGTGACATGGATAAACTTGACAGTGGTGAGTGCTACATGATATTTCTTTTTTGTTGAGAACTTCACTGAATACATGAACACATCCATTAGGTAAGTATATCCTTACAAATTCCTAGTCCAAATCATAGATTCCCAGACATTGCCCAACAGAAGACTCAAATTTGAGACCAGATCTGGTAAGTGTACCACATAGTTAAACAGAAATAACGTATCTATAGTGTATAATGGTGCATGTATGCATGTCGCTAATTCCAACCCACCCACTATTCATGTCGAGCAATACCCCTTCACTCACCGATGGAGTGGTTGGGGGTTTGAAAAATGCATCGAAACTGAACGGGAATTTGGCGATAATCTAACCCAGTCCATTTTGAGAACAATGATCCATGGGTTGCTTGTACTCCACACACATCCTGGTTTTATATCAATTCAATTTCCAATTTAAAACTTTATTTTATAGGTCGAATCCCACAGAGTGATGCATGTACATGTATGGTCCCAGCACACTGTAAGAAGTTACTGTATTTAAACAGCACAATGTGCTGTACATTTACAGCACTTTTTGCTGTAGTTGGTATTACAGCACTATTTGCTGTATAATTACAGCATTATGTACTGTAAATTGGGTCTCCGGCAATGTTGCTGTACATTTACAGTACATTGTGCTGTAGATTTCCGCCGCTAGGTGGCAGCAGTAGACCATTTCTGTATTAATTATTCCACCCAACCCTTTCCCAAGTCAAATAAAGCCTCACAAACTCTCAAGACATCGTTAAATAAGAATGGATGAGACGGACTGAATGCAGTTACCATAAAGTGTATTGATATTTGCATGATTGTGTTGAATAATACAAAATAAAACAGCAAAAGTATAAAATAGACACCACATTGGTGGGAAAAGTTAAATGCTTAAGTGCCCAGGCTGGGAAAAAGCTGGTATCACATACGGTTCAGCTGTATTGAAGCAGGATTAAACCATTACATTGTGTAGTGTGTATTATCCTAGCTGAGATTGAACTATAATGCAGGAAAGTACTCTCCATGCATGCATATTAATCGATATATATTGATGAGAACAACAATATGAAACCTACAGTAGAAGTTGCTCTAACTTTACAGCACCCAGTTGCTGTACATGTACAGCAAAATCTACTGGAACAAAAGTTGCCAGCAACTTTTGCTGTAGATGTACAGTAGAAGTTGCTGTAAATTTACAGTAGAAGTTGCTGTAAATTTACAGTAGAAGTTGCTGTAAATTTACAGCAAGTCAGTTGCTGTACACCTACAGCAAAATCTACTGGAACAAAAGTTGCCAGCAACTTTTGCTGTAGGTGTACAGTACTTACTTCTAACAGTGCACCTCTGAGTTCTATGCTTATTGCGAATTCAAACTGTTGTCTATCCTCCAAAATGCAAAGCTTCTTGAATACTATTACAATTCTCAAATCCCAGTGCTGCATATGTACATACACCGAGCTTCTGCATGTATTGGACTGCATTGACTCTATGTGTGAGAACAGTATATCTCATGACAGTCAATCCCTTGGCCAAAAAGGGGAAATAAAACCTGACACCACAGCGTCTGTGGTGACCAGTACACTGACTGAGAAAGGGAGAGGTTCAGGGGCCCAGTGTAGGTTACATAACAGGTTGATATAAGAGATGGGCAAGATAGGCCGCTGTCCCGAGCTAGACTGAGGACTAGGTGTTGTATTTGGGGAGAGTTACTTCATAATAATTGTGCTAACAGTATGTTTACTATAGAAGGGATATCCATTAATTGGTCATTTGAAATAATACATCATGACTGTGGGCAGCTGAGGAGAAAGGTATAGGCCTACATCCAGGAGGGATTTTTAGTACTGGGGTTTAGCCACTAGGGGGCATCACAATGACCACAAATGTGAAAATGGGCCAGAATTTACTCTAAGGTGATTTTTCACATAGAAAATGATGGTCTTCTCCATAACATTCTATTTCGGCTAATCCATATTTGGAATGTAAATGGAACGTTTTGAAGCCAATCAGTGAAATTTTGTAAAACCATGATAATTAGATATCAGGATATAGGAATACAATTAAAACAACAATAGCTATAGCCTATTGGCTGTTTGGCAAGGGTAGCACTATCCCAGATTCATGAAGCAATTTCTCAAAAACTAGAAGGGATATCTCCATCTATGATACCTCTTTTGAAAGCTTATGACATCAATTTTAAAACATACATTTCACCTCGGAATGCCCTTTCTCCTCATGATCTTAATTTGTGCCCAATCCACAACATATCCCTTGCAGTTTTATCTGCCTGTTGTAGCTATATCTAGTGCGAATTGGAGGGAGCTCCCCAATTCGCCACAGATTGCCAATCCGCAGAGATTTGCCAGCATAAATCACCTTGTGGGTTCAACCTTTTCAGACTCAGTTGTACAAAAGGTCCATGGATAACAGGGTAAAAAAAACACAAGTATTAATATGTAATACAAATACAAAGATCCATATGCAATCATGGGATATTAGAGTGTATACAGATCTTGATACCAGCATCTCAAGATATGTGAACTGTACTGAGTATCACTTCTGGGATCCACCATATTTTTGGAATAACTTATTTTCTGACCCTGTCAGTCGACATATACAGCTGAACTCTAATCTTATAATTGTACCAACACATGTTGGGAGACTACAAACAACAAATGTTTCACCGACACTCTCATATCTCTGTATACCGAGCAACATTTGCAGGGCATCATTGTATGCTGCCGTTATAGCCTCTGCATGATTAAGGCCCTATTATGTTTTCACCATAACTGGGCTGTATACAAAACAAAGGTGTATAGAAGGCCCTGAACAGTTGAAATCGTTACCTCCACAATGACATTATAGAGCTTTCTTACAAGCATGTTGCTTTCAGCATATAACACCCGTCTCAGTCGTAAAATATCAATGTCTATAATGACGTTTCATGACAAATAATGAACAAACCACCTCCCTGAAATACAGTCCATGAAAGTAGAGTCAATTACCAAAAATATGACCTAGAAAATTAAATAATTCGACTCACTTATAGAAAACTGGACTAGGCTTACAGATTCATTCAATTCTAATTTGCAATGCTGGACTTTCCCTCCATATATAGTCTAGCAATGCTGGACTGTTGGAGCCTCTCCTTCAATGCTACAAAAGTCCAGCATTGCCAGGGTATACATGTATATGGAGGGAAAGTCCAACGTTGCTACACAGAGAAAAGAAACGGCGTCAAAAGGGAGTCCAGGTTGCCTCCAGAATGACTCCCCTCCCTAGGGGAGTCCAGGTCGCCTAAGGCAGCCTAGGTGACTCTCTGACTGACTCACCTGGGGGAGTAATATAGCTCTCTGGGTCATATGACTCCCACAGGTGACTCCCTAGGTCAGCCAGAGAGTCACTTAAGCTCCCTCAGGTGACCTGGACTCAGGCGGATGCTCATTCTTTTTTCTGTGTAAAAAGTACATAAAAAATCAGTTTGGACGATACCAAACACTAGGATCTCAATGCTATAAACTATTTTCATATTCAGTTATTTGAGCACTAGGCACTATAGACACCAGGAACTCACGACTCTGTCCTATGGTGTAGGCATTCTATTCTTAGCCTCATATATACACAAATTTATGTGTAAATGGTAACGATAACACTGCTCATGTATAACGCATGAGACCTCACCACGATACGTGTAATCCTATATCAGATATCCGACCTTTCACTTTTGTTCTTAAACTCGTTCAACGCCATTTATAGATCTTCAATCCTAAAAATTAATAGTGTGGGTCACGTTTCGTCAAATATCTCACTGTCGACTTATTTATGAACTTTCCCATGGCATGAAAATGGAAATAAGTCGGATAGGTTGGGGAATAGGACAGGGAAGACACTCATGACACTTAAGGATACATTCAGGATCACTGTCTACCAAAATCATCCTTTCCCAGTACTGAGGAAAGCCATACCCTATGGGATTAGTGCGATGCTGTGTCATATTTGGTGCTACGTGAGATCAGTTTGCAGCATGGGACAGTGAATGTGGTGTCATATTGTGTGTCACGCCACAAAACCCCTTATTATACCTTCATCAATTGTATTACGTCATATTACGTCATATTACGTCATAATTATGATTTATGATTATTAATATTCATATTTATTATTATTTGTAATACGCACAATACTTTATACATATTTTCAATCCATATGTCCATCAAAGTACACCCAGACGTCAGACATACCTGTTACTCATAAAGCCAAGCATAACTGACCCCCATACATAACTAATCCATAGATCACAAGCAGACCCTTATCCCTTGGACAATAGGTAACGGTCAGCCCCTCCAGACAACAAGGCACCGACCGGTCACCTATACACAAAACAAATGAACTATATGTTGACCCCAAGGATTAACTGTCTACACATAAACAAAGCTATAAAGCTGGACACCCTTAATCAGTGTGGCACCGCCAAAGCCACTTGAGCCGGCTGGAGACCACCTGGAGGCAGGCGACAAAGCCCCCATGTGTGCATGCTACTTATTATGTAATCCATTACCCATAATGCACTGGACCCAGGCTCCCCACCCGCGGTCCAGCGCACACCACATGTTAAAGCCATGAATATATAATTATCCAATCAAATGTCAAATGTATATTATCCAATGAAAACCACTGTTACATCTACTTCCGGTCACATGGGCACCCCCTCCACCTGCCGGGCACCTGTACTTATACCCCGGTCGGATGGAGGAGGAAATCACTTATCATCTTGCAACCATCAGTAACTTATATACTGAGCCCTAGTGACTGGTACTCTGATATTAATATTATTATTAATAAAAGATACCAAGTATTGAAACTGACGTCTCACCTCATCTTTACGCCATCATTGATGTGGAAGGGTTTTCCCTAGCCACAGAGTGGTAGAGAACCGGGCAACCTTCAGCTACCTGCGACCATGAAGAAATTTTTTAATGCAGAGACACCAGTCCCTCAGTGACCTATCATCACGGAGGCACACTAGGAGCCAGGGACCAGCACCAACATCAGGTCTACAACCCACCAGGAGGAAAGGACCAAGCAACAACAAGCACATCAACAAGTCCACCTCCTGCATCTACAAGGACACAGTAAGACATTCTAAAACAACACTTATAGACACTGTACCTATTATACCTATAGACATAGCTACCCCACCCACCTCTCCCATTCGTGTTGAACCCACTGTCAACATGGCCGGAGACGATCAGGTAGAGGTAGAAAGACAACGAGAACTAGACGATAGGATATCAAGAAAATTAGATGAACAATTAGCGGCCCACAAGGCAGAGTTAGAAAGACTCAACGCAGAATATAGAAACAACAAGTCCATTAGCGACCTGGCTAGCGCCATATCAAAAGCCAACAAATACACCATCCGGGAACCAATCAAATTCTCCAAACCAGACATTAAGATGAGCACCAGAAAGTGGTTCACCGACCTAGAACGTTTTGTTAGGCTTAAATACCCTCAAGAAGATCATCCCATCCACGTCACTTGTGCAGTCTATCTAGCTGGACCAGCGTACGAGTGGTACAGTATGCAGCCCACTAGCATACAGGATGATTACGATCTCATAAAGAAGGGACTTATTCATCACTTCAAGGATGTCGAAAATGACATCAAGCTATTGACACTGTCCCAATTTGACCCCACCCTACACACCATGGAAGAATGGCTAAAGGACGCCAACACCCACTTCCAAAACAAGGGGGTGGACATAGAAGCTGCCATCATCCAGGTAGCCACAGTATTAAACGAGGACTACCGAGAGGCGATCAGAGCGGAAAGTCCTACTACATGGGCTTCCCTCTGTAGAGCACTCAGGTGTGCATACCTCTACAAGAAGACCTCCACACACAAGGTATCATCCCTGTCCAACAACACCCTAGATCCAGTCATAGCTGCTCAGTTAAGGGAAAAGGACAGGGAGAATGAGAAGCTGAGAGACCTTCTTCAAAAGCAACAGGAAGTAATGGAGACCGAACATACCGTAGCTGCTATGGGGGGTGGTAAACCAAAACCCACCTACCACAAACAAGCAGCTGCACCTACACATCAGTCTCCACCAACTGACTTCGCGTTACCACCTAACTATAGGGGGAAGAGAGAGGACTTCGACATCAACTACGTCGACAACATAAGGAAGGCACGTTCAATGGGCCTCATCCCTCCCACCCACCGATTCAAAGGGGGACCCAAAGACATCATAACCCTTCTTCAAACGGGTTCCCTACCCCCACATCACTTCAAACTCATCCAGAGCCAACAACAACAACAACAAAGGTGGCAGCCACAACAGCAATCATGGCAGCCACCACAACAACAACTACAATGGCCACAACAACAACAACAACAACAATGGCCACAACAACAACAACAACAACTACAACTTCAACCAACGCCACAAAACCCCACTCCACAGTACACCATGGCACAGCTCGTCAGCATGATGAACGACCTCACCAAGACGACGGGAAACTAGATTGTCATCCTATGGATAGGCCTCATCAGGATGACAAAACAGTCCCCAACACAGAAGACACAGCATCGCCCATCGACACCACGCCACATGACCCACAGACAATCCACAACGCTGCACCAGTGCGCGGGAAACCTGCCGACGTCCAAGCTACTCTGGAAGTCGTCCCCCCACCACTCCCCGACCTACACATGGAAGAAGGTGAGCAGAGTGTTTTGTTTATCAACATGGTCAATGGCAATATAGATCTACAATTCAAAGATACCAACATCCCCAGTCTAGTAGACACAGGAGCCACCGTCTCTTGCATGAGAGAGGGTCTAGCCTCCACTCTATCGAAACTAGTTCCTCATGAGTTTTCACGAATCAGGTCCAAAGTTTATCTTGCCGATGGAGCATTGTGTCACATCAAAAGAGCTATCAAAATCAAATTCAAAATTCAAGGCAAAACATTCAGTCATCAATTTGCAATTCTTCCAAATTGTTCATCACCAATCATATTGGGAACAGATTTTCTATCAAAGACTAAAAGCAAAATCAATTACTCCACTGACCCAACTCCAAAATCTCAACCAATCAGGGCAGTGAGAGCCATTTCGATACCTCCATTTTCCGAAATGGCCATAACAGGCCAAGTCACATGCTACCACTCAGTTAGTCAGTTCAATGGTATAACAGACAATTTCGACAGATCAGACAAACTTCCAAATTACATCGTACAACGTTCAGTCGTGACACCTGACCAAAGAGACAGACACCCACTGATATTATTGAATATCACATCTAGAATCTGTAAAATCCAGAAGGGTGAAATCGTAGCCTTATATACAAAAACAGACATAGACAAAGAAAATCATATATTATCGACAGGCTACGAGGACACACAACCCGAGGAGACAGACAGAGACATAGACATAGACATAGACAACAACTCTACTATCAGTGACAGTGCATCATCAACAGGGTCAGACAAAACATTCTATGTACCAACACCAACATATTCTGAGTATTCTGATTCTGACATGGATCAATCCATGTCAGACGACGAAGATCTTATAAATATGGTACAAGAGACGACAGGTCACGACGAACAAGACATAGACAAAGACATGTACATAGGGAAGGACATAGACATAGAACCAGAAAAAGAAAAATCACACGTCTTCCAAAAACCAGAATGCCTCACAGAAGAGCAATTTTCAACATTTTGCCAACTAATAGAAGAATACGATGACATATTCGTGGGAAAAGATAATATGATTGGAAGAACCCATCTGTACACCCATAAAATCAACCTGATCCCAGACGCCAAACCCTTACAGTTCTACCCATTCAGAATGGCCCCGCACAAAGCTGAACGACTTGAAATTGAATGTCAGAAGCTGGTAAAGCAGGACATTCTGGAGGAAACCAATACGGGTCCCTGGTCATCCAGAAGTTTTCTTGTAGAGAAAAAGAACGGGCAGGGTTACAGATTAGTGACAGATCTAAGATATGTGAATTCCCAATCCATCAACCAAGCACTTACATCACCACGAGCAGACGACAGCCTAGAAATGATTGGTGAGATGCGACCTGCCGTGTTCTCTAAAATGGATGCCCAACAAGGGTACTTCCAGATACCAATTAGAGAGGACGACAGGGACATCACAGCCTTTCTCACTAGGACCAAGAAATATAGATACAAGACCATGCCCATGGGACTCGCCAGCAGTGCTCAGGCTTTCCAAGCTGTAGTCAACTTGATCCTACAGAACCTGCAGTACAAATGTGCAATCCCATACTTAGACGACATCTTGTGTTTATCACCTACCATAGACCAACATTTCATTGATTTAAGAAACATATTCGAAGCACTAAGAAATGGCAAACTGAAGCTGAAGAAAACCAAGTGCGAATTCTTCCTAGAGGAACTAGACTTCCTAGGAATGAAAGTCACCACTGACGGTATCAAACCATCCCCAGACAAAGTCCACAAGATCCAGACATTCCCCACACCGAAGACCACAAAAGAGGTGCGGTCATTCACTGGACTCGCCCAATTCTATAGGAAATTCATCAAAGGGTTCAGTGAAATTGGTCGACCTCTATTCAACCTACTCAAAAATGGGAACAAATTTGTTTGGACAAAACAATGTGAGACTGCATTTCAGACCCTGAAGGACTCTATATGCAATGACGTCATCTTGCTGTATCCAGACTACAACAAACAGTTCCATCTTACAACAGATGCATCTGGTACAGCCCTGGGAGCTACTCTTTCCCAGGAAAAAGACGGCGTTCTACGACCAGTAGCCTTTGCGGGCAGAGCACTCCATGACCACGAAAGGAATTATGGTGCCACCCAAAGAGAACTATTGGGAGTAGTATTTGCTATAGAGTACTTCAGACACTACCTAGAAGGAAGACCATTCGAGTTATATACTGACCACCAAGCCCTCATCCACATGTTGACAAAATCAGATAACAAAAACATGTGGGCAAGGTGGGCACTCAAAATTCAACAATTTCAATTCAATATCAGACACATAAGAGGCAAATTAAACATACCATCAGACGTTATGTCAAGACGAGACTACCCACTAGACAAGACACCAATGACAGATCCTCCACCAAAACCCAAAGCCATAAGGGTGCAACATAGAATTATGTTTGAGGATGACATACACACACAGAAATTCAAAGAAGACGAACCACCATTGACGCTACCAAAACGACTACCCAAATCGATTCTGAAGAGAAACTCCACCCATCACTTCTATTGTGAATGTATGGAGGAAAACACAGAAGACATAGAAGAAGTAAAACGATTTACCCCCAACCTCAGAGCAAATCCTGACATCCCAAGTACCAAATTACATCATTTTGGGCTTCCACAAACAGAATACAAGGGACTGTTAGCAGCCATAGTGGCCTCGGTACAACAGGAAGTGGAGTCAGCTGCACGACCGGTCCCAGGCCACGCCCCACAGCAGCTGACAGTACCCTCTACATCCCTAGAAGCCCTATCAACATTCATAGAAGAAACTCAAACAGAACAAATAGAGCAGGTTGCGGCGACCCGACCGGTCCCAGGCCACACCCCGGCACCGCAACCTAAGAAAACCACAGATAAACCAAAAACAAAGAAGAAAAATGAGAAGCCTAGAAGAGATGCCACAGACATGGCAAAACACTTGGCCAATCAGACTAATCATCTGATTGAAATGATAGAGAGCCTCTCTGACCCACAGATCTCCATACTCAACCTCAAAAGAGAACAGAGATATAATTTACATACGAAAGCTATCATCACGTATTTAGAGAACGGACAGGTACCCAACGACAAAAACAAGAAGGAAACGGAGCAATTTATCAAAATAGCTGATGACCACATCATGCTGAATGATATTTTGGTCCATATCAACACGGTACTATGGAAGAAACACAAGGAATTCTCATTCCAACCTGTCATCCCAGATGACATGAGACTTCCCATCTTGAAGCTTTTTCACGACCTCCCAATGGCAGGACACGCTGGCGCACAAAGAATGCTGTCGACCATGCTTCCCAAAGTATATTGGAAGAGCATGGCGGCCGACGTCCAGAAATTCACAGCGACCTGCCACGTCTGTTTGAAAGCCAAAAAGATGAACCTAACCAACAACCTGCCAATGACGGCCCATAGTACCCCTTCTTACCCATTCCAGTTTGTCCACATAGATGCCATAGGCCCACTACCACCAACACCAGGAAAGAACGTATACATTCAGGTAGTGGTCGACAGGTTCTCTAAATTCTGCATAGCTTACCCTACTACATCATTGGACGCGGAAACAACTACCGCAGAATTCATAGAGAAGGTTGTTCTGGCCGAGGGTATACCAACATACCTCCAGTCAGACAATGGAACGTCATATAAAAATTCAAAATTCAGAAACATGACATCTTCCCTCAACATAAAACATGTCTTCAGCTCGGCTTATAGGCCAAAATCGAACGGCCAGGCTGAAAGATATGTGAAGACGCTGTCTGAAGGCATACGGGCCTACTGTGAGGAACACCAGGACACATGGGATGTATTCCTACCACACCTCGTGTTCTCCATCAACAACACAGAGTCCGCCACCACTGCCTTCACACCGTTCTTCATTATGAAGGGAAGGAATCCAAACACCATTATAGACAACAAACTCAATCAGGAAGAAGAGAAAAGTCTAAATCTCCACATCATTGACAAATTAAAGAAAATAGACTACACATACAATCAGGTCATTGAAAACATCGAAAAGAGGACAGAACAAATGAGACAACAACACGACAAAAAGGCAAAACCTACAAAGGTGCAGAAAGAATCACTAGTGTATGTCAAGGTACCCCGACTGATGGATAGAACAAAATGTTTGAAACTTCAGAAGGTGTACTCTGGTCCATACATAGTGTGCAAATTCGTCTCAAAGACATCCGTCCTCCTCAAATCTGTCATCACAATGAAGACAATGAAAAACCCAGTCCATGTAGATAGACTGAAACTAGTACGTCACGTTAGAAATAACGATTTCATTCACAGGCTCATTGACCCAAACGATGACCTCATAACCAAATTATGGAAGAAAGACGGAGATTCATATAAAGCGAGACCAGCGCTTCTACAAACCAAAAATATATACAAAGCAAAGCCGGCCCACTCCAAGGTCAAGAGGAGGACACCGGTAGGACTAAAACCATAATATAAACTATAGAATATATAAGAGGAAAAGAGTTATCACCTATATTACATAAACAACAAAAAGCTCACTATATCATCGCTACTATTACAAAGAGACATCAACTGTCATATATTATCAACTTTAATATCAAAAGGATCAACACTGACTACTACGACTACTATTATCACTACTACTATTATAATGATTCACAAAGAATCACGACTTACACACCGATCATCAAAAGAAATACTGGAAATACAGTATTTATCACCATAAAGCGCACAAGCTTCATCAATTATTACTATTATTATTATTATCCATCTATACCCATTTCACCACACAAGTAAGTGGCAGGGCGACTCCATATTATTGCTGCTCCTTTAACAAACTGACACTTCAAATAGAACTATTATCAACATGTCAAAATCCGACATGAAAGGACAGTTTGCGCACTCTTATTAACCCCCCCCCCCATAGACCAGTGGAAAAGCGGTGTATGCAGGCGGCCGCCCGCATGCATCGCAGGTGTCAACAACACCAGGAGAATGACCGCAATCTGAGCCCTGGATGGCGCCACCACTGGAGCGCGCAAACAAAAGCTCCACTTATGGGAGTGTGATAACGACCAACATGGCAGGGTGACATAGCCACCACCCTGTACCCAGACCAAAGGGTATAAGTTCCCACACATCCCCCCATCTTTCCACAGTCACCCGGTGACCACACCCCTACACACATCGATTCAGTCAGGAGCAGCCCACAGTTAATTTGGTAGATCCCCGCCAGTACTGCGCACTTACACTCATCCTTCACCAACTATCAACTATCAACTATTACTACTACAAACGATCGACTACTACTATTATTACTATCAAATCCCAACAACTCGGGAATCATGAGGTATACACTCTACCTCCTATTAATCATCACACACATCATTTACACGGCAGCACAACCAATAGTGAGGCAAAATATCGGCCTCATCTATGAACAGCTGCCGGGACAAATCATCACCGGTCATGACCTACACGAGGTCATACTGGCCATCCCCTACAACATCCCAATGGCTCCTCGTCCGAAGCCACTCATTTACAACACCATCAGGACTCTTCAACTGACTTCACTAGGACCCCATGACAGCCATGACGCCAAGATGTTACAACAAGCTGCTGACCTTGACCGACTACTACAAAACGTAGATATTAACATTATTAAGACTTTAAAGAACATTGCACACTTCCTCTCGGATCCTATTACTAACAGGCCAAAGAGAGCTATCCTAGGATTCTTAGGGGAGCTCTTTAAATCAATCTTTGGCCTGGCAACCACTAGAGACATGGATTCTATCATCAACGTCATACATCACCTAGATGCTAGAATTGGTACACTGGCCGACGTCAATGTTAAAACTGCACAAGGATTACATGATGTCACCCAGCAACACCAGCAGTTTCTAGACACTTATATAAAGCAACAGGACGTTGTACAGGAATCCCTACTTAATATTACCGAATCCATTGACTCATGGTCTGATGATTTCTCCACAACCCTAACCTCCATCCAAGCCGACCAGGATCGTAGGATTACCCAGTCAGCCATCATATCGGCTCAGGTAATTGTCCTAATGACCAGGATCGCGTACCAACAAGGGTTATACAAGGTGGAAAATTCTCTCAGATTATTGTCCACTGGAATATTAGCACCGGATATGATCCAACCCACAGAACTAGCCCTCAAGCTAGCCACCTTAGACACACAACTCAAAATTAGGAACCCAGGATCCGAGGTAACGATTATTGACACCGCATATTACTATTCACAACCAGCTGCACTATACACATATTCCAAAACTCACTTATACATTCACATTAACGTTATCATTTCTGCCACAGACGCAGCATTTAACTTATATCAAGTAATTACAACTTATGTCCCCATTAACACCGAAAATACGACAAGTTCTGGATCTACCCTATTACACACTGACAAAACTTTCCTCGCTGTCAACGAGGCAGAGACATTGTACTTAGAGATGACAAACGCAGATCTGCTTACGTGCCAAGGCTCAATACTGAAAGTATGCGCTAGGACCATGCCTAGAATACGCAGTGACCAGCCAACCTGCCTCATGGCGGCCTTTAAAGGTAACCAGGTAGACATAGCCAGACTCTGCACATTTCAAGTACACCCTCTGAGACCCATACAAACCCGTGCTATAGCTATTGGTAAAGATAAATATTTAGTAACTACTAACAGGGAGTACTACCACGTCATCTGTCAGCACATGACACCAACTACTAAGAAAGCTTCGGCCTACGCAGTTATTGGTGTCCCATGTATGTGCCACTTACAGTTTGACTCATTGTACCTCCCAAACACCAAAATTCCTTGTAATGAATCTTCTTCAACACATTTTCTAATGCACGCGGCCAATACACCCATACTACTTGCACTCACAAACAATCTGAACATCACAGCATCATCACTACACCACGATCCAATACACATACCACATCTACATACACAAGCTATCATCAAATCTATGACAAACATCAGCAAGTTGTCATCAGACATTACATTGGACCTGGAACCCTTCACCAGGAATATCCTAATAGAAGCCACCAACGCAGCAGACATCTTAGACCGACCCATCCAGGACACACCCATACGAGAGAACATAGCTAGCTTCTTCGCTAGCCCTGTATGGAACTATATAGTACCAGTCACTTGCATTCTAAACGCCGTAGGATTCTTCTACTTATTATATGTATCCAAAGGAAAAGCACTGTTCGCGACCATCCCGACCGTTAGTGCTCGACCCAACAACATTTCTTGGAAATTTATTAACCCCATCCCCCAGAGTGAAACCAAAGAAAACCACACTATCAATCTAGATCAATACGTTGATGCCCATAACATTTTTACCCTAATATTCGTAGCTTTAATCGTATACGCTGTTATCAAAACCATCTTCAAGTGTAAAAACAAGATTACACGTCACTTTGGAATGACAAACTCTGGACACAAAACCAATCCTACTATTACGCTCAAAATTTACCAAGGACAAGTCAATCACACCATCCCACTGCTATCCCTACCCTACGAACGGGACTCTATCGTTAACGATTTCATACCAACCCTGACGGCCATCTCAGCCCTGTCATGCCCATACCCACGCATAAACATGACATGGAACGGCCCCATATCATTCAACATCAACGGAAAACAGAAGTCATACTATCTACCCAACCACATCATACTACCCCTAGCGGCACGGTTTTCTATTATACCGGCCCTGAAAGACGACACCACCACCACAGGATTAACCCTTAAGACTATTGAAATGACTACATCCCTACATCCGACCGAAACCCAAGACAACATTGACATTGACCCCGACAGTGACAACACTACGTCACTTATCAAAAACCCAAAAGACATGACCACTACCGAACTATTGACAGCCATTGTTATGAAAAAGAGTGAGACAGGAAATGAAACATAAAAATTTATTATAGAAGGTGATAACTCAGAACGAACTTCCTCCATTGCCCCTCGACATTGAGAATGAATATCAAAAAGATCAAGTATTGCCAAAGATCATTGCATAAACAAAATACACTGCTCAAAACCTATTGCTATACATGTACTATCATACCATACTAAGTATTACACATGGCCTATGTAAACGCTTAGTACATCTATACTATTATTGAAATGAATTTCTTACAGCTTCCCATCGTATGAATTGATTGTATTATAAACTAGGACGGAAGCGCGACATATAGAATCAGTACGTCACTTTACTATTACCACTGTACCACGACTTGTATCATGTAAATAATTGGTAAGGTTAAAAGCTTCCAAAACGTTAATCATATAAATAGAACGGAAGCGAGACATATAGTACCAGTACGTTACCATTGAAATATCATTGATTTACCACTGCATAACATGTATGTACAAAACACCGTATAAACCTAGAAAATGTGATTAAGAACCTAGTCATAGTCATAGCATAAGATAGATATATCAAAAATCATAAAAAAACAAAAAAAAATGTTCATACAAAATACTTTTGAAGCGTGACATAACTCTTCCTCTACGACTTCTCGGCCTGCACGAGGGCGTGCAGGAGTTGTATTGGGGGGTGCTGTCACGCCACAAAACCCCTTATTATACCTTCATCAATTGTATTACGTCATATTACGTCATATTACGTCATAATTATGATTTATGATTATTAATATTCATATTTATTATTATTTGTAATACGCACAATACTTTATACATATTTTCAATCCATATGTCCATCAAAGTACACCCAGACGTCAGACATACCTGTTACTCATAAAGCCAAGCATAACTGACCCCCATACATAACTAATCCATAGATCACAAGCAGACCCTTATCCCTTGGACAATAGGTAACGGTCAGCCCCTCCAGACAACAAGGCACCGACCGGTCACCTATACACAAAACAAATGAACTATATGTTGACCCCAAGGATTAACTGTCTACACATAAACAAAGCTATAAAGCTGGACACCCTTAATCAGTGTGGCACCGCCAAAGCCACTTGAGCCGGCTGGAGACCACCTGGAGGCAGGCGACAAAGCCCCCATGTGTGCATGCTACTTATTATGTAATCCATTACCCATAATGCACTGGACCCAGGCTCCCCACCCGCGGTCCAGCGCACACCACATGTTAAAGCCATGAATATATAATTATCCAATCAAATGTCAAATGTATATTATCCAATGAAAACCACTGTTACATCTACTTCCGGTCACATGGGCACCCCCTCCACCTGCCGGGCACCTGTACTTATACCCCGGTCGGATGGAGGAGGAAATCACTTATCATCTTGCAACCATCAGTAACTTATATACTGAGCCCTAGTGACTGGTACTCTGATATTAATATTATTATTAATAAAAGATACCAAGTATTGAAACTGACGTCTCACCTCATCTTTACGCCATCATTGATGTGGAAGGGTTTTCCCTAGCCACATGTGTCACTGCCTCACATATTATCCTAACACAGATTCACATGGCATATAATATGGTCTATCAGGCAATTTCAGACGTTAGCACTACAGCTGCTTGAGCACAATTTTAATGTTGTTGTTATTGAACTCATTTTTGATCTTGGTTGGTGCTGGGCCCGTAACTATAGCCCTCTTTGCGTGGCGGTTTATCTTTTTGATAAGGTGGAACTCAATAAATGCAAAGGTGGAACTTACAGAATTATGCGAAAAATGACTCTATTTGTACTCGTAATGGGCCATATAACAAAATTGACCATTCCTCTCCAGAGACCTTAATACATGTATATTACATTTGTAATAATAGTCCGATTTACAAGCCGTGAAAACTGACATGGAGCTAATTATCGCCACTTTCAGGCGAGCCAGGGTGGAACTTCTTTGGTGCATCAGGGCTGTCGGGAGGGGGGGGGGGGGCATTCGTTCAAACTGACGTACCCCCCTATAGTTACGGGTCACCTACCCTCCCCATTTTGGTTTATTTACTGCAATGACCGCTATATGCTATAATTATGCAATATGCGATTAAACCGTAAAACTTGGAAGAGGGGTACAATGTTTGATCCACATGGATGGGAATCATATTGAGATCCGTATATTCTTATCGAGAGCAGATCGAGTTAGTACTTCTGTATGAACCGATAAAAAAAAATAACACGAGGGAACACAAATATGGAAACAGGTGCCATGGTGTATGTATGGTACAGTTATGACACATGATGCTCTTGATAACTGACTGCCCCAATGGATTTACACACTGAAACTCTTTCGAATAAAAGTGGTCATTATAAAGTTTTGCCATGTCTGTGTTGCCCTAATTAAACCCCATTTTCCATATACTACTTACACTCCACCTTACCGTGCAATGACGAGTCGGTGACCTAACAAACCATTGAGTACTGCTAGTACTTTAGTAAGCCTAAGGCGTCTCCGTCCTAACTTTGTGCGGTGATAACAGCCAGGGGGTTATGACTTTACCCCCCTCCTTCCCTCTGTTGGAGTTCCACCTCTCACTGTTGATTAGTAAGGGGGTGGCAGTGAGGGCGGGGCAGGGGTGGGGCGGGGTTGGATTCGGGACTGCCATGGGGGTGGGAGCAGACAGACATGAGGGTGGCCACATAGTAACGGGATGACCTGGGTGGGCCCCGGTGGGCCGCACAAGGCACACTTTATCGCGTTTAGTTACACATGACTGGGTGCTCAATCTGCCGAAAGCAGTGGTGAGATACTGGTAGATAGGGGCATGCTGCTAAGGGGAGAAGGGGGGGGGGGTGAGGAGTATGAGGGGACAGGAATTGTTCCTGGTAGAATTAATTCAGTCGGTGCGTGGACGAACGCATGGCCTATTATATGGGGTTCATAAATAATATTTGCATACCTAATTAATACGGTTGATGGGTATTTTAGATTGGTTTCGGGAATCGGGAATGGGGGTACATCTGCTTTAATATGATGAACATCAAAAACTATTTTTTATACGAGGAGCAGCTCGTTTTTGGTTAGATTTCTTTGCTCCCCCTCTCATATACTCTAAAGGGCTCCAAACCCTTTTGCCCTCCCCCAAGTCCACCAAACTCTACCTTGTTAAAATATGACCACTCCATATTGTGCATGTATACATTGTAGTTATTTTAGCGGCCTGGCGACCAATGCCAATTGGTTTTCCAGGCCATTCTCTGATCTGGTACAAAAACAAGCTGGCGAGCTCTAGACAAAATTCATGATAGAATAAAGGTACATAAAGGGTGTAAATGAGGGACTTCTATGAATAGATTTCATGACCTGGGACCACTCAGTTTGGTGACTTTCCGATCTCAGGGAGGACCCTTCCGCGCCAAACGTCTGTCTGTGCCATGGCAATCATTGAATCATTGCATGTGATACATGGAACAATAAAGTACATTGTGTACACAGAGAAAATTATCAGAGTCATAATAACTCCCTTGTCAGGGTTAAACTGGGTTTAACTCTTTTACAAGCTCACTTGACTCTACTAATGTAAGGTGTCAATCCCTATTTGACTCTTTTATCACTATCAACTCCCTTGCACTGCAGAGTTAAGTTGGGTTTAACTCTGTCAGTAGCAGAGTCAAACTCACATTGACTCTTCACAAGAGTCAAAGTGTGTTTGACTCGTATGTGTTTATTTTGTGATTACCACCAGGTGGTGCCACCTGTGAAATAGCTGGGTGTTGACACTAGGTGGCAGCAGTATATATTATAGAGAGAATTCCCTCCAATGTAGGATACACTTTTCTTAATTGCAATTAAGGCAAATGTGTCAATTAGTTGATGAATGTATAAGAAGGAAGATATTTCGATGTATTTTCCTGATGTATAGTCTAGGTTTCCCTTTGAATGTGTAAAATTAAGATTAAATTAAATATTTAACTGGAGACACCTGACTTGCAGTTTTAGATTAACTATAAGCATGAAACAACAGTTCCTGAAGGTTTGGCGTAGCCTTAGCGGCGATATACGCCTGCCGGTCCCTTCGGGACCGGAGTGAAAAGCAAGAAGAAGAACCTGAAGGTATCAACTAAACATTGGATGGCAAAGATGGCAGACTTAAAATGGCCACTTGCACCAGTCTTATCTTGCCTGAGTCTAACTTGACGAATATTGTTTTCTACCTTTCATTATTCATAACTTGAGAGGTTCCCTGGGTATCCCAACAGAATCCTTACTTCTACTCTTCCAGAGGGGAGAGTCAATGATGGTTTAACTCTCCACTTTTAAGGAGTCGACCCTACTTTGACTCTGATTTAAAGGGTGTCAAACGGGTTTTGACTTCTTGAACAGCAGAGTCGAATATGCTTCAACTCCATTCCAGAAGAGAGTCAAATACAGTTTGACTCTTACCTATTAAAGAGTCAAAAAGAGAGTCATTCTGGCGATATAGTTTCAACTCTGCTAAAAGAGTTAAGTTGACTCTGATAATTTTCTCTGTGTAGTTTAGCCCCGGGAGTTTAGCCCGACCGTGTACATTCGCCATCAATCGGACACATACCTTGAGACGGGCACTGATTATTGATATGCGATACATGTATTAAGACTTCGCGTGGCTCTTTGTATAGGATGAAATGACTGCTAAACTAACTTATTGACAAGTGTAAATTTTAGAATGATTGAATAAACAGAAATGCAGGTGTCCGTCTCAGGGTGTATCTACCGTATAGCGTACACACACGCTTCAATGTTAGCACAAAAATACTTGTAACATTGGTCGGTAAATCTCTGCAAATCTACCTCTATTTGAAAATCATGATGCAAAGTGCATCGAATGCGAGGGAGGGAGGAGTGCGCTGTGCACGAGGAGCGCGACCCCCATGCCCCGTTATCTATATAAGCCTAATGCTATAAGGGATGGCGCGGAATAGGTTTACAAAGAACGGTGGACCCGGGGTGGGGGGGGGGGGGGTGGAACCACTCATGGCTCCCACCTCACGATAGACTTTCCCCTAATTGGACTAATATAATTAACGATAGCTAACAGTTAACATGGGGGTCCCCCATATCCCCGTGCATGGATGTGTCGCACCACTCATGGGTGACGGACTGCTGCTGGGCCTCTTATCAAAGAGATTAGCAGAAGAACATGGGGGTGAGGCATGCGGGTCCCCCCCCCCCCCCCCACCCCCCCCCACATCCCCTGATACCCACCGGTCGGGATATAAGCGCCAGGGTCGGGGAGGAAGGGTAGAGACATCGGGTCGGGCCTGCACGCGTCACACCGCGCCGTCCGCTTCCTGTGCCGGGCCGCGGTCGGCGCGTCCCCGTCGGCGACGACGACGGCCACGCCCCGGCGGAAGGCGGGAGGACGCGGCGGGCGGGCGGACGGACGCGACGCGTACCCCCAGCAGTAGGCCTATAGGGCTATATATTGGGTGCATGAGCCGACCTGGGAGGGGTGCATGCAGGGACATGAGCAGCTCATCACCAGTATAAGT
The DNA here is from genome assembly GCA_947462335.1 of Harmothoe impar. NCBI lineage: Eukaryota > Metazoa > Annelida > Polychaeta > Phyllodocida > Polynoidae > Harmothoe > Harmothoe impar. Next base: position 39,323,659 of record OX381714.1, read on the forward strand.
CATCACTATAGAGAGGACACGCCGAGGGAACTGCTCAGAGGTAGGTCACCGTTATGGTATAACTCAGGGGTAGCTCCTCAGGAATCCCGGATAAATACACAAGGCTTGGTTCTGTGTGTGAGCAGGTCGACATCAAGGCTCCTCATACACAGAAAAAAATGTGAGCGTCAGCTGGACTCTCCCCAGGGTCAAGCACTGCCTGACTCAGGTAGGAGAGTCTGCTGGACTTTCACTCCATTAATGGACAGTCAGGCTGAGCCTCCTTTGATAGTCCCATAAGGTTACTCCCTTTTGAGAGTCAGCCTGATCTTTGAATGACAGTCAGGCAAGACAAATCTTCATACCAGAGTCAGCCTGACTTTCTTTCCACAGTCAGGCAATGTCTGACTCTAGGATGAGGGTCAGTTAGCCTGAGCCTTCTTTGCTTGCTACCAGGTGGGGACACAATACAGTATTGAGCTTAATGGTAGGATATACATGACACCATTCTTGTGGATTTGGAAATAATATATATTAAGATCCTGGGATCACCTCTGACATGTGTTGGTACATGTATCTCTATGTTGTTACATACCTAAATGACTTGTGGTTTGTGTTAGCAGACCCTTGTTTGTTCAGGACAACAATATTATTTTGTATGAGATTTCTTTATAAGTGTCAGGGTGGCCATATACATCTTTTAAAACATTTCCCCAAATGCAAATAAGCAACTAGTCTTACTGTACTATGAGCTATGTCTGACTTTCATTGAGGCTAAGGTTCAGCATTGCTAGACTCACATCTGTATATGAGTCCAGCTTGGCTTGACTCTCGATAACCAGAGTCTGGCATAGCTGTACTCTCGCACTAGGGAAAGTCCAGCATTACCAGACTACCCTTAGTGCGAAAGTCAGGCAGTGCTGAACTTTCATAAACAAGGGTCCAGCACTGCCTGACTCTTGTTGTAATGAAGGTCAGGCAGTGCTGGACTCTTGTTGTGATGAAGGTCAGGCAGTGCTGGACTCTTGTTGTGATGAAGGTCAGGCAGTGCTGGACTCTCTCTACAGTCAAAGTCAGCTTGACTCTCACATGAGGGTGCTTTTGGCGACATGGGCCTGACTATGGCATGTGAGTCCAGCTGACTCTCATATTTCTCTCTGTGTATATGCATACATTTAAGCCTCATTTTATAAGGTAGGTGTACTTGTATTTGGAATACGTGTTCGCCTACTACAGCATTACAAATTTGATATACGGGGTTTGGTTAGTATACGATACTACATATTTACGCGTGAATATGTGAACTCTCGAACTCCCGATTCGACATTTTAATGGCTCAAAGGTGATTCGGTATTTCTTTTCTCTTTTTTCTTTCTGGGCGGGACCCAACCAGCGGCAGGTTCAGCATGATGGAGCATGTACATGGATGTGCTTGTAAATGATTTATATAGAAAATGGTGTTTCAGTTTGACTCCTATAACTATAGGCCCTTTACATATATAGTTCCTTTGAGGGCCCAGGCCCCCGCCCGTGTTATTGGGAAGGGGGCGGGGACACGCGTCCCCCAGGCCTGCCCTTTTCTATAAAACACTGTCGTTGCACTATATATAATATATAGTGCAGCGACAGTGTTTTCTAGAAGGTGGCAGGCCAGGGGGGCATGTGACATGTACTGGATCGTGCCACATATACTGTGATACTATACTATAAACATGTATACATGCATGCATATAAATCACCGCCTAATGTCCCGTTTATATTTATCCTTCCAGTCATACCGGAACCGCACGAGGTGTGTGCCGGAAGTGAGGAGCCCCCCGAGCTGTCCGCGTCTCCTTCTACTTCCGGGATCATGACCCTCACCCGGTCGCCACTGCCACCTGGCGGCGAGCCCAAGAAGAAGAAGACAAGGTACAGGTGAGCGACATTACACATGTAGTTACACGTACTTTGTGTGAGGTTTTTGGTTCTAAAATTTGACATTTTTACAGACTGCTTTTCTATATGATAACGCACCGATTCCAGGATGTATTCAAAATACATGGACTTGTAGGTTGGCCTTGCAAAGTATGCTATATATACACCCTCTACATGGCAGTAGCAATCGTTACATGCATAAATGTTTTGATTGAATGCAACTAGACTAAGTGGCAGATTTAGAGGGTTTGCAAACATTCAATAGACAACTGATCTGAATTGTAAGGAGATTTCTCCCGATAGCTACCAACATGGTTAAACGTGCATGTAGAAGGGGCAATGGATATGAGCGACGTCAGTATCCACATGCATGCAGGGATGGGGCGGGGCCCGGGGGGCGGGGGCAAAATTAGACTCGGCCCCCGTCTGCATATGTACAGCTCGGTGTGGGGACACGGGTGGACGGGTCTGAGGGTGTGAGACTAGGGCAAAATCCGCGGGCAAAACCTGCCAAGACAAAATGATTTATCCTTGTCATGCGCGATTGGTATATTCTAAATTGAGGAAACGTCTGGCTCTCTTAGTGTTAAAAGAGGGGCCATCTAATCTTGACTCTAGCCTCGGCACGTGCATGGTGGCAGAGGGAACCCGATTGCATCCCGATTTATCCTTTATAGCACAACCCCACAAATATAGACACTACATTTAGGACCGACCCCCTTGCCATGTGCCGAACGGCTCATTAATTCACAACAGGCACATCGGCCGAATAATTTCATTAGGAAGGGGATTAATTGAGGAAAGTGCGGGTAAACACGTCACTTCCGGTGCGATGTCGTCTGCTTTAGTCAATTGTCGTAAAGCAACCGGACATTGTCGCAAAACACCGGATATTCGATCAAATCGTGCAAAGACATGCAAAACGCCTTCCGTTTGCATGGGCTGGCCGGAAAACACGAATCGCTAGTGGACCCGTGCCACCGGGGCGGTGTGAATGAGGGTGGGGTAAGAAAAAAGAGAGCATGTGTCGTGGCTAGAGCTGGACTCAATTTCCCGCCTACTCAGAGGGGAAAAAAGAGATGGGAACACAAGGGCGCATGAGATGAGGACAATCAATTTGGTCGGCGAGAGAGTCGACATGATGAGGGCAAGCATGGGCTCATGGAGGGCCAGTGGGTGGGGTATGGAGAGGGGCCATGATGAGGGTGGGGTAGGGGTGGGCAGGGGGTGGGCAGGGGGGGGGGGGGTCATATGGAGTAGAGGATATACGGGCCCTCCTCTCACATCAGTATGCAGGCTTCATGGTAGGGCCGCCCATTAACAAATAACCCGTAATTGAATGTCATTTGCCCATTACCAGCGACGACTTTTGATTACGACCAATTTGCGCTGCTACTGCGGCGGACGCGGTGGTTGTGTTCATGGGCTCCCAATATTGTATGAATATATGTATATACATATACATGTAGGTTTCCTCAGTATCCCTATATCTACCATGTCTTGCTGCCCCATCCTCTGTATATTAATGCTGTACATGACGCTTCCACCATACATGTATCCTGTATCTTTTATCCTTATATTAATTCACTTTGTGCCACACAAAGTAAAAAATGCCAACGACCGCTTACGTCCCCTCACCCCCCCCCCCAAAAAAAATCCTTCTTATCCTTGTTTCATGTTAAATCCATGTATATAATTTAAAGGATATACCCTAATTTTACAGCCCAAAATAATGTCCCTGTCCTCTTGCTACCCTGCCCAACTCCATACACCCCCACCCCCGCAGCGTACACACTCATGATAGGGGCGGGGATTATTTTGGTGCGCGGAAGTAGTGCTCTGAGTGGAGCACCAAAAGTGGCGTTTGTAATGGCGGTAATTCGATTTGGGCGATGGAGTCAATTATTACATGTCGGCGTGCGACAGTCATCCCATCTACTGGGTGTGGGTATTATATACCAGAGGATGCTGGGGCCAAAGAGCAGGTTGGTTTCAAGTCACCCGATTGGGTCTATAGCGACACATGCCCTATACTCCACGAACACTGTAAGACAATAATTGTCTTTTCATACATGGCCCATGAGATTTATAGATTATGTACAACACAACGTGCCACTTCTAGATCGTGCGTTGACATGGTTCAAAGTTCCATCATATGGCCACTCAAAAAAAAGTAGTTTCTCATCAGCAAGGCCTGAGAAATCTGACGAGGGAGGCTTTTTTTAGAATTTATTTTTTCACTTGCAGGCCAAAATATATAGGATGATTTACCTACTTCTGTGGCCAAAATTTACATTTTATTGGTCAAGAATTAATTGATCTTTAAAAGTGGAGAAAATGTAAATTATTTCTATACCACTGCATGCTGGCATTATTAGCTTTAGTGTGATACCAAATATGACCAATTTTGTCCATTTTATCAGTTTTTTTTCATCAAAATTTGGCAAAAAGAAAAAAAAGTTTTCCTCAAAACCTGATTTTTATGACACGCGAGTGGCCTATATATCAAACCAATCACCTCGCGAAGGAACTAGTCATGGGCTAATTAAGGGTGGGGCAAATGAAAATAAAATGAAAATGAAAAAAGGCCTGCCGGGCCATGTCTTTCAGGCAATGTCACGGGAAACCAACCATTATTTGTTTTGGTCCGGGCATGCGATTGGGAATATGGGTGAGGATACTGGTCACTGCAGGGAGGATGCTGGGCGTTGGTTAGGACGAATTCTGCAGATAATGAGTCGATATCCTGATTGTGTGGTATATAGGGGCGGCAAATTGGAGTAGGTTCTTTTTGTAATGCTTTGTGATGGAAGTATTGGTCATATCTGTCTGTACATTGATGCTGAATGACTCTATTATAAGGTATAGGGACCAATGAAGAGCATAATGGTCAATTGTTGTCAGTTGTGCTCCAGAGTATGTCGAATGCATCTATAGATATGATTGGGATGGTGGTCCATATCGGCATTCTATTCTTAGATAATTATACTTGTCTTAGAATATCACCGGTATATGGCTGTGTCTCACGGGATCAATACAAGTTGATAGTCTTTGGCCGGGTGACGTCTTTGACTGGGTGACGTGGTTGACAGGCAAGCTTCTAAACAGCTAAAATGGGGGCTATATGCACACAGAAATGCTGGGAAAGGGTTTAAATGGATATTTTAACACTATATTACAAATTTCCTGGCATTTCTGTCTTCATAGCCCACATTTCAGCTGATCTGCAGCTTGCCGGTCAAAGGTGTCACCCGGTCAAAGATGTCACCTCTCAAAGACGTCACCCGGTCAAAGATTATTAACTTGTATTGATCTGGTGAAACGCAGCCCTATGTAGGATTGAATTATTGCTATCAACCCCGGTTGCTGGAAGTTTGTTGCATGCTATAATGATATATGTGTCCAATATTACTGTAATGACATAGACAGTATTAGGCCCTAATGGTATATATTTAGGTACTTCCACCTATTTGGGAATGGGAAATGGTTTAGTGCACCCGGCCCGCCTTCATCCTTACAATGACGCCCATATAGTTACTTCAAATACTCAAGTAGGCAGGTGGAATATTGTTAGTTGTCATGTCTAACATGTGATGCACTGAAAAATGAACTTGAAATAAACTGATATTTTTGGATCTGGGAATTTCGTGGGATGCTCTTTCACACTAAATTGTCAAAATCCAGAACCAAGGGCTGTTCGCCACATGCTCACCAAATTGTCCATTCTAACTATTATAATAACCACTTCCATGGTACTTGCTATGAAATATAGTGTTAACACAATGTCATGTTTTTGATTTTCTAAATATAAAACAGACAACTAGATTCCCAACCTGGTTATTTTTATTAAATATTCCAACCTACACTTTCGGGTTGACCTAAGCCTTCACCAAAGATTGTCATGTTTTGTGACGTCACAATTTTGGCTTTATCCACTGCCTATGTGCACAGGTTGCTGCACTGATTGGTACACTGATTGGTGCACTGATTGATACACTGATTGGTGCACTGATTGATACACTGATTGGTGCATTGATTGGTACTTTTACTCCAACGCACAGCAGGCACTTCTAGAACATTTTATTGCGTCTCTAGTAGCCACTTGTATAGTGACTTGTATAGCAGGTTTAACTGGCAGCCAACCAACGTGTTGAAGTGGTAACTTGTATAGCAGGTTTAACTTGTGGCAAACCACAGTGTTGGAATGTGGAATGTTAGCTTGTATAGCAGGTTTAACTGCCTGCCAACCACAGTATGAAGTGATAACTTGTATAGCAGGTTGAACTGGCTGCCAACCACAGTACTGAAGTAATAACTTGTGTAACAGGTTTAATAACTAGCTGCCAAACACAGTGTTGAGGTGATAACTTGTGTAACAGGTTGAACTGGCTGCCAACTACATTGTTGAAGTGATGGTGTACATAGATACCGACTTGACCCCCTCACTGTGCCAGGTTATGATGAGTGTGTGATTGTGGTGGTTATTTACTCTCCCTGGTCACTTAGTCATACACCCCAGTTATAATCTAACATACTGACAGCCCCATCACCAAGCTTGTACATCACACCATGCCTACTGAAGGGCACAGCATATTATATACATGTCCATAATAGTACTATAATGTATAATAATGGAGACCTCTAAATCATCACCATTACATGACTGTGTCCATATTTATACATGAACTGTGATGTGAAAGTCAATGTAATTATATTCATGTGTACTATTATAATGTTATCGAATGTTCCATCACATATTTCATATAAGAGCAGCTCTTGCGCCGGTGGTAGAGCTAGGTTCTGCCGAAACCTCTCAAATAGGTGCCGGTCTCCGTTTTTCGAGGTGCTTAAAGCTTGACCGTCATAGTTGAAGTGAGCCAAAAGCACTTTTGGATATAGTTCAGTTTTGATTCACAAGAGGGATCTTAAGGGCTGGAAGCTCAGCCCTTACAGGCACAGGATAGGGTGAATATATTGTAGCTGGACAATGTTCAGAGGGTCCCCCAATCCAAATACTGCTGCCCTCTGGTGGAACTGTTATTTTAGTCCATGTATGGAAAATGCTGAACTTATTCCCTGACGGCCCAGCTTTAAATGCAAATTAAATTACTTAATATGTTAACAAGTTCATGAACCTGACAATTCTATTCTGTACCCAGCTTTGCCATGTAAAAGCTTACGTATTTAATTGACATATGCCTCAACCAAAAGCTGTAATTCTATGAAAGTGACAGAACATTATATAACCTTTGACTTTTCACCCATCAGGACGACCTTCACAGCCTACCAACTGGAGGAGATGGAGAAGGCCTTTGAGAGGGCTCCTTACCCCGACGTGTTTGCACGGGAGGAACTAGCCATGCGCATCGGTCTCAGTGAAAGCAGAGTTCAGGTAAGATAACAGAGATAAACCCCTTTCTATTCTAGATGACAATCTTGAGCACAGTAATTAGAAATGAGAGAGATGCATGCAGCCCTACTTAGACCTATGTCAGCAGCATCTACTTTGACCTTTACCCAGTAAACAAAAAACGTTATACAACGTTATATATACCGTTTCTCTATTGTCGTCTATCGTGACAAAACGTTACATAACGCTAAATACGTTATTTTGACGTAACATAACGTATTTTTGTCAGCTGGGTATATCAACACAATCTGCTCAAACCTATGTTAGCAGAATCCACACATGTATACAGAACCTACACAGACAATTATGTCAGTAAACCGGCTCAGACATTATGTCAGCAGAACTCATTTTGATAACAGAATTGTTGTATTATGTGAGTATAATCTACTCAGTGGTTATTACTTTAACATACTCTACCAAGACTCACAACGAAAAGAATACATTGTTTACCCTGGCTCACAATCAGCTGGTGAACCTGATTAAAGGAAAATGGAAACTAATCAGTTGCAGTTAATTCAATCTAATTGACATTTTGATCTATGACTCACGTCGCACACTCCATATATGGCCAGATATATACTTTGCAGCATTAATTGGATCGCGTGCAACTAATGAGATTCTGAATTTGAATGCTCAATGATTGTTATAAGCCCATCCACCAGGAGTTCAATGACAAGTATCATGCGATCCCTTCTATGGTAATGAGGAGTAAGAAAAAAGAAGCATACCACTGTGTTGGCTAGGATTCCTTACAATTGACAAGAGAAAAAAAGCCTCAACTCATTGACAAAACCAAGGTTGATACTTCTTCCATCTGCATAGATATTAAAACAATTTGACTTATGACAGGACGCCTAGCCCTACTTTAACATTGCTCTAGACGTATACACATTTCCGTAATCGACTTGATCTGTAATATAGAAATGCCACAACTTTAATAATTGGGATGTTACTATCAATTTCCATACTATTTCTTTCACAGGTTTGGTTTCAAAACCGGCGTGCCAAATGGAGGAAGAAAGAGACACCCAAGAAGACAACAGTTAACTACCACACAGGTAATTATAAGTGCATATCAATAACTTTGAAACGATAAATCCCAGCAGTGCCAAAGGTATTAAATGTTGAGTGCTACCTGTGAGTAGCTCCTGTGAAATGTTAGGCTTTCTGCCTTCCTTAAAGAGGTATGCTTTCGTTGAACTAAAAGTTACTCTCTCAAACATAACCTACAGAATCACACATGCCCCGACTCTTTAGTAGTTTAAACCTTTTTGATGATGCTTACTTAAATCTCATTTGAATGTCTTATGTTTTGCAAGAAAGAAAAGAGAAACCCTGTCTGGCGTGATTCCAGCATTAAAATATAGTTATTGACCAGAATTATTTAACAAACATTATCATTTTTTATTTCCACCTACAGCATACAACTCCATGACGCAGGCCTCCCCTTACCTGTCCAGCATACCCACCGCCACTACCTCGTCATCCTACGTCTGCCCCATGGATCGGTGGCCTCTGCTGACGTCACCATATGACGTCACAGCCAACATGGCCGCCAATGGCCTTCACTCCCGCCTCGCGCCCTATGTTTCCTCAATGCCTTACTCAGCCTATGCAAGCCTAAACTCAGGGGCACTTGGCCCTGCCTGCGGTCTTCCCACATGCCATGGACAAACTTTGGCTGACTCTATGTTGGCCAATATGGCTGCTGCCGCCAGACCACTTCCGGCCCATGCGCATGCACATGCGCATTCAAGCATGCATAATAATGGACTTCCGGAAATGGCGGCATTGAACATGGACTTGGACGCAGAATGTAAGAGAATCAACAGCTTACACTCACTCAGACTCAAAGCCAAAGATCACACGAGTTCTGTTCCATTTTAAATATTGCCAACATGGGCAAAAGGAACTTACTCTTTGTTAAGCCTTTAAAATTTGCAAATTATGTTAACCCTGACGTTAGCTGGCTGTAGACCCCTATTAAGTATTATGGATACTGGTGTCCTCCGACACTTAGCTTATTTGTTGCTTTCTGCCAGATGCAAAAGATAGTGGGCCGATTGTGGAAGGGTTGGTGTGCACAGAGAAAAGAAACAGCGTCAAAAGGGAGTCCAGGTTGCCTCCAGGATGACTCCCCTCTCTAGGGGAGTTCAGACTGCATAGGGGAGCCTAGGCGACTCCCTGGCTGACTAGGGAGTCACCTAGGGGAGTCACATAGCTCCCTGACTCACACAATGGAGCCAAACAAGGACCTGGCCTCCCCTATAGAGAGGGGAGTCATTCTGGAGACAACCTGGACTCTCTTTTGACGTTGTTTTTTGTGTGAGAACCTTCCAGGAGCCAGCTATGTTCAGGGTTACAGTGTAATGTAAAATATGATATTATGTATCACTAAAATATCCCTCTTCAGGGAATAGTGAGGTGAAATCTAGTCATGTGCATGATCGGTAGATAGAAAGATAAAATGTTATGATATTTGTAATTATATTGTAAAGATAGTTTAAATTTGTTTGATAACACAACCTTAAACATGTTGAAGATTATCAGATGAGTAATGCCCACGTTTCAGGTCACAAACCAAAGTGAAATGTAATTGCTTAACGTCTATCATAATAATGAGTAGCATTGTATTGATAAAATAATATAAATCTATGTATAAAGCTCTGCCAGTGAAATTGATGCAGATTGTAAAATATTGCATGCCAAGGTACAAAATAATCTCTCACGTTGAGGCTTGCCTCTCAGTGGAACCCTGTCACTGGTTTCATATTTGGTGCTAAAAGTATACAAATACTACATGCCTTTGAATTCACGCAGGTATATAACGTTAAAATGCCTTTCTGAAAGATTCACACTGGTCAGCCTGTCAAGCTTTAAGTTAAGAACATCTTATCTAATTTTGATAAGTCACTTTAGAATTTTGTCAAAAATTAATGGTCAAAATCACAGTGGCGTGGATGTTATCAGAATGCCTTGAAGGCGAGTGGAAGAGCGGTCCCAAGATCTCTTGAATACTTGATATTATGGGGACTAACGGCCAGTGTGCCTTATATTGCCTTTATATTGATATTACATTCCCCTGGAATCCTTTATCATTCAATGCCATAGCTTCATTTACCACACTTCTAACTGTGAAAATAGTTGATTGTCTATGTTGTGTCGTACCTTCCATGTTGACTCATATCTTGAATAATTATGCACGTATGAATTGTCCGTTTGTCTAGATGTAAGCACACCTTAGTTTCTGTGCGTGATAACACAGAGAAAGTGAAGGGAGTCAAGTGATAGGGGAGTCAAGTGACTCCATTTCTAGGTTCAGTTGGGTTATCTGTCAGACAGAATCTGAATGACAATCACTTGATTCTTTTTTTCTTTCTCTGTGTTCGTTTGATTTGCCATTAAGATTTTGCTTTAATTTCCATATTCCTTCAAGAATATTCACCATAAATTATAATGTATTATTTTAGAAATCATTGTAATTTCCCCAAAGGAGAGTGTGTGTGGTAGTTGTTACGCCCCATTTGTCTGTAGGTCTGAATTCTAGTATGTGTTCATGTTTTAGTCCTGATCACACTTTGAGTGTGTATGTGTAGACTCCTTGGTTGTGAGTAGCTTTTATCACTTTAGATGTAGTAATTACACCTTAGTCCTATAATTTGGTTAGGTTTTATCTAATTGTCTTCGCCTGATTTCCTTCCAATTCAATCTAACATGTAGTTTAGAAATTATCATTTCAGTGTTGACTCAATCTTAGAACACACATTAGACTTACATTTTCAATTCTCTTGAAGTTTCATTGTCGTTCCTTCGTTCATTTCATTAGTTTTCATACTTTTTGATGGTTTTATTTGGTTAATTATGTCTATTGTCCACAGTGAATGTGTGTCTTAAATGTGGACCTTTGTTAAACTCTTCTCTGTGTTCACAGTGGGGTTGTCTTTGATTTGGTCCTTTCTTAATTTGTTTTCCATGGTGTCACTGTGTAACCTAATCTCAACGTCCACAGTGAATTTGTTTCATTAGTTTGGTCCTCTGTTAAATTCCTCTATATGTTGTGTTGCCCAAAATCAATATCAATAGTGAGTGTGTTTCTTTAGTTTGGTCCGTTGCTAATTTTTTTTTATAAAACCGTGTGTCCCCTGAAATCAGTGTCAACAGTGGGTGTGTTCATTTAATTTGCTTCTTTTTTAACTAGGTTTAAAAAAATATTATGTCACCCGAATTCAACGTCCACGGTGAATGCGTCTTTTTTTGGTCCATTATTAATTTATTTTCTATTTCATTACCTGAAATCAATGTCCACTGTGAATGTGTGTCTCTTAGTCTTAGTGTTAAATTCATCTGAATATTGTGCCACCTGAAATCAATGTCAACAGTGAGGGTGTCTCAATTTGGTCCTTAGTTATTCGTCTGTATGTTGTGTCAAATCGATGTTCACAGAGAGTGTGTGTCTTTAAGTTGGTCCTTTGTTAAATTTAAAGTAGGCAAATGTTTCTGTATGTTCTGTCACCTGAAGCCAATATCAACAGTGAGTGTGTTTCTTTAGTTTGGTCCTTTTTTTTTTAGATTGCTTTAAAAAAAATGTTGTGCCACCTTAAATCAATGTCCACAGTGACTGTGTTTTTTTAACTTGGTCCTTTGTTAAATTTGTCTGTATGTTGTGTCACCTAACATCAATGTACACAATGGGTGTGTGTGCTTGATTTTGTTCTTTGTTAACTTTCTTCTTTCAAGAACGTCATGTCACCTGAAATCAATATGCTCAGTGGGTATATGTTTCAGTTTGGTCCTTGGTTAAATTCTTCTGTGAATGCTTGTCTTAATTCGGTCCTTAGTTGAATTCTTCTGAATGTTGTGTCACCTAAAATCAATGTCCACAGTAAGTGTCTTAATTAAATTTGGTCCTTAGTTAAACTCTTCTGAATGTTGTGTCACCTGAAATCAATATCCCCAGTGTTTCAATTTGGTCCTTAGTTAAATTCGTCTGCATGTTGTGTCACCTGAAATTAATGTCCACAATGAGTGTGTGTTTTGATTAAGTATTTTGTTAATTTGTTTTGCACCAGCCGGATTTACTGTTGTTTTTATTCGTTATGCATGGCAATTAGTACATAGAAACTCACAAAGGTAGTTTAGATGCACATTTTTAGTTCTTTTTTAGATTTTATTGTCGTTTCCTTTTAATTTGTTTCCTTAATTTGGTCCTTAGTTAAACTCTTCTGAATGTTGTGTCTCCTGAAATCAATATCCACAGTGTGTATGTGTTTTTCAATTTGGTCCTTAGTTAAATTCTTCTGTTGTGTCACCTGAAATCAAAATTCACTGTGAGTGCTTGTCTTTATTAGTTGAACTCTTCTGAATGTTGTGTCACCTGAAATCAATATCCACAATGAGTGTGTGTCTTTGATTTAGTATTTTGTTAACTTGTTTTGCACCAGCCTGATTTACTGTTGTTTTATTCGTTATGCATGTCAATTAATACATAGAAACTCACAAAGGTAGTTTAGATGCACCTTTTTAGTTCTTTTTAAGGTTTTATTGTCGTTTCCTTTTAATTTATTTCCTTCATTTCATTACTTTTCATTTACGTTTTGTCGGTTTTATTTGGTTAATTAGTTTTGTTGTTTTAATTTAGATTTAGTTTGGTTTATCGGTTGTCGTCACTAAAAAATGCCCCTAAATAAGTAAAAAACAACAACTGTGTTAGTCAATCTTGTTTTGTTGCAGAGAAAATTACTTGCAGTGTAAGATCTAGTACAAATTCATCTGTGCCAAAGTAAAATTGACTAACACATTGCAAAAAACAAATAAACAAAAAGTTGACTTCCACTTGGAAGTGCATAGGACATGAAGTTGGTCCTATATATGTGATCTATGTGCCCCAAATCACTGAGATCAAAATGGGAATCTTTCAATGTTGCGAATACATTATAAGATTCTATGAAAGATGCTATAGCAGTGAGTCCATGCATGACACGATCACAGTGTGATGCGGTCACTGCTATCACTAAGGTACAACTAAAGGCCATGGCACACTGTGAGCAAATAGGATATATTGGCCTTAAAATAAAATGACTAGATCTCTATTTGTGTATCCAGTGTGACTGGGCCTTGAGACAAAGTCAGATTCGTAATCGGATTAGCAATCGTGTGGCAGCTTTGTTTAAAGAGCGATAAGGAGCTTCCACACGATTTCCAAATGAGTCAAAATAATAATCAATAACTGTCAGAGACAGTGCAATTATTATAAAGCAATACATGTGTGACATCATATGGTGCCACGCAGTCCCTTCTGCAAGGATGTGCGACAATTTGGATTTGAAATAAGTGTGATGTGTTTGAAAGAAAAATGTCTAGTTCTTAAGAACATGTTATTTTATGAGAACATCAAGAGAACTATGATGCATTGATGTCATGATGAATGGAAGTTTTTACCTAGCATTGTATAATGATAACATATGTTTCTATACACTTGCAGCTAATAAACATTCTTCATACTATTAAACAGGTGTTATTGTTTCATTCCCGTTGTTCTAATCATCATCAGAATACATTCAGGCCATACAGTTGGTGGGATAATTAGAAAACTAGTAGCAGCTATCTTTGTGTGTGGATCATTTATATATCTCTTAAAAATTATCAAAATAAATCACCCATTTGTCAACATAATTATAATATAGGTAAACCCTTTTTACCCAGTTCGTCCCCTTTCTTTGCTCATTAATCAAAAATCACCCATTCACAGGGAGTATCATATTAAAACTGAAAAGGCGAAGGGATAGTTGTAATGGTTGTGAATCAAAAGCGGACATGAACCAAAACTTTGAAATAAGTCAGCTGCATATGCTAATTAGGGCCTTATGTATTTTGAAACAAATCTGCTATACAAGCTACATTTTGTAGCACACTCTATCCTGAATTTGACTTGGACACCCACGCTACTTGCAGATATAGCGTACGTATCATATAATTCCGACCTTGACACAATGAGAGGAGAATACACAAAATAATTATGTGTATTCTGTGAGATCCCTTTGAAGTTGGATGTGTATTTCCGAATACACAAGGCCACGGTGGACTTTTAATCCCTTAATTGATGTAATTAATGATTGTGTATTGGGTTGCCCCTACCCTTATCAGTCTAAATAGCCAGCCGATCAGAAATGGATCCGCTTTCGCTCCATATCCTCATTACAATATTTATATGAGGCTAACGCCAATCTCGCTCCGAGTCTAGGCGTTAGTACTGTAAGGTCCACTGAATTATCCTGCATTTGCATCTCAGATGCATGGTAATAAACGGCTTCCCCTCACGGTGGCAGCACTGAGTAGGCCCTTGTCAGCTGCACATCACTAAACATCATAAGATACTAGTCTGGTGTGCGACTACAGATGGCACTACCGGGCTAAAGTAAATACGGGTAAGTGTTGTATTCTTTGCTGGAATCATTTTTCTTTTCTTTGTCTCTGTCTTTGAAAGGCTTTGAAAGGCACTTTCTATGGTTGAATGTCAGGACATGCTAGCAGTACACTCCAACAAGGAGGGCTGTCTATAACAATGCAGAAAGTGAAATATTCATAGTGGCTATTAAAGCTTTATGTCAGCTTTAAACCAATGGAACAAACACTGTATAGGATTGAGTAATGGCCTGTCATGATTTAATATGATTGGGGCCTTTCTAAAAGGCTATTCCATAGTAATATGTTTTAAAGTTGAACATCATTGGTGAGATAAAGATTTACTTTCGATTATTTTGTTATGGTCATGATATGCGTTCACATAATTCAGTCAAAATGTGTCTGTACTTATTGTGCAGGCCTAGTTATAGAACTTACCACCAGATGGCAGTACATGACATCTTAGTGGCCGCAGTCATCTCGGGCATAAACACAGTCTCGGGCCCCGACTGTATGTATACAGTCTGGGAGAGTCAGCTACATTTCCAGTCTTTGTAGATTATAAATGTACATTTTGTATAAGAGTTTATAGTAATGAGTAAGTGAAAACTAGGTCGACAGTGTTGTGTGTACAGGTACCCTGGCTTGGCTCTGCAATTAGGAGCCTTTCAGAAAACACACTCTACTATATCAAATTTCCGGGAGAGGCTATCTGGGTAATCAATTTAGCATTGCTTGCTTTAGAATGCTAAAATATAGGGCTACATTTACATATATCCTACATTTTAAATGGACTCTCAGAACCAAATTTACAGCAAAATATCTCATGAAAAATGAGAAATCACCTTCAAAATGGAGGGGTCTAAAAGTGTAGGCACATATATATATATATATTTACATGCTATATATATTTATGTCTACCATCTATTACCTGAATACTGAAGTGATTAAAATATAATTAGCTCCCGGATTTACACATATGTGGAGCCACTTTTACTGAGAAGTAGTAGATTCCATATGTAAGACACCCTCCACTGCAACTGGATCACCACCAATCACACTCTAGCAGGGGAGGGCTATTGATGACCCAACCCAGTGCATGCAGAGAGAGGACTCTCTTGTCCGACCAAAACACTCTACTTTTTGCAAACAGAAATCAATTTGAAAAGGTTCTAGTGGACCTAGAATTATAATTCCTTCGACATTGTCTTAATTAAGATCTCTTCTATGAAGTATGCACGAAAAACACACCTTTTTTTGCAATAATGCATAAATGGCCTGAACACCCTACATGTTCAATATCCATATGTCTCTGTGGTTGGATCCGGGATTGGATCCCGGGGTGGGTGACTCACAGTCCCAGGTGGTCTAGTGGTTAGGATTCCGCGCTTTCACCGCGGCGGCCGGGGTTCGATTCCCCGTTTGGGAAGGTACTGTTTTAGGCTTGGTATGTCTTACAGGTCACACATTAATTATGTCAAAGTTACTGTAGCCTGCACTGTAGTATACGGTACCCTTCTGTGCAGTGCTGATATGGGCCTTAAATACAGGTGGAATTACCAAATTACCCAATGACGGAACGAGTGAACTGATAACATTTGACCACTGTAGAGCTACTAAGGCCAACTTGATAGAAATGTTATCATTTACAAGCCCAACTGTCATAGTATTATGTCTTTATTATCGACCAATCAGAAGCCATTAGACTAATCATGATTAGAAATCATTTTCACTTAAAGTATTGTCTCGAAAGGAAAACCAGCGGGAACTGCAGAGCTATTGGGACCTATTGGAGAGGGGTCCGACATTGGCACATAGCCCGGCGCCTGAATGACAGTTTTAGGTCCCTTGGGTCAATTAAAGTAGTTAAACGTTGTCATAGGGGCATCTCGGGGGGCATGTATAATCCTTTGAATTCTGTGAACTAGCCTATATAGCACCTATAATTATGAGAGGAAACGATTGCCTTGAGGACATTTCCCTAGAAAAAAACACACACCCGTACTGACACACATTGATAATTGAGGGGGTGGTCATATTGTATAACACATTTCACGTGTGACCTTAGGGGCATGTAGATGAACTTGTAAACATCTTAATTAGGCCTACCTTCAACGATTAGCAGACACTCATGCTAACTACCAATCAGGTCTGCTTAATTGCACGTCCATATATCGGTAGTGCTCAGCGTTCCAGTGATGGAATGCATATGACGTCATAGTCCTACGAGTATGACGTCATCATTATCTCTTGTTCTGGTGGTGACGATAGCATACGTTAAGCCAATAACATGCAAATATGGATGTAGCAAGGGGTTGAATACTGTATCGGTATTGTGATAGGTTTGATAATAATTATAATGAAAAGAGAACAAATTTATGTTAAAATATTGCTATGTTTGCTTAGTACGTACGACGTACATAAGGGAGTGATGGGACCCTTTTTCCTTACCCCTTTATATAATTCATCAGTGCCTCTGGAAAGTCTGACTTGGGGGTAGGGGGCATGGTCTCGGTTGGGGGTATATATGGGATTTTCCAGGCGTAGGTCTACATGTGTAATGCCCTTATTTATACTTATCTAAGTTATAGTAAAATTAGGTGATGAGGAGGGTTCCCTGTACCCATTTTCCTACGCCAATGTATATATTATACCGACAAAAAGAAAAACGATAATAAGCAACATGCCATTGAGAACAAAGGGGGAAAGCATGCCTCACATCGTACAGCCATAGGCTGTGGGGACAGGTGGCTATCATATACATCCTTTGTGTTTCACAAAGACAAAGATGTGTAAATAAACATCATCAGTCACCATCTGTGGTCCATCTCTCTCAGTCTGACTCTCACTACAGGCATATACATGTATAGTGCAGCACGTGTGTGTGACAGCCTAGACATAGCTAGATCACTGGTCATGATACACACAGGAGAGTAAACACGCATACAAATAGGGGGACCAGGTTCCCCATATATATATATATAATTATATATATATATATATATATATATATATATATATATATATATATATATATATATATATATATATATATAAATATATTTATGATTATATATATATTATATGACTAGCATAACCCAGCTGGCTGTCCTCTAGAAGTATCTGTCTTGGTGTGTGTATGTCCCCCTGTTTTATGTCTGGCCACATAACGTTGAACTGTTTTATGTATTGCAGTTGTATGTATTGGTATTCCTGTAAATTAACTATGTTGTTCTATTCACTTAAAGGGAGCTGCGTCTCCAATACACACTTGGCTCTCATCGAAAGACTTTACTTGTAAAGGATCTGTTGCCAATAAAAATTACCAAACTCAAAAAACTCAAACTCATCACCCCCCCCCCCCCACCCCTCACCACCAAGTAATTAAAAAAAAAAGAAGTTTCATGAAGTAGTTTCTATGGGCGGCCACTCAGAAAGGATGATCAGCGCGCCCGACAGGGATCATCCTTTCTGTGTGAATCATCGCAAATAAGAATAACGTTGACAAGATCTAGTAGTGTTCCCATGTTATGTCGGAAACCGATAGTGTAATTCAGAAGCCCTTCGGATAATTATGTCCTTTTTTTTCTATATGTCTTTACACCTACAGACAAATGGATTGTATGCCAAGTAAAGTATGTATGCATGTTTATGCTAAATACTGAGGAAGATTCTCAAAGTATCACGCTGAACGCAGATGACTCATATATTAATATGTTGTGAACAAGCAGTATAGAGGTGCTTATAGGGCCTACACCACAATCACACTTATAAATAATGTCAACTTATTTCCCTGTAAATCATTCCTAAACATCATCTGGAGACGCATTATATCACATATTACCACCCATTATTAGTGAGAAACTCAGAGTTCGAGCAGGATAATTGGAACGTGACAAACAATATAACAAAGACCGACAATTTTAATGTTTGAGTAAGTGTCAATTGAAGCTGTACAGTTAGGACACGTGCTTTCACACGGGCGTTTGTGTCATGTCGCGTCGTTGGGCTATGAGTATGACGCCCCTCACCCCAACCCAAACTGAAAATCCTGCTTTCACACCTCCTCCTGTATCGTTCATAAGGCCCCAGATCCCCCCTGTAAGCACTCACTTCCCTCCGGCAACTTCCACTGATACAACAGCCAGCACCAACTTATTTACTACCAGTTTTATTTTCGTGGAAAAACTCTTTTAAAAGTGCAAAATGGCCGCTTCACCAATGTCCGCCTGGAGCATGGAGCCGGATATGGAGAACAGGGATCCCAACAACCTCAACGACCATCTCAAGGTGAGACTTTTGATAATATAACTTTTTAAAGTTGATGTTTTATAATGATTGCCCTCATTACCTTTTGTAAGAAAAAAAAGTTTTGGCATAGAGCCCGATGGGACATCCGTTATTAAACTTAATATTACTATCGTGACAACTGTCCTCACTTTAGAAAGTAATCGTTATATATCATGACCAAGTGAAGTAACATAAGTTCGATGCACCTCGTTTTCTGCACAAAACTTATGATGTTTTAAGAAAGAGACAATATGAGCATACTATCCAGTTTCTACCCCATACCTCATTTCACCCCATTAATTATTTTATTATATTTATTATTCTTTTTCATTATTTTGTCAAATTGTTTACAAATGAAATCAGTGTAAAAAAAAAGTATAAAAACTCAAAAAACATCCTTGTTATTTACAGGTGAGCTGGGAGGAGATAATCGGTGAGCCCGACCACACCCGGAGTCTGGACTTCTGCTGGAAGTGCTCCTTCAAGTGCTTCAACCTGTGGAAGTCGCTGTGCTACTGCCTCATGACCCTCTTCTGCTCCTGCTGCATCATGATGGGCTGGGGCTGTTACTTCGCTAGTGTCGCCTTCAACCATATCTGGATCCTCACCCCCTGTATCCGTGCCTACGAGATTAACCTTGGAATTTGCGGCAGGATTTATGCCATCATTGTCAAGAGTATGCTTGACCCCTTGACGGAGTCTTGTGCCAAATGTCTTAAACCATTTGCAAAATAGTGATGGTTCACTATTCAATGAGGACGAATTTAGAATATTGAACTCTAGCTACCTTGATATCAGCAGAAGAGAACTTACTGCAGCATTTATGTGATACCCATTGTGTTGGACATGGACTACTTATATTATTATTCCATACCAATGGTCAGACTGTGATGATATTTTCGTTATGTATCAAAAATATTATTTTATGTAATAAAACATTCAAAATGATTTTCATATTCAGTGTTTTCCATGGATCCAATTCGACTATTGTCTAATGGTTCCCACAGTTGCATCATTGTGACATGCTTTTCCCCAAGTAATTGATATGATCCGCTTGGTTTAGAATTCTTTATGTATCCTTCCCGGCGCTATGTCAAATTATTCTTGCTATTTTGAATCAAGAAGTCTTCAAGTTGCTCAAATCATGTCACTCTGATTCAATTACAAGTATTCAAATTCAAAATTATCTTCTCCAGCTCAGGGACTAAGGCAAAATAGAGTAGTCACAGCTATCGACAATGTGTGTCTATACTATCTACTATGCTAGAATGCTTAATATCTCAGAGTGCACCATCAACCATATAAAAATGAAGTACCGATATCCAAATAAAAGACAGAAAGATAATCAAAACCATCCATAGTGTATATTGGTTTAAGAATAATACATGGTGCCAGTGAATAGCATTATTCTAAGCAATATTGCTGTTGAATCTCTCACTAACAAAACATATCATATATGCCACAATTATAATAAATTACATGTACAACATTCAGACATATCCTACAAGATAATATTTTACATCAATTATCTTCGAAGGCTGTATATTAGATTTTAGAAATTGACATCAACAAAGTGCCATTGTGCTACATTAGGTAATCTATTGTATAGCAGCTATCATTTGGCAATGCTACAATATACATTACAGGTTTATTCACAGGTAGGTACACTAATCACATGCATAGAAATATGATAGACTGCATGTAGTACTGGTACATGTTTTAACCTAGTAACTTTAATTGCTCTATTACATACAGCTCTTGTCAACATTGAATGAGCGCTATATTCATATCAAGGTCTCACACAAAGATTCAAGCCACGACCTGGCATTGGTGGGGGCAATATGGCTGGTGGCTATATAACATGCTCCAACAGACAGACAACTATAATTATGTGGTTTCATCGTGCCATCTAATACATCAAACCTATGTAAACATGTGAAATGCGACCACAGGTCTATGTACCAATCCCATAGTCAGCATGTTCCGGTTCAACAACTGGCCCGTGCGATTCCTCGTATAGTTAGACGGTAAGGAGAACACTATGATGATTTTTCTTTATACAACTGGTGTTTGGCCAATCTATATGACAACCACGGAGGCACCCGAAAGAACATGTTATGTAACATGAGAGGTGTCAATGAACTTTGTTTAAATGGTGCTGAAAAGGGTAACTCCATACATGGAGACCCCCCCCCACCTCCACACTGAGGGCCTGTTCAATTCTAAACCATGCCCCCAGGCCAAAAGCCACCAAACTCTGCTCTATTATATGGGTATAGCAATAAATTACTAGTCCATAAATCCGACGGCTTAAAACCAGAGCATGACCAAAGGTAATGCATTTGAAAAAGAAATTAAGACATTAAATTTATATGTAACATATCTCATATTCATGTAGAACAGCTTGTTGTCAAAACACCAAGTTTATATAACATTAACCATTCACCTAACATGGCATACCCATGATAGCTTCCATGCCCATATAAGACAAACATAGAGAGAGAGACAACAAAGGGAGAGAACACCTGTAGAATGATGATGGAGGAGTCAGGTGAGAATGGGATCCCTATTTGTACTTTCCCCGTGGAACAAAGGCGACTTCCGGTTGCACATGCGCAGTGTAGCCGAGTCTGGCATTCATGACACATGTCCGTCTGTGCAGCATGTGGCCATACTGCTACTACATACCCACCACCAGACGGCACCCCATGTCCTGGGTCTTTCTGACAAGTCAGTGTGACCAAATCGATACAGGTTAAAAAATATATGACCGGCTGACATCTATGACGGCGTCTATACCTAAAGACACACCTTGCGGTGGCATACCCTCTAAAACTGGGGCCCTTGATGGGGGGGGGGGGGGGGGGTGGGCATGTCCCATGTCGATCTTAAGAAATGGTCATGTCGCCATGTCGATCTCAAGAAATGGTCATGTCGCCATATCGATTTTAAGGAACGACCCATGTTTCATGTCACTATCCATTTAATCATCATGTCCCATGTCACTAAGCCCCAAAAAGGTCCATGTCGCCGTGTCGAATTTAAGGGTCGAGGGCCATAAAACTGGAAGAAATCATGCCCCGTCCATATGCTGGGACACCTCCCTTAATTGTAGACCTGTAAAAATAATTTGGGAGTGATCCGAGCTACCTGGTCATAGAGGTCAGCCAGTCATAGAGGTCAGCCGGTCATAGATGTCAGCCAGTCATAGAGGTCAGCCAGTCATAGAGGTCAGCCGGTCATAGATGTCAGCCAGTCATAGAGGTCAGCCGGTCATAGATGTCAGCCAGTCATAGAGGTCAGCCGGTCATAGATTTTGAACCTGTATCAATTCGGTGAGACTGAGTCTGACGTCATAGTGGGCTCTGTATTGACTGGTGGGAGTCCCTATACTCATTTCCAGACCCTTAGATATCTATACACTGATCAGGATATGGCTGATTGTGATGTTATTGAGTTCGGTATATAATGAAAGGCCTGAACAGGTCCAGGGTATGTACATCAACCCAGTTTTCGGTTACCTCAAGGTCGATCGTTACACTGGTGCAAGAACCAGTGCAGAAAGTATAAAGTGCACTGACCGAAAACCAGGCCAAATAAAAGACAACGCTTTTTTTCATTTCCCCTTTTTCGAGTTTTTGCTCTAGAATTCTTAATAATTGTCAAATTTACGATCCATAAAAACTGGCACGTAACAAAAGAAAATAAGGGGAAAAGGGTGTCACCTAGCAGTGTTTTGCTAGACCTGGTCGGGTAACTGGAAACAAACCTTTTTTTGGGCCTCAGGCCATGTAAGGTCGTCATGACGTCGTGGTGGTAAAATAATAAGGTGTAAGGCGTACCCCCCCCCCCCCCCCCCGACCTGGGATTCAACTTCTCCTCGGGATCTCCCTTCCCCCTTCGGGATTCTCCATGTATGCTGATATGCTAGGACAAGGTACCCACCTAAACTCATTTCCACATAAGCCGCAAACAATCCATTTCAGGAGGCAGAGTCTGATTTAATATGAATTATCTGCTAAACTCTATTTCGAGTATACTGAAAGTAAATGGACATTTAAAATTAACATTTTACAGCGATTTAATTTTTTTTATCATACAGCCAAAACGTGCGAGAAACATCATGACACTGAGTATCATATATATATATATGAGTATAAGCATACTGTATAATCTCTCTGGTCCAATCATGCTGGCGCTGCTTAAAGAAATAATGTGAAGATGTTTTGTCTGTCATATAGAGGTCATATATACTATAGGGGTGATATCTCGTACACTTCTCTGCAAGCACCCCTCCCCCCCCCCCCCCCCAATGAACCACATGCAGGAGTAGCTTGTATAGGTACATGTAGACCATCATGCATGTACCACTATAACCCTCAGGGATGCTGGTCCATCCCCTTGAGCACACTTCCTGGATAAATAGTTGATATTGACAATGAGCTGCATGGTATCATCATTGGGGAAGTGTTGTAAAATCCCAGCTTCTAGCAAGTTCTTGGTATTGGTATACACATACACGAAATCCTGAATGTATTCAGGTTCCTGTTTCATATTATTATTACAATACTTGATAACGAGCCAATGGCCTCATTATTTGAGTTTAGATGTGAACACAATATACATGTATTAC
Source organism: Harmothoe impar (assembly GCA_947462335.1). NCBI lineage: Eukaryota > Metazoa > Annelida > Polychaeta > Phyllodocida > Polynoidae > Harmothoe > Harmothoe impar. Next base: position 39,347,289 of record OX381714.1, read on the forward strand.
ATTGATGATAATACGTTTTGACAATGAAATGGGTTTCCAATTTGCAATTCCGTGAAGAATCTGCACTATGTTTAAAATCATAATCTATATACATACGGTTGTATACTTGTTATGACTATATAGAACAATATAATGCGCATATATTATGTATATGTAATATCTTGTATGTACATGTACATGATATGTATTGGGGTCGGTGCATATCTGTGTTCATATCATTTATCACTCTGATTATGAGACATGTATCTCCTTTTATTATTGATCTGCAAAGGAGGTTGAGACATGTGACTGATAACAAACACTACTAAGGATGATATGCACAACTATATATGCTGGCGTAGTTATATTATAGGGTTATCATTGTTATCTATAGAGAAATCAATATATGTGGGTTTGTACATTCACTCCGCACTCGTGCTCATGATCAGTGCCTATATATGGTGTGTGTGCTACATTGTATTTCGTAATAGGTTAGGCCAAAAAAAATAAAAGGTGTGTTTCAGGCAACCCGACCCTGGTTTCAAAAAAGGGCCGACCATAGCATTTTCTTCCGATTTTGGAGATTTTTTTTTTTTTTTTGCAAAACATTCAGATTTTTTTCGGAAATTTTAGCAATATTTTGGTCTGGAAGAACAGATCACATGGACAATTAACTGTCCAGCCTCAGGAAATTGCTTTTTAACAAGAATATCCAATAATTTCATGATATTCCTAGTTATAGTAAGAATCGATGAGTCGTCTTGATGACCCGCGAGTCGATGTGGCAGTTCACGACTCATTCCGGGTACCTCCAACATTAAAAAAAAAAAAAAAAAAAAATCCGACCTTCCTACCCTAAATTTTGGACCATGTTGCCTGAAACACACCTCTCTTTTTTTTGGCCTTAGGGTAGATATCTTCACCACAAGTCAACCGTTCCCATCACAATCTTCTCATGGCCATCACAAAATGCTTAACTATATTAGGCCAAAAAAATAAAAGGTGTGTTTCAGGTTAGATGGTCTGAAAATCTAGGGTAGGTAGGTAAGTTTCTTTTCTTTTGGAAAAGTACCGACTCAATGCCGACTCACCGACGACCGCCTCGACTCGTTAACTATCAGATAAACCCTATTTTTTTCAAAATTGCATAATAATTTCTAGGGTCGGCCCTGTTTTGCTAGGTAGGGTTGGGAAACCTGAATACACTTTTTATTTTATTTGGTGTTATGTAATATAACTATGACAACATCAGATAATGATCCGCAGATCTCAAATAATTATGCTTAATAATTTGCTAAGCAATAGTATATGTATGTTATTTCCTATTTTTGCTCAATGTCGACCAAAACTGCCCTAGAGTGAACCGATTTTAACTTTATACCATGTTATGAAGCCTTCTGGGGTTGTATACAGATCAAATCGAACTGCTTAGAAAAATGATAGCAGAATTGGGTTAGCTAATTATTTCCCCATCAACATTGATTTTTGACATTGGGATATTATATAAATGTAGGTATATGCACGATTCTTTACGGAATTACCCTTACTCTGGGGGGTCCAGCTACCCCACTGTAGATAGAGGTCGTCTTTAATGATATGGTTAAATTATTGTCGCTTCTGATAGTTTTGATGAATAACTTCTACCCAGGTAACATAGGTACATTGGGCCATCATTGGGCCAATATACCACTTAAAAATGGGCCAATATTGGCATTTTGATATTGGCCCACCGCTGGTTTGACCGCTGGCCCTGTAATGGCCCATGCTCGGAAAAAGGGATATTGATTTCATATTGTCCCAACGGTGGGCCAACATTAAAATGTTTTTACATTATTCCAAAGTTACAAATTAAACATCGGGGCAACCTTGAAATACATATGTGGCTCCAACATATAATTCTCAATGTAGGACAACTGCAACAATCACTAATATTGGACAATACTATTTTTATGTGTATATTTGAATGTACAAACACATTTAAGACATGACTGTCAAGTATCATCAGTTTAGAAAAAGCCATTTTTGTCTTTTTAATCCATCTTGATCTCTATCCCAAATTGGTTAGACACCATACAAACTGTATTACTATGATTTAGGACTTATCTAACTCCATTGCCCACACATGAGGTGTCTTCAAGTTCCTTTTGACAAATTCCCACTGATGTCATGCAGTAAATGGCACTTTTAGATATCAAATTTCATCCATAAACTTCCTCTGACCTTTAACCATGTAGAGCACACTGGGGATCACATTTATAACCCAATATGATGGCAAAGTTGGAGCCATCCTGTAAGATGTTCTTCAGGCAACATTGAATCCCCCTGGTGTAGATCACAGCCAATATTGGACAAGTGCAGTTAGAATTTATGTTGGTTCAACATCAGAAATAATATGATGGCCCTGAAATGTTCCAACACTGGGCCAACACTGGGTCAATATCAGCAATATCAAGCATGGGCCAGCTCTGGGCCAGCGGTCAACCCAGCAATGGCCCATTATAGGAATTGCCAAGGGTGGGCCATCATTGTAATTTGTATGTTGAACCAATGTATGCATTACCTACAATGGGCCATGGTTGGTATAACGATTGCGATGGAGTCGATCATTGTCGACATTGGCCCAATATACCCTTGCTACCTGGGTAAATTCATTCATTAAGAATGTAAAACTACATTCGATTCATATTGGTTAGATATGCAGCCATTCATATAAAACCACGAAACGGTGAATTGATGAAAGCAAATGGATACAAACAAGTACCCAAGGCAACAAACATTTATGGAGAATTCGTGATTTCGCTTATATTAAAACAGGTCTTTAATAGAGTCCCACTTCGGCGCAATATATTTACATGATAACAAGGCAACGCGTAAATGACAATGGCATATTAGAAGGTATCAACACTTCAATGTGGCCGACGCATGGTGGTAGGTCGGAAATAGGTAAGCTTGCTCTAATGCTACTGCTCTGTTCTAAGGCCCATGTTCCGCGATTGCCGATTGTCACATCCTATCGGCCGATAGACCCACAACAATCTACCGGATGATACACTGCACTATACAATGTGGCTGTTGTTGTGGGTTTCTGACAAATCGGCTAATGGAAAATGGACGTAGAAAGTGCCAAACCTCCCTCTAATCATTATAAATGCACTGATAGAAGTTTATAGCTGACCAGTAGAATCTACGGTAATTTTACTATATTATATAGCCTAATACGGTATCATAGTGTACTTGGGAAGTATACTATACTGTTGGTTTACAGTATAAAAGGACCTATTTTGGGTTTCACCATTTACAATGTGTCATACAGGGTCACACTGATGCGCTGCATCTTGCTCTTATTGTCTACCGTACTTTGCGTCTGTTGAACTCCCCCTTTTCTTATTTTAGATATTTCTCATACTATCATTTTCACTTGTCTTTGAATCGTCCATTTTGACTTTCCATGTGTTTTATCCGAGGTAAATGCCAAATGTGTGCATTAACATGAAAGTGGATATTTGTTTGAAGATAGCCAGTGGTATTACTTTAAGTATGGTCCAATTGTAAAACTCCATTCTTTACAATTATTCATTTACTTGGACTCGACGGACACGTTTTTTTCCCTTATGTGATGCATTATATATAATAGAGTTATGTTTGACCTAATACATATTCTAATCCCCATATATTTAGCCCCCATGGTTGTTCCACTCTGATTGTCTACCCGCCTAGTCTATTGTACCCCATTTCAGTGACGTCATTGTATCGAAATTGTATAGTATTCTTTTCATGATAAAGTGAACCCTTGGCCACCTTTAAGATTCGCGCCCTACGCTACTAATAACACCCATACAGGATCAACCAAGCGTTACGCCCCAACCATCCCAATAACCCAGATCCAGTCCCAATGTGACCCTGTGACCTATTTATAGACATCACGTGACCAGGTATTTACCTAGCCTGGTCCGACCAGGTATGCTTTTCTGGGCGGGCACAGCCACACACACTCTCCTACTCAGTCAGTCAGTCGTCACGGTGGTGGGACCCAACATCACAGGCTGTCACCCATGTCTGTAATACACATCAAATACACTACCAACTGAGGACCGCCTAGTGGGGACACTCTCCCCCTGGGCATAGCAAGGACACTACACTATATCATCCCACACTGGAGGACTATCACAGAACTCTCCCTGTATTAACTCCATGGGGGACAAAGCCTTCAGGTGAGGTGTGTGGCTTAATAGAGTAGTCTCCCACCACCACCACCACCACGCTGCTGGAGTACTGGTGGACGCGGTGGTTCTACATACCTGGAATAACTTGGATGCCTGACAGCTCCTCCACCAATCACCAACTGTTAAAGCAGACCTGTGTGTGTCTAGGTGTGAGGGGGGCACAGGAGGAGCAGGAGGAGGTATAGCTGCTAGGGGGCAGGTCAGCGGTTTCGGGTCAGCTTTAACACTGTCAACCCACATCTCTTGGATCTCTACCAATATCACCGTGTGTAGGCTCAAGCTCTAACGGTGTAATATAGTGTATTATAATATGCAGCACGACAGAGCCCATCCTCCAGCACTGACTAAGCTCCTGACACAGGTATAATATATGGCATCATACTAGAGACCCAGAGACTGTTTACACTGGAGGACTGGCCGGTCCCACCTGGTTCCATTCTCACCTGGAGGAATAATATATACACAGGGTGAGGCAAAGACAGGGGACTGTACCTGCTTCAGTGTATATATATGCTGTACTGGTTTTCAGACTGGTTTATATCAGATCTGTGTATATGATTGTATTCACCTACAGGGAAGGTTTGAGGTCTACAAGGGAACGGCCTACCACTCCCTGCATATAAGACAGTTTACTGATCAAAGAGTGGATACTAGAAATAACGAAAAAAAAGGACAATTAATCTACATTATTCAGAGCGGAGTATCAAACTTTCAAAGTAGATCTATAAAGATTCCAAAGGATTAGACAGGCACTGCAGCTTTTGTTAGTGTTACAGCCCCAGTCTAACATATAGAAGTGTGCAGCTGTCAGTGTCTGAGGGGTTTCTTTGTACTGTGCTCCAGTACACAGTAGTACAGGTGTGTACTGTACTGTATACCTGATTTAATAATCACCATCAGTTATTGCCTGAGTGGGTGTACCTGAGACTGAGTCAGCTGCTCCCCACCTGACACGCCCAGTGCACTATAGGACGACTCAATACCACAAGAACCACACTAGTTATTATATACACTAGCTGCCTTGTGTAAGTGTACTTCCCACCTTTACACCTGAGCATCTACCTTTCATAAAGACATGAACATATCTCCATCCAAAATACAGCCTGTAAATCATTTTTGGGCTTTTACCACAAGTACACTGTGGTACTAAATAGATCTAGCATCTATATAGCCAAAAGTGCATGCAGGACGTCATATTCAATATCGCGCACACAAAGACCTGCTTTATTAATAATACACTCTTTCTGACTAAAGGGTGAGTCCTACTCGTCAATGACGTCATAAACCAGTGGGGAAGCCCACTGTCACGCGTGAGTTGGAAGTGAAACATTCCATCCGTGACCAGCTTCCGGTGATTCACCTCTCGCGGTGGCCGACAGGGAGAGCGACCAGGGCTGGATAGTATACCAGTGAGAGGTCGAGTGAGGCTAGAGAGCTTGGGACTACCTCCTGGACCACAAGTAGCCTATACTACTAACAACATCTGTCGGGAATATTATACACTGTGGATTTTACTACTCCAGTAGGTTGTCACCGCCGACACATAGGAGGTGGTGACATTCCTCCGAGGATATAACTTTAAGTACTGAGGACCAAAGACGTGACTGATGCGGATTCCCCTGAGTGTTTTGGTGAATTCACAAAGAGAGACATTCATCCACGTCTGAGGTCTTAACTCACCCAGTAGGACACCCTGTGTATAAACATATTCAGTTCTAAAAAAAAACTCCACAGTAATAATGGTGTTTACTCTGAGGTGATAGTTGTGTTTCATTACTCACCTTCCTAGATTCATTATTTTGATTTAGAAAGTAAAACCCAACTCCAAATCAAAATGAGTATTTTCAAGAGCAAAAAGAAGTTTACAGTGTCGGAGAGGGACCCTACCTATAAGGTCAGGTACCTTGGCAATGTACAAACCTCTATGATGAGAGGCGATGGGTGTGTGGATAAGCCCGCTCACATTCTCTGGAACAATTTCATGAAGACCACCAATGCTGGTCTGGACATGAAGCTCACCATCAGTGCCTCAGGCCTGAAGGCAGTAACCAAAGAACAAGGACTTACCGAATACCGTGCACATAGGATATCCTACTGTATAGCTCACCCGAAGTACCCGAAGGTCTTCATCTGGGTGTATCGACACGAGGCGAAGAAGCTGAAAGTGGAACTACGGTGTCATGCTGTGATATGTAAAACAGAGGCCAAGGCGAAAGCAATGGCGGTGCAGCTTCACGACAAGTTAGCATCCGCCTTGTCTGAGTTTATGAGGGAGAAGTGTCGGAAGCAGAACACTCGGCTGTCATTGCAGCGGACAAACTCCCTCCCTTCGAATCCCTCGGGGATGAACAGTCTTAATGTTAGGAACAAGTTCCTGAGCACCGGCCAGAACTTCAAGCCGCCGGTCGATCGGAGTGCCAGCGCACCCAAGCTAGGGTGTATCACCGAGGACTTCGAGCCCGAAGAGGTCATGGAAGAGCTCGAGGAAGAGGAGGACGAAGAAGAACTAGACGATGACTTCATGTTGGTGATGTCCTCTGCGACGCATCATCGGAAAAAGAGCGCAGAAAGTGATGACGTCATGCAGATGGAGGTACCTGTGGTGGTGGAAGATGTACCGGGTAAGATTGTAGGGACCAATTTGGGTGGTGCTGCAGTCACAGAGGCCCTCACCGAGAGTATGTTTAGTTTAGAAGTTGGCAATGATGTCGAAGCGCTGAAAAAGGACAGTAGTGTTCGGTACCAACTCGATCACACAGACTCAGAGGACAATGACGACGACAGCTCGGAAAGCGGCTTCTCTGAGCAAGACGTTCGCGAGAGCAGCTCGAATGGGAGCACTTTCGGCAGTGACCCCCAGCTGTCGAACGGATCTAACGGGACCCACAGTACAAACTCACATACCACTGCCAATGGCACCAGTACAGCCACAGGCTGTTCCCAAAACAACAACCATCACCAGGAGGAGCACAAGGGGGGCCCACATACCAGCACCCTGGAGCACACACACCAATGTAGTAGTGACCAGTGCTCCAGTAGCCTGGAGAAGCAGACTGTCAAGGTCAAGCCCAGTGCGAATATTTCCCAACCAGCTGTCACCGCCATAAACAAGAAGCCCACCGCTGACCCCGCCCAAATGGCGGCGTCGGCGTCGGCGGAAGTAGTGGGCAGTCATGGCAGCGTTCCTAACGGTCGAGTGTCCACGGGACCGGCTGCAGACTATAACCCCAACATAATGAATGAGCGGCGACTCTGAACCGACATTTTTTGTTCTGAAAAAAGACAATGGTCTTTTTTACCTGATGTATATTATTATGTTAACATTATGAACGTTCATATGAGGTACTGCACTGTGGCAGTAAAAGTTTAAGGATGATCCAGTCTGCTCTTTGATAATAGACGTGGATCGTACACGTAGAGATAGTGGACATGAGAGGGTCAATTTATTAGGGAACACTTAGGAAGGCCTAATACACGGGCCCTAGTATACACAAATCATATTCTCTATATTCGAGTTAGTCTATCGTTGTACATTCAAGTAAGCATCAGAAGCACTTCGAGAAGGGTATGGGGGTATACCTCAGGTTTTGAAATTCAGTTTTATCAACTAGAATATAAATTAACTACCTACCTAGAATAGAGAGTAAAATCAGGCCTGTGGTGTATTTATAGTTTGGCCTTACAGTTTCAGTATAAACCCACCTCAACATTCCTCATGTTAAACCTCAATTTAAGTTTAAACTTTATGCACTAAGTCAGTCCTGTTTTAAATGTTACAAAGAACACAGAACTGGAGTGCCTTGTATAGTTGTAGTCAATGGCCTGTAAACCGTCCCGAGCACTCTACATAACTTGGAACTTATTGTGTAACAGAGTAGACGATCATCTGGGTTATGTAGTATTATCCTTATTCCAGATAAAGAGTGAAGAGATCCCTATGTATAGTCAAAGACTCTGGGGATCAAAAAAAACCCAGCAAATTGGATCCTTAAGTGTGCTAGCGTAGGCCTAACACTATTGTAACTCAAACCCCACACTTTTTATAATGTCCACGTTCCATGTACAAGTATTTTGTATATATTATGCCAGGCCTAAAGGAGTCTTTCAACAATATTATTAAATAATGCTCATATCTAGCCAATGATGGTTTAATGTAATTTCCGAGTTCTAGATAATCTATTGGGGACCCATGATACCACAGTATAATATAAAGGTGAATATAATACGGGTCTCTATCCAAGCGTCAGTTGAAGTATGAACCCACATTATAAGTAATGTATGGCTGCCACCTGTTAGCAGTTGTTATGTTACATATAGGCACATTAACACAGCTTGAGTCCAAATCTAAAAGGTGCTATTTTTACTATTATTTTAGATGATAATTCTGAAAAAGGAATACTACGTAGTATCCACTGCCAATAGACAGGAGTAAATCGTACACATACATATGAAAGATAAATAACATATATGTATAAATAACTAAGCAATACTTGTGAAGAGATTTTACATTGGTGAATGTGTGCATGGGTATAGTGGAGGTGTTTCCACTCAATGGTCTATATAATTATGTAAAGGTGTGTTCATGCAATAAACCATATAGTACACATAGCCTAAACAGTATGCTCACTCCTGTAAGAAATATCAATAGTAACACTAATGATGATTATGTTAATACTATCTAATAGACTCAGTGTAAAACTTTGGGTGGCTGTGACATTATCAAAAATTAAAAAAGTCTCCAGTCTTTCAGTTTCTGGTCTTTAACTGACGACTTTGTTAACCATTTTCCAAATCCCATTAGACCACACTCATCTACTAATGGATACATTACCGCGCGTATGTATGTACTTTGGCTTATTCCAAATCAAAACACAAAATAAATATATCGCAAAGCCCACGTCCAAACTGGCTAGGTGCGTATTCAGCGTATAGCCCGATATTGCCTGCTACTAGATCCCCTCCCTACCTGGTTCAATAATCCCGGATTAGCCGCCCCTCATCATGGGGGATTATCGGAGAGCAGGGTGGGGCCTCGACCCTGGATCAAGGGCGGGTGTTATAATATACGGAACGTGTTGCAACTTTGGCTTGGCGGAGAGAGTTTGGTCTGTATAGTTGGAGCTATATACTGCCCATCTGTTTACTAGGTTGCACACTCTCTCGTATCGCCCCAGGCCTGGGCCTCAGGAGAGGAAACTAAATATTGCAATTCACAGGTAGATGCGGCTACTGTATGCATGGTGTTAATATAGTGATAAGAGATACTGGCTCACACAGGGTGCTTATTTGTATACTGTTATGGTCTAATTGCTATCGAGCAAAGGTATTACGATTATGTTAATAATTTGACTGATGGCCACCGTCCACCGGGGCTATTCGGCCGATTAGAGCCCAGTGGACGGTGGTCATAAGAAAATGAAAGTTCAATGATAACAAGGCCCCCTATATCCTGAATAGTTGGCTCTTATAATTTTGAAAAACCCGTTTCCACGGGAAGGAGCATTAACACAGTTCTGCTACATTTTAGTAGATCTGAATTAATACTATACAGCCAAATCACATTTGTACTGACACCATTCCTTCGGTCGCATGCAATAACGACATCATTAATACAACATAAATCAATCACCAGCAAGTATTAATCTGTAGTTTACATAAAATTTGTCAATGACTAATTTTGTCAGCTTACCAGTGCATAACATGCTATGTTTCCCATGTTTAATATTAGCATAATGGACGCCAAACTGCCCACGGTGCCCACAGGGGATGCTATTTCTAGTTAGGGTCCTTTCCCCCGTATAGACTACAGTGGGGAAACTAGGTTTCACTATCCAATCTAATCTGTAGTAATGTTCGATGTGAAAGAATCAATATTGATACACGACCACTGATATGGAACTTTCTTATCAGCATTTACTATCTCAACCTGGCCCAATTCTGAGCTCTATAGCTCTTGCCCATGTCAAGTGTGTTATCTATGGCTATATGTACCGTCATCCCTAATCAGAAATACCATTGCAACCATTGTCTCCTGATGCAGTCTTATCTCTATGTTAATATAGTATCTGTGACTACATAAGTCTGTCAAAGGCTAATCACATACCAGAGGTCATGATTAGGTCACTTTACGTAACACAGAAGGTGATACTTTTCATGTATGTCTATTATTATGATATGGTATGGGCTGGTATTATGAGCTGTGCTATATTTGTTTATAAATATAGACGGTTAGAAGATGGAGTAGAAAGGTATATAATATAAGGTCAGGTTTTGTATGATGGGATAGATGCACTGAGGCAGTATATAGGCAAGTGCACAGGTAGATTATTTATATCTTTCGTGTTAAGGAAGACACTAAGAGGGAGTACAAAATGCCCATTTCAGCATTATTGTCTATCTATCTATCAATCATATTAAAGACCACATCCGGAGGTTTTGAATAATATGAGAACACCAGAATATGCCATTGCAATCATACTGTTTTAAATGATCCTTTAATACATATTGCATATATATGTGGATATAGTGGTACTTTTAGCAAAAGTAGTGAATCTCTCCAAATATTGTATTGGTCAATGTGCGCTTTCTTCACTTTGCACAAGGGGGCACTGGTGTGTATGGTCATCTGTGAAGCCGTTGCTAAGGTTAGAAGTGCATGTGGGAGGTGTGTGTGTGAGTGTGGGAGGGGGAGGGGTGCTGTCGGTACGACATTGCGGCACCAGTACACTGTAAAAAAAACTGTTAAAATAACAGAGATTTACTGGCACCACGTGGTGCCGGACTTTCACCATAAAAATAACGGTCACTGTTGTTTCAAATTCACCGTAATTATAACAGTGAAAGTGCCTAGATAATAATCAAAATGTTATTTTGTGTAAGTTAACTCATTTATCCCAGTGTTTTTCAGTTCATTTATCCTTCTATACCTGACTCCATGTTGAATATGGTTGCATGCCCAATTTGTTACCATGTCCAATCAGCAACATCATATTAGTGTCAAGACTTCAGGCCTAATCATTAGGAATTAGTCTATGAGAGCCTAATAAAATGCTTCATGACACTTTGTATTGTATATATTTCTTATCACCACAGAAATGGTGTTTATAGCATCCATGGAAATCTTCTCATGAACCAAACTGCCACCTGGTGTGATAAAACTGAACATCAATTAAACATAGCTTCACAGTAAAATAAACTGTGTTTCACTGTACTAGGTTACAGATATTCAAAATAAAATTGATTGATTTTACATTGCCCCACCATAATCATATATTCAGATGATCAACCATAAAATTTTACATTGATTCTCTGTATATTCAACAGAATATTTTTACAGTGTAAGCAAGGGCTGTCCCACTACCACTCAGCCATGACCCTGGTATCCCTGAATACGGTCTAGCAGTCAGACACCCCCTCCCCTACTCAGTGGGAGGTAAGCCCTGGGGCCCGACTGACTACTGCATAGGCTGACCACAGCAGGTGACCAGGGAAGGGGGGCACTCCCCCAGCTATGGCTATCATCTGTGAGCACGGTTTCAAGGGAAAAGGTACTTTTTAGTGCCCTATAGGTAAGGGCTTGGGGGGTGTTTCCCATGAAATTGGTGCTAGTTTGTTGATTTACCTCTTGTTATAAGGGTACCAAATTCATAGTGATGTTCGCACATACCTATAGTTTCTATAGATAATATGGGGGTGGCCCCCCCCCCTTGGGTTGGTTGTCACCCAATATGCAGTCACATTGGGTATTTGGACTGCAGTTCATGTGCTTCTCTCTGGGGGCAGCACATCCACTGATATTTCGGATCATAGGTCTCACGGAGTGGCGCCTAACCAAACCAATTAATAAATACATAAATATAGCTCTCCAGGAGTTTAATTTGATATGAGAAGTCAATTAATATACCTTAGTACCTGTGTACAATAGCGAAATTACCATTTAATAACCCCCGGATATGGTCTTTAAGTAAAAGTAACTTTGGTACCCCATGTGACCCACATAGAGTTACCTTTCCCATTCTACCATATGTTGTCACTACATAGGAGATTATGTATGATCAAATATTGAAGAGATGATGTCGATATTAATTTATGATATACCACTATTGTATAAATGTAAAGTGTAGAGATGTATAGGTAATATCTTATCATTGTCCTCTATCACTTAGTAATCCCTAGGTTCCGAAAAGATAATGATGTAAAGGTAAAGTGATACGTATGTTGTAAAGATGTGTACAGAAACCTGATGAACTTGTTAGATATCGATGATTTCAGATATAGCTGTTTAATAAAACTTTTAAACTTTATACATTTTGTGTCGAATAGTTTTTGAAGGTCTAGACTCGAAATTGTGCATACAGTCTCCAATAATTTTTCTCATGTCACTGAGGCCCATGTCGAATTTACGGGTCTAGGGCCATACCCGCTGTATATATATATATATATATATATATATATATAGGGCTGAGTACCTGTCCCGGCTCCACCCCGACTGCACTGTCACTAGAGACATATGCCAAGATTTTGGCCTTTAGACAATAATCTGAACTCTGAGTAATAATTCACGCATGAAATTCGATAATATTATAACTGTGTCGATTCCAGGTACATGTAGGCTAGATGTGCCAGTTGAGTAGGGCTTTTTATGTAACATCACAAGCAGTAAAATCCATGTCCTTTTTCAACCAAATAGTATTAGATTACTAGCCATTGAAGGGTAATGATGCACGGATTTAGCCCTGGCGATTTGCTCGCTTAAATGCAGATGCAGCACTGGCGAGTTACTCGCCGAGGCTGCATTCCTGAATGCAATATAACGACCAAAGATATAGCACCTTAAAATATTATGCGGCCCTTAAGTGTTATAGCTATAGCGAATGGTACTACCACGACATTTTTTTGCTGATTTACCAGTTAAACTATTACATTATTTAGCAGCTACTATATGGGCAATTAGGCATGATTCCCTTTTAATGACATCGTTTTTACAATACATAGCATACACCGTCAATTATTCTCTCTTTATGTGCAGGCTACCCTGGCATGCTATACCACATTTCATATTAACAATACACCTGGTAACGTACAAAATGTGTGGTAGCAAATTGAGCAATTAGATATGCCGAGGGGAGGTGGAATTGATGGGATATATACTTATAGACATATCACGTGTGGTCTTCGTATAAAAGGTGATTTCATGTTTCCGACACGGTTATTGTATAGTTGGCACTTCACCAGGAGATATCTGGCAATCTGATCATGAAAAGTATGATGAATATCTCTGCGTTGAGTCATGCATGCATTATATAAACAATAATGACAGGTATACGTGTATAGTGCCATATCCTTGACGAAAGACACGGATTCCTAAGAATTCAGCAAAGCTCTTCAGTACTAACATTACAGCTATAGGTAGGACAAGAGCACTGGCCATACAATGATACAATACCCTTGGGGTAGGGCAGAGACATGCAGTCAGACAGACATAGCTGATATACTATATAGTGTAGCTGACAGAAAAAGGAAAACACTTGTGCTTTCAACCATGTCTTGTTGACAAGATAACTTCTGGATGGCTGCCAAAATTATTGTCATTGAAATGTATAGGTCTGTATAAATGAGTCTATTCGTATCTCTCTGTGTACACGAAGAAAAGAAACAACGTCAGAAGGGGGTTCAGGCTGCCTCCCAGGTGACCCCCCTGGGTCATCCATGGAGTCACCTAGGCTCCCTTAGACAGTGTTAGACAGCCTGGGTTCCCGTAAATAGGGGAATCTTTCTGCAGGCAACCTGGACTCCCTTTTGACTCTTTGTCTTTGTCTTTTTTCTCTGTGTATAAACATGTATGCAGATACCTATTTTCACATCTATGATGTCAACTTTTTAAACTTCCTTCGGCTGTGGATATCACACGTTGATGACAAGTCCAGCTCAAAATAACTTCACAGAGAAAAGTAAACGGATTCACGTGACTCTAACGACTGAAGTTGAACACATGGAAGACAAACGGTGTACATGGGAAAGCCGCAATCAGCACTTTTGATAATTGCTAGATATGTTGCCAATGTTAAAACAGAATCTATCTCTATGGGAAATTTATCATAGATAACTCAGAAATGAATTTAGTTAATGAGATAAGGCTCAATTTGGTAAATGAAGATTATCAAATCACTTATGTCTCGCTCTCGCTCTATATGTATATATGCGATAGAGTTAACATTTTATTCTTGTATATTGTACATGTATATGGAAGGAACCAACAGGAGTTGACTATTCTCAATGGAGAATCACATTTACTCTTTAAAGAAAATTAAACAACAGTCAACTCGGAAAAGTGAAGTGAAATGCTTTTTGACTCCCCCAAAGATTCTTCTTTTTCATTAGAGTCACATTGAATTCAAAATTTGACTTAAGCCAATATAATCTTGGTATAAGTCACAAATGTATTCACCCTCTTGGCAAGTTACTCCCCAGCTGCATTCATGCATCATGGTGACAAAAGAGCATCGTGCATTAAAGCGCTACACACACAGAAAAGGGAGAGAGAGAGAGAGAGAGAGAGTCGGTGTCACCAATACAGCTCACAGCTCAAAAAAAAATTGATAATTCAGAGGGCGGCCATGTCGGTTATGACGTCATTGTAGGTCACGTGGTGTAAGGGGCCGGCTGAGGCAGGTGTCCTTTTATCCCGATAACCAGAATGTCCTCCAGGTGTATTTAATGTCCATGCATGCAACTGGTGTCCTCCTGGGGGTGCACACATTCAGGTTACACCTTAAAGCTATGTGCTCGGTTCTTGTGCACCTTTGACTTCTTAACATCATGGAATTGTACAAGATACAGGTTGTACAGGTCCTTGTAAACATATAAGTAACTGCCTCTGTTGTACAAGGTAAAAAAGCCACATGGGGCTCCTGATGGGGGAGTCCCCATGTTACCTGTCGATTTTCAGAAATGCCCATATCGCCATGTCACTTGTAAGAAATGTCCATGTCGCCATATTGATTAGAAAAAAAAAAGACCCATGACCTAGGCCCATGACCCACTTCACTGTCTATATCTATTCCTCCTGTCTCGTGTCACCAAGCCCCCAGAAAGCCCATGTCAAATTCAGGGGTATAGGGCCATTCACTTGGTATAATATTTCTCCAAATTTATACCAGTTTCCAGTAGCTGAAACTTACCTGTTATTAAGGAGAAGCAGCGTTTACTGACGTCAACCGAGGATACATACACTGCCTGGAGTTCAAAAACTAGTGAGCTGTTTTGGTGACACCAACTCTCTCTCTCTTTTTTTCTGTGTGTAGTGCTTTAATGCACGATGCTCTTTTGTCACCAAGATGCATGAATGCAGCCCTGGGGAGAAACTCGCGAACAGGGTGGATGTATACACTCTTTCGGCATGATGCAGAAATTTAGTGTAGGTGAGATAGTCGCCAGGGCTGCATGGATGCATCATGCCAATCAATGAACATAATATCCATGTGGGAATTGCGCCAGCGTTAAAGGATTAAAAGATGGTCTACCAAACACATAGTTAACTGTCATCTACCGAGGCTCTTGGCAATGGAATGCTCTAAAGTGTCAAAGTTCTCAGACATGAGAATTGAGATCACCGTCTTTAAGTAAAGCGTCATTATTATAGGACAGACTCTACCACCGCCACTAATAACAATCTAGAGCTACAGGTGATAATGTAATAACATTATATGTCATATTATAAGTACATTTTACATAAGCTACCCCCATGATGTCAATCAGGTCATTGTCAACTCCTATGTGTTTTCACAAGCCTGTAGATTTGATGGATATTGTGTGAGATAATGCTTATGGCAATCTAGTCAACTGAATAACGCGGATAGGGCAGACATTGATGAGCCATTGATAATGTTCACATGATCTAAAAGCTCCCTGATACCTACAGCCACAGTGGTTCACATCAAGATAGATTCCATAATTCCATTAGGCTTACTCAGGTAAGGTGTGCTTGTTCTCATAATAATATACAAGATGAGTGCTTTCGCAGGGATATATATATATATATATATATATATATATATATATATATATATATATATATATATAATGTATCTCTCTCTCTCTCTCTCTCTCTCTCTCTCTCTCTCTCTCTCTCTCTCTACATATATATATATATATATATATATATATATATATATATATATATATACATATATATATATATATATATATACATATATATATATATATATATGTATATATATATATATATATATATATATATATATATATATATATACATATATATATAATAGTTATATTAGTTGGCCCATTTACAAGATGCCTTCATGTTTGAATGAGAAAGGCAGATGGTATTCCCTCAAGTGCATTTATACCTTTCCGCCATAATTGTACACTATTTGTACTAAGTATACATGAAGATGCTCTGGTATTTAAATCTATACAGGTGAATTGTATTATATGGGACCATACCTATAAATACATCCAGCAAGATAGATCAGAATAGATTATCTCTAGACATATCAGTGTGTATGAATATAGACCTGAACATACCATACATTATCTAACAGGTCACATGATAGACTGTATGATTGCAGTATATATAGTATCATTCAAAATGCACAGATTCGATCTAAAAGCACAGTTTGATATCTATAGGTCAGTGTTATATCCACTGATTGTTCCCGTGGATGTACTAAGACGATATATTTTACCCAAATCATTTTCTAAAATTATTGTCCAAGGCAACTTGATGTTAAATGTGTGTTAGGGAGTGATCACTTTTCAACAAGGAGGGGGGGGGGGGTGGTGGGTTTCCGCGCGGAGCGTGCGAAATTTTTTACACCCCCCCCCGGTCGAGGGTTCAAATCTTTTTACCCCCCCACCAACGGCCGAAAATCAGCTCGCGCGCGGGCCCTTTGAAGCATAGTAACGCGCGGGCTTTTTGGCTCAAAACAGGTTAAATTATTTTGACCCCCCCCAAGAGGGGTCCAAATTTTTTTGCCCCCCCCGGTCAAGGGGTCCAAATTTTTTAGCCCCCCCCAAACCCACCAACCCCCCCTGTTGTTAAAAAATGATCACTCCCTTATTGATATTTCATTCTGATAAATATATCTAGTGTAGACTTATCATAGTTAGATTAGATAAGAACACTCTCATATATAAATATGTATGCATGGTATTCCCGACTAGGATGGGCAGGAAATTGTGATAGTAATCAATAGTATACGATAGCTGTCCGCTCACAGCTCTAAATTATTGCTGATTTAATGTAAAATTCACGAACTTATCCAACCTATAAGTTCTTATTTTAGCCTATAGCGCGATATGAATCGGATTCCTTGCTGCTTGTTTATTGTGAATTTTAACTATAATCTTCCCATCATTGATAAGATATTAGAAAGTAAAACATAAGACTTAGTACCCGGTATGCTCAATTTAAGTAAACCTTTGTTTTACTAGTAAAATGCAGATGACTCTGGTATGGCGTGTCTGGGTGCATCCTATTCAATTATTCATGATCAATTCAGACGCAGGATACACTATGCATATTTAAATACACAACAGACATAAGCCAGGGAACATTCGCAAATGATATCACCTATTTTGAGACATTTCTCAAGACCTCTCCACCCCTTGCCATTAATTATCTTGGGCAAACTCGAATAATGTAGCTAAATTATTTCTAGTGTGTAACTGAACACAATATAAGATACTATCGGAATCTTGGCTTTCAGGATTTCTTGGCATTTTATTGAAAAACTTCACATGTACTAAGATTATTTTGCCAAAATAAAGATATCAACAACAACAACAACAACAACAACAACAACAACAACAACAACAACAATAACAACAACAACCCAAACACAAATGTATGGCCTGCATCTCATTTCGTCCTTCAACCCAAAGGTTCCTCCTACATTAGACCCGTCCTAATCATCACGTACTAATTGCATTTCACTTTCAAGGAACCTAAATAAACTAAACCTTATTTATGTTCACATAGTTTCGTCATTTAGGTTCTAGTTTACTCTGCACACAACAGATTGTGTGCAATGCCCGCAGACAGTTGCCCACCACATCATGAGCAAATAAATAATTCACTACCTTGAACAAGGCATCTGTTTGCACCCCAGTACTCCTGGATATCTACTCAATAGTACTCAATGCACAGGAGCAACAACACAGATGCTACCTGTAGGATTTTATATAATGTGTTCCATATACCTGGAAATCGGAATATAGATGAAACTAGTACGGTATGTTCTGCCTAATTATCACAGTGCTTAAAATAGATGGAATATGCCATATGAATTGGATGCTGTCCAAATCAGATATGGCAAGAGTGTAATTACTGATTAGGATGGTTAATTTGCACATGGCGGGGTTCATAGGAAATATATTGCCGGGTTCATAGATAGAGTGATATCATATTTATAGACTTATCATTCGATTTTCCTGAACGAGAAAATAAGCACAATGTAAAGAACCGCTAACCTGAGTCTCCAATCCTGAGCCCAGCTAGATCATTATTATTTATGTTATAAATACTATGATATAGATGCAAACGCATATAAGACCAACCAGTATATGTTAATAACATTAATCTTTATTTTCATCAGGAAATATTCATACACAGTTACATCACAATGAATGTATGTAAATGTTTGTTCATGTGCGTGGGGATTCCCATAGTAATACAAGATCATTAAAAAAAAATCATACATTAAAAAAGCATTAAGAATGGTCCCTCTCATCCCACATACTTTGTAAATGGCTGTTACTTCGTATTGCACTGTGCATGTCGTTCAGAAAGACTCCCACACAAACACACGATGATTCGGCCAGGAAGGACAGAAGATACCTATATAAACATGTAGGTAGGTCAATGACCTAATGACAAATTGTCCAAATTAACCCATATATGTCAATTGTAAACCCTTAATGACGCCTTAGTGCTTTGGTGTACAACGCCTTCATCGCGGTTATAGAGCCATGAAGCGATGGCGCGTTACTTGCTAATTAGGCATCTATGCATCATGCCGATCCAACGTGAGTAGAGCCCTTGTTGAATTCATGCATCATGACGACAAATAGTATTACTCTTTAAATACTAAAATGGTCTTTAATGTATTAATCTGAAATTGCTTATCAAGAAACCCAAGTTACCAACCAATGAGTTGTTATACAATATATTATAGATCCTGTGACCTCAAAGTAAATTAGGCCAAAAAAAAGAAGGTGTGTTTCAGGTTACATGGTCTGAAAATCTAGGGTAGGTAGGTCGGATTTTTTTTTTAAATCTTTTTTTTTACTTTAGCCTGAAAAGTAGCCAGAAATCGACTCACGAACTACAATGCAGACTCGCCGACGACAGCCTCGACTCGTGGACTATCAGATCGACCCTTAAATAGCCCCAAAATGACCCAAAATATAAATATTTTTTCAAAATTGCATAAAGATTTCTAGGGTCGGCCCTGTTTTGCTAGGTAGGGTCGGGTAACCTGAAACACACCTTTTTTTTATTTGGCCTTACCACCAAGTTGTAAGCAGTTACTAGCAATGGAGATGCAACACTCACCTTTGTAACTGATGTCTCTTCTTCTTTAAAAGACATGATCAGCATTTTCTACTGGCCAATTCGTTTCCACCTAGTGTACTTTCATGGAAAAGTCTGAATGAGCTGCATTGCACTAGCCTGTAAACAGTTGTATTGGTGAGAGCTTCATATCCTAAGTACTAATTACTACATTCCTTTTAAATCAACCTCATGTTTCTTCTTAGTATGTTAAGGATGTGCGTTAATGAGTTCTTTCAATGAGGTAAATAACTCGAACGAGTAATCCAAAGCTTTTTTCTTATAGTTCTTTTATTAACTGGATATTGTGTTTTTCTCATGCATACATTCGGGACTATTTGTACACGAAATAATCATTGACGTGATGTAACTGACAACTCAAGGTTAACGAAAGAGCAAGAAAAAAAGCAGTGTACACAGTAGTTATAAGGGAGTGGAAATTTTGGTAACGAGAGGGGGGGGGGGCTTAGGACCCCTTGAAAGGGAGGGGGGGCTAAATAAATGTCGACCCCCTTAATTTAACCAAAAAATGTTCACACCTTTTTAAAGAAGAAACTCGTGACTTACTTTAATTAAAAGGGGTCGGATACGACAAATTTGAAACGGGCTGTGAAATTTGTTCCCCTCTCACTTGGGGACCTAAAGATTTGGGGACGGTCGAGTGAAAATCCACCTGTCCCTCCTGTTAGAAAAATACCACTCCCTAATGACCACCGTCCACAGAGCATGAATCGGCCGTATACGACTAACATAGTCATACATTTCATTTGTAAATTACATGAACATAATAGTCGATTTATGCTCTGTGGACGCTGGCCATTAGTGGTGTGTACAGGAGCTCTTAACGTCTACAGGACATTGTGCTCTCTGCATCTACACGTGTATGACACCTCCAGAGTACACGGGTTGAGAATGTAGGGTCGTGCAGAGGACACAGGTGGGTGCGGGAGGTCTATAATAAGGAGGTCATACAGGACATGTGATGGGGGTTTTATTGAGCGTGCACTGTCAGAAGTTAGTGTAGCTGCACAGTGAGATATACTGTAGATTTAAAGTATAAAGGGAATTATTTTTGGTTTCCAGTATCACACACTGTTCAGCTACACTCACCTCCACATTGCCGATTCATGCAGTAGGTGAGTATGTAGTAGTTATAGGTCTTGTACCAAGGTGTAGGGGTATTCAATGAAGGGAGCCTTATAGACTGGATAAATCAACTTTATACCACTAGCTCTATAATGCAGTATACAAGAGGTGTGAACTGCTTTGTTCTCTGTGCCCGCCGTGTTATAAGTACCTGTACTGTATGCAATACTGAAAACCAGAAATATCTCCTTTTGCTGTGCAGCTACAGTACTTACTTCTAGCAGTGTGGTGTAGTGATGTAGCTTCTATTCTGTTCGACAGAAATGGAGTATTCACGTCTATATTTATACACACTGATATGTCTGGAGATAATCTATTCTGATCTATCTTGCGGAATGTATTTATAGTCATGGTCCCATGTAATACAATTATCGTGTATACATTTAAATATGATGTATGTACACTGTTAGAAGTTGATATAACTGAGCAATATAATATACTGTATTAGTGTACATAGGCAGTGGAATATACTTTTGGTTTACAGTATAAAAGGACGTATTTTTGGTTTTACTATTTACAGTGTAGTATGACATACCAGGAGGCTAAGGAGTCTGTCATCACTATTAGTATTTCAGTCATTATCAACCAACCATACATAAAAGAACCCGAATATAACTATTCGCTGTAATTACTTCCACTCAGTCTTAAACCCGCAGATCTTACTGCACGTACAGTAACAGTCAGAGTGCAGTCGGGACAGGTACTCAGCTCTAGATATAGGGGCGCTGGGCCTTTAAACATACATTCCTGGCTTTGGTATTTAGCAGATGCTTGCCAGCTGCTTTGATGTCCATATATGTATTGGGGTATCTCATCACTGTCATAGGGCCTAAAGTATACAACGTTAATTCCTTTGATCCACCCATTCGTCCTCTAAAGGTCCATGAAGGCTGGGTATAGCTATTCTCTCTCTGTATGCTTCGTCAGCTCTGTCTCAGGAGGATCTCTAAAGGTGTGATGATGGTTGTATAAATAGCGGTGTCTTAACCCTTTCAGGCCACATAAAGGTACTCTCGTTCCCAAGTCCTCCCGAGGGAAAGCTCTTGTGACGACCACTTTGACCTTGAACTTGACTTTTGCTGGGTCTAGGAAGTCTCTGTGGTTAGCTTGGAACTAACCAAAGAGACTGCCTAGATCTAGCAAAATCCAAGTAGTGATTGTCACCCGGGGGGGGGGGGGGAGAGGGGGGTCTGTCAGGCTAGATAGTCTCAAAATTGCGAGATAGTCTCAAAACCTATAGTTTTGTTAGTATCTTGCAACACTCAGGCTAGATGTCAAAACTATAAAATAGCCTCAAAATACCATAAATACCATAAATAGTATCTCACAACCTACAGGCTAAGTGGTCTCAAAAATTGTGAGATAATCTCAAAAGCCGGACAGATAGTCTCAAAACTGTGAGATCTTGCAACCCTCAGGCTAGATAGTCTAGATAGTATTTTGAGACTATCTTGCAATTATGAGACTATCTAGCCTGAGGGTTGCAAGATACTAACAAAACTATAGTATTTTGAGACTATCTTGCAATTTTGAGACTATCTAGCCTGAGGGCTGCGAGATACTAACAAAACTATAGTATTTTGAGACTATCTTGCAATTTTGAGACTATCTAGCCTGACAGTTGCAAGATACTAACAAAACTATAGTATTTTGAGACTATCTTGCAATTTTGAGACTATCTAGCCTGAGGGGTTGCAAGATACTAACAAAACTATAGTATTTTGAGACTATCTTGCAATTTTGAGACTATCTAGCCTGAGGGGTTGCAAGATACTCTCAAAATTTTGAGACTATCTAGCCTGACGTGTGTTTTGAGACTATCTCGCAATTTTGAGACTATCTAGCCTAAGGGTTGCAAGATACTAACAAAATTATAGTATTTTGAGACTATCTTGCAATTTTGAGACTATCTAGCCTAACAGGGCCACTTAGTATATTTTTGTATACACATGTGTGCGGCTGGCAAGGGTACTTTTTCTACAAAATTCCCCATGACAAGGGTCGATTTTCAAGAAAATTTGCCATGACAACGGTCCCGTTTGATGAAAATCCCCGTAACAAGGGTCTACTTTTAAAGAAAATGCGCGACATTTTAACAAAATTTCCCATTTTTCAATAAAACATCCAAATTTGCTTACAAAAAATCGCACAAGAGTATATTTCTCAGCGAGACTTTACTAAACATGGTCTGTTTTAATACTTTTCCCCCCAAACTTAGGAGCATTTGGCAGAAAGTGCCATGACAAGGGTAACATTCTGAGGTAAAAATCGCCACGAGAAGGGTAAGGGCCGGGTGTTGAACGGCCAGCCGCACACTTGTGTAAAAAAAAAATCAAGTGCCCCCCCCGGGATTGTCACCAGAGCCTTCCCCAGGAAAGATTTGGGAACGAGAGTAAAACTAGGGCTGTTGTGTGCTATGCCCCGTGTCGTAATGATGCATGGAAGCAGCCCCGGGGATTCTACTCAACATTGCTACATCCATGCGTCGTGCCAAATTTCCAGGAGTGCATCAGCCCATAGGGTCCGCATGATGCTTGAAAGCAGCACTGGTGAGTTACTCGCCAATGTCGCATTCATGCATAGATATAAATGTACAATACATTTAAAGGCAAAAGGCTTACTTCCCCTGCAGTAACAGTCAGAGCTGAGCATGGGTGTAATGGCCACCGCCCACAGAGCATAAATCAGCTGTATTCGGCCATTACATGCGTAATTTATATGGAAATGTATGACTATTTTAGTCAGGTCAACCCCTGTGGACGGTGACCATTATAAATGTTGACCTAAAAAGTCTGTGGACGGTGACCATTATAAATGTTGACCTGAAAAGAACCAGAGGCCTACAGTGTACAATTACATTACCAACACGCATTGAAGATGCATGTATACAGTGGTATACAGTGCGGCTTAATGGATCCTCATCTGAAGTATACAAGCATCTGTAACAGTTCTGGCTACTCGTGCAGAAACCAGGGAGGGCACACAGAATAGCATAAACCCATTAAGTAAGCCTTTAAGTACGACATGATGCCCCAATGCATGATGCCTTTGAATGCAGCCCTGGCAAGTAGCTTGCCAGGGCTGCATTCAACCTTATGAGCTTCAGACACTCCCGAAGGATTGGCATGATGCACCAATGCAGCCCTGGCAAGTTACTCGCCGGGGCTGTATTGGTGCATCATGACGACAAATGTCATCTTTTAGCGACATTCATCCTTAAAGGGTTAAA
Organism: Harmothoe impar; assembly: GCA_947462335.1. Taxonomy (NCBI): domain Eukaryota; kingdom Metazoa; phylum Annelida; class Polychaeta; order Phyllodocida; family Polynoidae; genus Harmothoe; species Harmothoe impar. Next base: position 39,371,443 of record OX381714.1, read on the forward strand.
CCGAGCCATTAGTCATTGTATCCCCTCATCCTACCTCAATGTCCACACATAATTATGTTTAAAAATAAAGGAAAACACCAGGTCCGGGAATATTATGGTGCGCATGTTGCAATAGGCAGAGGACTTAGGTCATGGTCACCATCCACAGAGCATAAATTTGCCGTATACGACTAGAATTGCCATACATTTCCTACATAAATTGCGGGTATGATATATATATAGGGGCCGAGTTATTCTCTGAAGACAGTGGCCATCGGGAAGATTAATCATTTTGCGGAAATGAAAATGCTTGAAACGTTCACCTGAAAACATAACACCGTTAAATGTCTTTGGTGGGCCTTGCGTTAAGGCCCCTGCACTGTTAAAAACAAATGTATAGCCGAGCAGTAGTATCTACTGAAGTGTTACAGTAGATTCTATATGGTAGTAGTGTACATTGGCAGTAGAATCTACTGTTGGTTCATAGTATAAAAGGACGTATTTTTGGTTTCACTATTTACAGTCTATCCTGCTAGGTTTGGTGGATTTATATGGCATACACCTTCTTGATGTATCAAAAACTGTCCATTTTATAAGAACGACATCGTGGATCGCTGCACACCCAGTGCCTTGATGGAACATTATCGTTATATCTGACTTTTTAAGTCAGCAAACATATAACATGGCCACTTTCCTGGTATACAAAATGTATTAAGTAGACCATCCCACTGCTCTCTATGTCGGATACTGTATAGAATAAAACAGGCCCACGGCTCAGTCATTATTTTACAACTCACTAGATCTGCCCTTGGCCTGAATGATCTAAATCTTAGTTTTTGACACAAGTGTTTCTTGGAAAAAGTGGTGTAAAGCCATCCTCATTTAGCCCTATACGTATACGCATTGTACTGTCCCTTGTCGTCATGAGACATGAATGCAGCCCTGTCGGGCCTACCGGTACACATCATGGCTGCATTCAAACATCATGCTGACTCCTCAGGAGTGTAGGGTCGGCATGATGCTTGAATGCAGCACTCGCAAGTTAATCGCCAGGGCAGCATTTATATATCATGACGACAAAGGCCATATTACATTAAAGCAATATGCGGCCCTCAAAGCGTTATATGGGAGATAAGAAAACACCAAGAAATTCATTGTTGGATCTGGGGGATGTTTTTATCACTCACCATATAGCTCTAGAGGAGACACCTCCCCTCTTTGATGTTATATATTGAAAACCTGTGCATGACACCTACCCATTACAACCGATGATCTTTCTGCTTGATGTGCTATATCTCTTCTCCTTAGGCCAGCCCATTCAAGTGGTGTCATCTAAGCCTATTATTTAAGATGATAAATGTCTGTAACATGCTTGACACTTTGTGTCAGATGGGGGAAAGGTGCATGAGAGAAATGCAAACTTGACTGCACAGTGGAGCGGTGTTTCTCAGGATGAAGGTAACTGATGAGAAATACATGGCATATCATTCTAGCAAGCACCGACTACATATAATATGATTGTCAATGTTTGTTAACATATAGTAAAGACATAGTACACTGCTAGAAGTAAATGTACCTGAGCAGTATAATCTATACTGTACATATTTTTGCAGTATATACTACGGTGTTAGTGTACATGGACAGTAGAATCTGCTATTGGTTTACAGTATGAAAGGACTTATTTTTGGGTTGATTCTTTACAGTGTAACATGCACCAGCTCACTATGTTACCATTAAGGAGGTTATCATCTCCCACAATACAGGGGCATATAGTGTAAGACCCTCAGCTGGATAAAACCAGGCTATCTGATATTACCAGGAGGAAGTTGGTGTTAGATAGTGTGGTGTATGTGGAGGACATGTTCAAGGGTACAGGACATTCCTTTGTGACAGATATGACGCTGTGTCGTGTTGTAAGATTTACATTTGTTATCTTGCTATTTTCCGACTATGTCAAGAGTCTGCTCATTTGGGAACTAATGACCCATCAAGGGTCTCATAGTACTTCAAATGCATTATGATTTATCATGCCCATTTTTTTGTCATTATGATGCATGCATAGGCTACAGCCCTAGCGAGTAACTCGCCAATGCTGCATTCAAGCATCATATCGATCCTGTAGGGTTGATACACTCCCTAATGGTCGGCATTATGTTTGAATGCAGCCCTGGCCAATGACTCGCCTGGCCTGCATTCATGCATGACGATGAAGGTCATAATGCTTCAAAATCTCCCTTAAATACATTCCTTATAAACTCCTTATATGATTACATAAGTAGATGTAGCTTTCCAAAATCGACCTCGCAGTCCCTATGTATATGTTAGGCCTATAAAAAAAATCCCACTCGTAATTATGGGATATTTCCCTTGTAATATACCTAAAGAGTATAACTACATAGCTAAGGTTTCCAGATACATCTTCTATGGATTCAGCCAACTGTCATTTCCAGAAGTAAAATAATTTCACATTGTTATAGGTGTGTACGAGAACGTTAAATCGTTCACATTTATGCCTGAATTATACTTATGAGATATTGCATAACATACAAAGAGGTGTAGGGCGTACATGACCTCCCTTGCCTCTCCATGACTTCATTAGGCAGGACAAAGCAACTGAAATAACATATTGCCATCAATATCAATCAATTGATTATCAGTGTATTATACCACAGCAGGCACAGAGAACAATGCATTTCACACCTCTTGTATACTGCATACAGCTAGTGATATAAAGTAGTTATAGACCTTGTACCAAGCTGTAGAGGTATTTAGTAAAGGGAGCTTCATAGACTTGTATTTCGCATACAGCATGGTACTCGTCCTATAACTACTAGTTGCATGAACAAACGAATAGATGTTTATGTGAAATAGACACACACTTATTATATTCTGAGCAGCAGAATGCCCTAACAATTACATTGTTTTGTAAACCAAGAAACCACAAACTCCGGTTATGATGCAGGGAGTGTGACTGTTCATACACATTTTAGCACTGTATACAGCTTCCCTGTTGTACCACTACTGCTGCTGAATTCCCAGAATAGAATCTGATCTTCACCTGTGATAAAAACAGACACACTCACATTGATCAGCACAGAGTGTATTACCAGGTATGTGCAACAGAACTATAAATATCATCTACCCACGTTATATTTATCCCTATTCTGGAAGAGCACCCTCAAGGAGACAATAAAGTTAACCACGGTGTCTGCATGCACCAAACCCAATCAGTGCAGTCTGTTATAGATCCATAGGCTGAAGGTCAAGGGCTTGACAAGGACAGGGCAGGGCTGGTCATCAGGTAGGTTTGGGTAACACCCAACAGCCTGCTGTTGTCATTTGGCTACTGGCCAAACCTCATGTCCAGGCCTCATTGCATTGATGGGGGTCACAATTATGTCACTTAACCCTTTAAGGACCGCATTGTGCTTTAGTGTGCTTTAATGTGTTTTAGTGTGCTCTAGTGTGATTCAGGGTGCTTTAGTTTACTTTGTATGTTATATCCTTGGTCCTCATGATACATGCCTGCAGCCCTGGGGAGTAATTCGCTAAGGATGCAGTCATGCATCCGGGACGACCCTTAGTGAGTGTATGGTCCATTAGGTCGTCATGAATGTATGATGCATGATGAAGCCTGACCCACTGTCACTAGGGCTTCATACAGTCATGCATCATGACAACACAGGCTATGGTTAATTAAGGCACTATGCGGTCCCTAAAGTATAGCATGATGTGAAGGGGCCTTAAAAGCTTGCGTGCCATGGACATACACACACACAGAAAAGTGAGAGTCATTGTCGCTAAAACTACCCTCACCTGAAGGTCAGGCACTGCCTGACTCTCAGATGATGGTAGTTTTAGCGACAATGACTCTCACTTTTCTGAGGGTGCACTTATACCTACCGATACAACAACAGGAGAGACATACATACAAAAACATCTATTCGACCCGAGGAACAACTATGAAAACAAAATAGACCTGACTTAATTTAAATCACAGAACAATGGTAAATGAAGCAGGACATGAGTGAGCCTATCGTGCTACCAAAATTAAAGCTATGAATTTGATGACCAGCCTAAAGTAAATATGTGTATGTACAAATCTAATCAGTATGTACATGTCTGATCTCTGTGATACTTACCGAGGTTCCACATATCACCATTACCCCCCCCCCCCCCCCCCCCTTACAACTAGCAGCACCTCTCTATATCTTGTATCAGCGCCAACTACAGACACATTCCTACCTGTACACGTGATCACCCTATGGGCAGGATCCACAGCCAGTGCAGCCTGAGGTCACAGGTCACAGGTCATAAGGGCACAAGGCAGGAGCCCAAAGGTCAATGCGACGCCGGGGTCGATCAGCTGACGCCTGTACATTGGAGCTATGCTGCTGGGTATTGGCTAGAGGAGGCCGGTGAAGGTATAGACATGTATGGTGATGTCCGGCTAAGTATACAAGATAGCCCTTTGGTGGCGGCATTGTATTAAATACATCATCACCTTCATCAGTACACATGCATGGATGCATCCCTCGTCAGATCTGAATGAATGCATCATACCGAGTCTTTGCAAGATCGGAATGACGCTTTGATGCAGTATAGGCGAATTACTCACCATGGCTGCATTTAAGCATCAGGGTGACAATGGGCATACATACTGTCCATTAATGCACTATGCGGTCTGCAAAGGGCTTCATATAAATAACGGGCCCAGGGATACTGTGTGTATAGTAAGATATAGCTGTGTACCGTAGAACGTGGTGTGTACGAGAACAACTTGTATTTTACAAACAACATGGCATGGACTTGATAATAGCTCAACGGTAGACACAGCTAGTGGGCTATAGTTTACACTTTCTGAGAAGAGCCAGGATGATTCCATATTATGTATTGACCCCCCCACCCAAATGGATGGTTAAGTATTGAAGCCTGTCAACTGTAAACAATATCAATAACTATTTATCATGCAATGGGGCTATTTTCCCCCAGAACAATACGATATTATTTAATGTTTCTTTTTTAACTCATGAGACTGCTCATTTAAATTCAGTAAATTCCTCAAACTTATAATTATGCTTAGACATGGATGAATCAGAGCATGACGGTCATTCCCTCTGTCCTAATATAATGTTCAAGTGCCTGTAGAGTTTAAAGATAACAGTACATGTAATGTGTACCACCTTTTATGTGACAGCAAAATGCAACAGGTCATGCATGTATCTTGAGGCTAGTTTGAAGAAGGCCTGAGGCTCACGCGGATACGGTATACCGGGGTAATATACTTCTGTGGTGTCAGAAGATACCCTTCAGCTGTTCTGAACACACGACCTGGTTATATTATTGCGTCTAAGAAATATGACATGTCACAACGCCATTAACTTACACTGGATCTATGACAACTCCAGAATCGAACATTCAACACCTTGGGCAACGTTCACTGGCCACAAACTTTAGGACCCATTTCCAAGACGCATACTACCAGTTACTACTTCTGGAAGATTTTACTACAATGTTTACAATAATATATAGCCCAGGTCACATGTCGTTACCAAACCTAAAGACCCCCCCCCCCCCCCAAACACACTTTCCACTAGCCGGTGGCGTCATTTATGAACGTTCACTTCCCATGTAGCTACTCCTTCCAGGCAAATGACTTCTCGTGAAATATAAATAGTTTGCACTGAGAGACCTGTACTGTATAGAAATCATGAGAATTCCCATAGCCAATTAACCATGTGCTGCATTTCCTTGAGAAAGAAACACAAACAAATAAGCCAGTATTTAACATACTACTACCAAGCATTGCATATATGGATGGTCATAATTTCTGAATAGAATATAAATCAATACAAATACAAATAGTTGAAATATTAAAATAAATCATCACCTTTTGCTACATCATCACATCTCTATCATGAACCTTGTATACTACAGGTACAGGTAGGTATGCCCCTGGGATGATTAGCACTCATCACATGCTGCATAACACCTGTGGTTCACGCCTTGGAGGACACACCTGGAGGAGGGTGACGTCTTAGTCCATATCAGGTATACACCTGAGAGACTGGAGGAACAGGTGTGTGATTTAACCCTTTGCCGACTGGCCCTGCATGCAGCACTAGTTGGCACCAGGGGGTTTCTGGTCATTTATTGTAAAGCTACATGCATGTATAGTTGGACATGTTATATATTGGATATTGCCCAGCATATTAGCGTGAGCAGAGACATATATATATATACATATATATATATATATATATATATATATATATATATATATATGGGTGGGGGTCCAGAAAATGTCCATTTCACAAATTGAGTTATTTTTTAAAAATAATCATTTTAAATGAAGAGAATGTATTGGGATAACTACATAATTGCAAAAAGCCCAATGAGTACTAATAGAAAAAATATGCATATTAATTATAATTTCATGATTTTTTCAGATTTTAGCTACTTTTCAGGGAAAAAATGACCAAAAATGGATGTCCCCTGGAAAAAATCTGATTTCAACGGAAATTTTCTCCAAATGATATTAGATTTACACTTTTTGCTTAATATGTGTTGCATACAAATGATACTTCTTAATAACACCATTTATTTCAATATTTAATTTTTTTATTTTTTTTTATATTTGTTTAAATTACAAAAATAGCAATTATTCTCATAATCTCAAATATCTTTTTAAACACTTGAATTTTTTGAAAAAATATTACACTAGATAGATGTTTTGTGCCATTAGGCATATCCCGGACATCTATACTCTTGGGCAGAATGATAAAAAATAAGATTATTGATCATCTTCTTGGTGAAATTAGAGCCCAAAGAAGGAATTAAAAATGACCTGTTTAAGCCAAATTTCTTGGAAAGGTAATTAATTATACAAATCCTGCATAAAATTACATATTACCTGCATTGGATAAGTGTATGTGTGAGCTCTACACTCCCATATCGATAGATTTTTTCTATTTTACATTTAACAAGCAAAAACAATTGTTTTCACTGGATGTTACGTTCACTAGATTGATGTTACGTTCACTAGATTTATTTAAACATTTTGAATAATATCAGCCTAAATGTCCTCTAAGGAGGAACGAAAATATCCATGTGGTGCCTACATAGTACAGGCACCATATACAATAAGAATCGTAACTCGGTGCAATGTCTTTGTCTTTGTAAATTAAGATATCAATTTATGTTACGTTCACTAGAATTATGTTACGTTCACTAGAATTATGTTACGTTCACTAGAATTATGTTACGTTCACTAAAATTATGTTTGGTTCCACGGAGACAGTAAATTGTCATGAAAATATGTCCTTTTTTGTTAATTTCTTTTGATAGGCCGCATGTATGTCTGTTTGACAAACCTATCAGCAAGGATGTATGTGGATGAATGCATGATTTATGTAACATTAAGAACTATTAAAACAACATGTCCTTTATTTTATGAAATGTTACGTTCACCAGATATATGAAAAATTCAGAAATATGCATAAATAATTAAGATATAGCCGTAACACAAATTGTCCAAGTATATCTGAGCATTACAAATGACACTGACCTGTTTCCATCATTTTATCATAAACATATTTCATTCTAGAAACTATTCCATTTTTGTGTTACGTTCACTAGATGTTACGTTCACCAGATATATTGAAAACAACCGAATTTCGGTCTAATTGTCTTATTTTTCTTATATTAAATATCTGGGACATGCTGTGACTTTTTTTGCATAGGTATTATACCACAACCAACTGAAAACAATGCTATTATTGACTAATATTTCATTATAATCCCTCGATTTTTCTGCTATGTTACGTTCACTAGATCCCACTGAACACCTCTGAATAGTAAAATAAACACAATAGAATGGCAGAAAATACAAAATATCTTCAGATATGTTAGAGCACTTTGTATACTTTCATCTGGGTTTCACAGCTAGTTTAATACTCTTCCATGTTAGTACTTTTCCCTATTTAAAAAGATCATAGGTTCGATTTAGACAGAAACCAACTGGCCCTCAATTGACTCTAGCTATAAAACTATCACAATGGGGAATTAAAAATAGAGAAAAAGTGTACAGCACCCTGTTACATGGTAGGAAATGACACATTTTCGCCCTTATTCAGTGAATCAAGTTCATAACTAAAATATGTCATTATATTTTTTCACTATTCTCATGTTTATGATAATATCTGGTGAACGTAACACAATTTTGTTTCATTAGTAATTCTATTTTTCAAACTTACATAGAAAAAAAAGTAAGAATCCTAGTATCACAAAATTTGGGAATGTGATGGTTCATTGCCTCCTTTATATATAGACAAATCTGCTACAACATTTGGGCAATTCAGAAATATTATTGTTTTTCACTGAAAATGGACATTTTCTGGACCCCCGCCCATATATATATATATATATATATATTATATATATATATATATATATATATATATATATATATATATATACATATATAGAAAATACCTCATGACAGTATATATGATACATTTCATCATTATTCACGATTTCAGTTACCTTTGCTTCATGGCATATTGACACGCTGCATGGTATACTGAGTCCCCATGGGTTTAACATAGAGATGGCAATATCACCCATGTAATTAAACTAACATAGACTCTAGTAATGAGTCTGTTTCAATGTGAAATATTGATTTTTTTCTACAATGGGAAGAGACTCACTTGCTCTTGTCCTGATAAGAATCAATGTGGAATACTGTTTTCCAGAATGTTCGGATTGTATGAGACTTGTTCCAAGGAGCCTCTATGCATCCACCCTTCTTGCTTGTTCCATATGTAACCATCTGGTAACTACCGCAAATAGGAGCTACCATATAGTGTGTAGTACACAGGGGGATGATATAATATCATAGAAGCACATCAAAAAGAAACAAGCAGATACATTTGTACTGGAAACCGAGACCTTAGTGTACCCTACACTAGGATCTCTTTTTCACAGATCGTGCCACATATATATATATATATGGTTTACGATAATACTATCGAATCAGCTTGGCTCTTTTGAGAAGCTTATTTACCACTGAAAAAGGTTGAACGGTCTCAGCATTTTCGGGTAACCCCCAGTAATCTCTAGGACTCACGAGGCCGTCTACAAAGTACGACACCTTTGCTGTGCCTTATCTCTGCATATATATACAGTCTGGACGAGCGCACAATTCGTATCTTATTAAGTAGAGTCCGCGGTACCACCCCCGCCCCTCGTGGGAACAGAACCATAAGATGACATCAACCAGCTCCATGGTGTGTACAGATCTGATAGATAACATTGCATTGATTACTCTCTCATATCTTGATTAATTAATGTTCATGAATGTTAAATCTGTCGTCAATTTCAGGTTCAAAAAGGAAGAATCAAAGGATGCTCCCCAAAGCTAACCAAGTTCAATGATACATATTGACATTTTGACACAACAGCAGAAGATAATGACATTGTATGTTCATAGTGCTGTGCAGTTGGAAAAGATGCTCACAGTCAATCCATCTGTCACCCTCATAAATTATATTCATTAATCAATCAATTGCATAGACTTATTGAATTCATGTCTGAATGACCTGGACACTCCCCTCTGGGGAAAGGATGATTACCAAGCTAGAACCTTATTGTAGATATACTGTTGTACTTCATTATATTTCCTTTCATTGTTTACAACTGACAATTTCGGAAGAACATGTTTTCGTTACATGAGATTATGCCAATAAACTTACTTAAAAAAGATATGAAACTATTGAAAAAGAAAGTTACAAGAAGGTTTGCTGTCCTAAGAGGTATCGACTTTTGAGTGGACATGCTTATCATATCAAACTAAGCAGTAAGGTCCACAAGATCTGTAGTACAGTGATGTAAGTCGGTTCTCCAAGAGGGCAGCACCGAATAGGGGAGTTGGGCTCTCCCAAATGTTGCCTCACGTGTGCAGACTCAGTGAACAGTGCCTCTCTTCATTATTTAAATGGTAGGGGGAGCCTAATTCTGCCAAATTTGCCACATAAGACCCGCGATCAACTGAAAAGACGTTATCCATCATGAGGAACAAGAACCTAGCATTCGTTTTTAAATTTAAGATTTCTAACCCCCCGTACACCCCCTCTGAAGTTAAAAAGTTGAAAAATTAGTTTTTCAATCCTATAGGTAATTTCTTAATACAAACTCATTTACAGAAGGAATATACAAATAAACCACACAGACCTGAGCCATTTTAAAAGTTTTGAAAAATCCAAGATGGCTGCCTGCGGCCAAAAACCAAATATTTCAACTTTTTCAACACAGAAAATCATAATTGATTTAACATCCTTCTCTAGGCTTGAACGTCTTCTTCCTAGCCTTGTCCTGAACCTGAACCAACCATAGAAACTGATGGATACAATGTGGTAACTCTGTGAACCGTCTGATAATATGTTGAAGAATGACTGATAATGTCTGTTGCTGTTGGTCAAGTAACAGTGGAAATCAGTACTTTTATACTCATCTGTGAGTTTAACTCTCTTTCTCTCAGATAGACGTCCAACCACTGGGTAGCTGAAAACTAGCTTGGGCGCATTGCCCTTCTACCGCCAGCACCCCTATCTATACAAACATCTTTGACGGTCTTTAATAAATATATAGCAATGGCATCCTTACAAAATTGTTCCTTATGGCATGGAGTATACAAAATTTTTTTTTCTTACAGTTATTACACAATATTTCTGATGAGATGAGATGAGATGAGTTCATGGTATGTCATATGAGCATTTTGATTAACATTCATAAAGCAGCGTGGTTAGTCTTTCTTGATTGCCAACTTGAACTTCCAAAGGGTCTCAATCTCCGTGTACATTGGTTTCAATTCATTCCATCGGGATATGCCCCTGTACAAAACACTTCGTATCACAATAGGTTTTAATGACCTTGGTACCTTAAGTCGAATGCCCTGATTATGTCTGGTAGGAAGATCCCTAGCGTCAATATACAGTGGTTCTTTTTTCAAAGTAAAGGCATAATACAGTAAATGCTTATCTCTTCTATATATTAACCTATCACAGCCATTTTTTTCATGTAACATGTGTGTGTTAATAATGTGTTTTTCTCTAATTCAACTTTATATACAACATATACCTTTATTCTGTAGCCTCTGTAAATCCTCTGTTTCCCCTTCATTCTCCCTATCCCAGATGAAATCAGCATAATCTATTGTGGGTAAAACCATCGACTTATATATGATTAATGCAGTTTCCTCATCTGTGTGATCCCTGACCTTCCTTATATTAGCTGTCTGATCTTGTGTCTTATTAACCTATCACAGCCACTTTTTTTCATGTGACATTTGTGTGTTCATTAATGGGGTTTTCTCTAATTTAACTTTATATACAACACGTATAAGGGAGAATAAGGGGGAAACAGAGGATTTACTAAATGATTGTAGTTCAATATTCAACTATTGTTGATAGTATTATCACAAAATGAAATCAGTTTTCCTGACAAATTATGTATGCGAATATCACATGTTATGATTATTATAGAATTATTGCATACTGCGAAAAATGCGTTTTGGGATTTATTGTATCTTTACCAAAATAATTATATAACGAAGCTTTCTTTCATTCCTCTAGCTAAGGAATATAAAGGACAAAATCTTAAAAAAAGAACTACTGAAACTTAGTCTTACTATTGACCCATCAAAGATATAAGTAATGGAAGATGTATCTATACAAAGGTTAAAAGAAAACACCACTCTATTTTCATGATGACTTCAATCAATAATCTTGATACCAATAAACATTATTTTGAAACATTTAGTAAGGCATAGCCCATCATAAGGGAAAAGAGCAGGGTCATCTGCTGCAGCCCATGACGTCACCATTGGGGCAAATACACCAGCTACTGCATTGTTTAAGCCTGGAGGCTGTAACCAAACACCTTTTGTGGTGTTTTAAGTAGAAATGTGAAATGTACAACATCATGATATTATGTAGGGCACATCAGTGGGGTTATTTGGTGCTAATTGTCAACAGAATTCTGCAAGCAGTGTCAAAGGAACCTACAAGGGGCATGTTGGTGTAGACTGACAGTGCTATAGAGGTACTGTTGGGCGCTATTCGCCAATCGGCGCAGAACGCCAATCCTCTGTGCGCTGCATACAAATGTCTGCGAGATTCTAATCAAGATATTTGATGTAGATTAAGATCACTATACCTATTACGTTTTGTAGAGCTAATTGCATATATTTCATCAATTGTAGTGAGGTCAGTCATTTATTTCAACTAATTTTGGGTAAATTGATTCAGAGAGTTACAAATGAAACAGGTGCTCGCAGCTGCACTGATATTTGTATTCCGCGCAGGTTGGCGTTCTGCGCGGCTCTGATCCTGCGCTATTTACAAATTGCGCTGCGCAGAATGTAAATATTGGCGTTCTGCGCCGATTGGTAAATAGCGCCCAACAGTACTACTGGGTTGTATTTGCCCCAATGGTGACGTCATGGGCTAAAACAGATAACCCTGCTCTTCTCCCTTATGATGGGCCATGCTTTACTAAATGTTTCAAAATAGTGTTAATTGGTACCAAGACTATCGATTGAAGCCATCATGAAAATAGAGTGGTGTTTTCTATGGGGAGCCTGGGACAGCTGAGTGTAGGGGTCAGGTGAAACTTGCAGACAGAAGGTGGAGACCCCTGTGGATCAATACCGGAACCAAGCTCTATCCCGCATTAGTGGGATACAGTGGCTCTACTTTGTGAGATAGCTCAGAACTATAATTGAGCTCAACATCTATTGTTCCTATTGATGTTCAGCATATAAAAATATGATTTTAATGGTTATGAGAAAAGTCTTAGCAAGTCTGTGCTAGGCCCCCTGCTCTTTATTGTGTATATAAATAATATTATTAGCACGCTTCAGCACTCTTCCTACTTTATGTACGCTGATGATCTGGCTATTGCAGTCAGTCATACAGATCCATATATGGTTAAGACCCTGCTCCAGGTTGACTTGAACTCTGTTAGTAATTGGTGCGATAAGTATAGGTTAACAGTAAACGCGGACAAGACACATGTCCTATATGGTGTAAATCAGACCAAGATGTACGAGACTTTACAATGTACCCTCTGAAACTAAAAGGTAGAGCTTTGCATGCTGTGTCCTCTTTCAATTACTTGGGAGTGATTATTGACCAACACCTTACTTTTGAACCTCACTGTAAGAGGGTTGATAGTGCATGTAACGTCAAACTCAAACACCTGCGAAAACTAAAGAAACATTTTGACAATGAGTTAGCATTACTGATGTACAAGCAAATGGTTCTCCCTACCCTGGATTACTGTGATTTCATTTTTGAATCGGGTCCTCCGGGTCTGGTAGCAGGACTCCAGACAATACAGAATCATTGCTTGAGGTGTTGCCTGGGAATTTTAGATCCTAGGCAGATCTCACGAGTGAACCTGCATATAGAATGTAAATGTAAATGGTTGAAAGATAGACGTAGAGTAAATCTCTTGGGGCTTATGTACAAACATAGTCTTAATCAAGATAATGTTGTGGTTCCAACACGTGTATTGCGTAGCAACGCCAGAGTGAAGCTAAAACTACAAAGGCCTAAAGGGCAACTGTATTGTGACAGTCCTCTTTATCGTGGGTCTGCTGAGTGGGACAAGCTGAGCCTAACAAAACAAGAGATTGTAAGTCATAAACTATTTATGGCAGATCTGAAAACTAAAAGAGATTAATATATGTGGTGCTAAAATTGTGTATCTTTGACGCATAAATCCTAGGTTGAATATTCCCAACGGTGAATAAGTGAATGCGTAGTCGATGTTACCTGTGTACCTAGCCTGAATCATATCCGGTCTCTTGCTTTCACTACCTACTTGTATCTATTGTTTTTATGTGTGAGATATTGTGATTGTGTCTCATCTATGCTGTTTGTATATGATTAATATGATTGGCTCTGTTTGAAAGACTTACTATGAGAAACTTGGTCAATAAAAACTTTTCAACTCAACTTATTAAGTCACTCCTATGAGAGAGATATTAACAAGTGAAATTTTTAAAGCTATACAACACAATCTACACATACGGCACCTGGTGGCAAAAAAACGAAACTACCTACAACCATGATATTTGCAGATTTCTCCTACTTATATGTCATGATCTACCTTTATCTACCATTTAAGTGTTATACCTTGGCATTCTACATATCTTGATCACTATATTTCCATTTTGCCATTCCCATAGGCTCCTGCAGTATATAGATCTTTTTTTAATTTTTATTAATTCAGGATAACTTTATTTTGCCCGTGACCCCATATTTTCTTATTTTCAACACGTTCCTAATGATCATATAAATGCATGTCTGCATTTTCATCGAGAAGTTGTTGGGAGATTCTTTTCTGTATAGAAAATTGTAGAAAAATACACTTTTCTCATAAGGGCCTATACGTAATGCACTCTAATGTGAATGCCATGTAAAAGACAAACAAACCCCATAACATATGTTTTTTCCTTTTCTTTGTGTTCCATAAGCATCAGGCTAATATCCCCAAGAGTCATTAAGGAAAATTGTTGGTTGATCTAAAATAAGCTAGATTGTGTTGTATACCTTTAAGGTCCACAAGACTCAATAGAAAATGCTGCACTGACTCAAGGTGGCAGCACATGTGCATACTGTAACTGCATTTGTGGTTCACCAGATGTGGGCCATCGGGGGAAAATGAGCCTCCAGGGGGAATTTTTAGTATCGTAAAACCTCACGTAGAAGCCGCGGCTAGTACGCGAGTCAGATCGGCGGTGCGGCTTATAGGATTGGCCCAGTGTCAGGGTGCAGCTTATATGCGAGTTTTTGCCACTATGGTACAATACCAAAATCGGCACATTCAGATCGCCACTGTGGCTTATAGCATCGGCCCAAACTAGGGGTGCGGCTTGTATGCGAGTTAGGCTTATACGCGAGGTTTTACGGTACTGGTCTAGCCACCAGTGGCCATGGTATGGCTAAAACAGTGAAAAATTGACCAAAAAACGTTTTAGGCCAATTTTCGATGGGAAATGCAATGATATGTTGAAAATTATTCTACTCAAAACGTTCGATTTTAGAATGCAAAGAAGATCCATTTGTTGCCATGGAAACATAAAAAAAATCAACATATAGGCCAATTTCTGGTTACCATGGAAATCACTCCATTATTCCAAATGGCAAATTCATAAAAAAAACTCAGAAACGAGAACAAAGCTCAAAAAGTCCTTCTAGAACCAGTTTTATGATGAACAAAACTGTATTTTATATTATCATTATTTATGATAGGAGATACCAGTTTTATGATGAACAAAACTGTATTTTACATTATCATTATTTATGATAGGAGATAATAGATTTAGAGCAAATTTGCCATTTTTCAATTAAACACACCAACTTAGCTTTGAGAAGCATTTACAGCAAAACTCCCTGGGATATTTTAGCTCAAGATATCACATTTTAAAGCCTGTAACTTAAGCTTTGAAAACCCTTTTTCCCCCTGGATGCACGGTTTCCTTCATCTGATCACAGATATTCTCCTGACTTTAGGTATCACAGACTAATTAACATACTTGAACCTTTTCTGTTTAATCCTGTCTCTGGCTTAACTTGATGCTAGATTATTATTTTGGTATCCTTCAACCAATGTACGTTCCATTACATTTATACGATCTTTTGGCATTGTTTTGCTTGACATAGGTGCCAGTGCTAAAAGCTAGATCGACTCCAAGGTAAAAGTTCCACATCCTACAATCTGCACTGAATGATTAACATAACATTCCAATTTGAAATAAAAAGATGCTATAACCATTTCAAATTGTTATAGTTATGGATGGATTCCCGTCACCAATCGAGATGACATAAATGCCACAATGCAGATAATATACAACTAAGATGATTTAAAAATGTTATACGTATGATGAGCATGATGTATCGATACATATTGAGTAAATGTAGATATAACTTCGGAAGACTACCACATCTAAACGGAATAAGCCAGAAACAAAGTGTTTCCAACACTAAGAGGCGACATAATCATATCACAGAGCAAGAACCTCCAGAATTTAGACCTTCTACCACTCTTCTAGGAAGTTATATGCTTCTCAGAATCAGCCAAATTAGCTGAAGTGTTTCCTGGTAACCCATCATAAGGGCTGCACCTTGAGCTGGCTCTGAGTGCCTGGTCACATCTGCAGACTGCAACTGCATGGCTTCAGAAGCACTGACTATAAAGGGCAGCTAATGCAGAAGCACCTATTAAGGACCTACTAGATCTAAATCACCAAAATGCAGTGCTCAGCAGAGAACATTTTAATGAAGAATGCTCCCGAAGTCTCTCGAAACTAAAAACAAAACTTTCAAACGGATATTATTAATTGATACTGCTTCATAGTATGTGGCACAGTTTAATTTGGCGGGCATATTTAACCAATAATATATGAATATCGCTGACCACGGGGTGTGTATCGATGAATAACGAACCGAGGTGCGTAGCACCGAGGTCGTTATTCATCTATACACACCCCAAGGTCGGCGATATTCATATATTATTAGGTTTATTATACGATATTTCCATTCAAATGTCTTTAATTACCTTAAATTCGTCCTAATTTCGCCATTTTGAAGGATTCTTAGACGAATATCAGGTACCCCGGTAGCGCCATGTTGTTGAACTCTTCAGTAGGGGAGGTGAGGAAGCAGAAGCTAGGCGCGGGGACCGGTTATTATTTTGTTACGCTGCTTTCGCCAGCCTAAAGAATACGACTGTACTCCCGCGTCGCCACCTGCCGTTTTGGTTAATAACCGCTCCCCTCTATACTTCAATATAGGCAGCGTTTCCCTACACTAGAACCGTGGCCAGAAAGGCATTGGCGCTAGCGTGAAGGCCTCACACGCCGGAGATCCCCGGATCGAATCTGGTTGGAAACGACCCATTTTTAAAGGGCCTATATGTATGTGAAAAAAAATTACTAGAATTATTTTAACAAATGGGTAAGTAACGTCCAACTTCTACCTTTATGGTAAAAAAGAAATTAGAAAAAATATTGATTTTCAAAGAAATTATACCAAAAAATGTCTTTTCTTCTGTAAATAATGGTCCTACAGCGCTGGAAATCCGCCTGTAGACCCCTTGTCTGGATATTCTGGATATCAGAACGATTCTGAATGGGGAATTCAGAATCATTCTGATATCCAGAATATCAGAACGATTTCACCTCCCCAAGTGTGCGCTATGCAGGAATATCAGAACGGGAATATCACCTAAAAAGCACGGTGTAAGCCCATATCGTATAATAAACTCCAATACAAAGAGAGACAATATATATATATATCCTAGTTTTGTCCTTGTATCACTTTAAAAACTGTGTCTAAAAATAAACACCAAATAACATAAACATGTTTAAACACATATTTATCCTAAAAATGTTTAACTCTTTCCAGCCGGCTCTATGATAATGTAAACTCACCCAAATACGACAGATTGAGGCTCCAGACCAAGCAGTATTAACATATGGGGTTATATTGAGGTTAATATGAGAATTAGTATTTTTGATCCATGCTTTCAAATGGCTGTTTTGCATTCTGTATGTAATTTCCTTTCATATGGTACCATAATAACAGGTCCTGTCTGTTCAGAATATTTATTGGGGGAGCTCATGATAATAGCATTTGGCACCAAAAAGTCTCTCATCATAGTGCATTAATGCACTAGCCGTTTTTTTACAAGGTAGTGCATTAATGCACTAGACGGCAGGAAAGAATTAAAGATAACAGTTTAGACATTCAATCTAAATTTCTAAACATGTTTAAGGGTTTACTCATCAACACACCTATTTAGATGTTAAACACCCGTAGTTTTAGTCCACTAGGTACGTGGCAGTTAGGGTCATGGAAGTATTTTTCTGGCTGCTGGAGGCACATGTAAAGCAATATTCGCAGTCATCATGTTTTATCTACCCATTGGTTACCTTCTTTTGGTTACGGTAACACTGGGTAAGTGATCTATTCATTGTGAGGGTTACGAAGTTATATCTACTCCCTTCCATAAGTATAATATAAGCATATATTGAACTACAAAAGCAAACACCATACCATGTCATACTTAAAACACAATGAACGTATCTAAACATATTATTATTTATACATGTTTGAATTTCAACATGTTTTATATAATCCTGCTTAGAAATTAAACAAACTTCATCTAAAAGCGTATAGAAATTAAACATGTCTAGATGAAAAAAAAGGGTAAAGAAATATGGGACAGAACTCCTAAACATTAGCATTCACTGCCTAAACACTGTTTTTAATCAAGAAATTTCAAGGCCCATCTACCCCCGGTGCTTTTTAGACAAGACTGGAACTCTTTTGACATATGTTGGACTTAAAACAGGTTTCCCTAAATTCGCCCACTGTTGGTTATACCAGGCCCGGAACTAGGGGGGGGGGGTTCGTCGTTTCGAACGAACCACCCCACCTCCCTGAAGGAGGAAAAGTGTTCCACCCTATCCGACTGGAAAGAGGAAACAATTGTCTCCATCTCATTTTTTACGGCTTGTCAATCTGACAATTATTAAGGATTCTAGAGAGAAAACTATGAAAGATTGATAAGATACATGAAACTCAGCCTTCTCTTTAAATATAATACACAAAATTCCAACTCATATTAAAAAAGTCCAGTTCCACCATTGAAATAATCATGTCAAGTTCCACCATATCAAAGAACGAACCACCCCGCGAAGAGGGCTAGTTACGGGCCTGTATACGACCTCCACCAGGTGGATCGTATGTTGTATGAAGCGTTTTTGACAATCAGACTCAAGATATTTACCTGTCTAAACACGGATATCGATATGTGGGTACTATAGTCTAGAGTAATGCAGCTGTTACCTGTACGCTACTATTACTGATGAGTCTGTCAACCAGACGGTGAATTAGTACTACCGTACATATACACTGATAAGGCAAAACAAGGTAGGGATAAGGCAGGGTAAAACAAGGAAAGGTATAGGGTAGAACAAGGAAAAGTAGGGTAAGGCAAGCTAGAGGAGGAATTAACTACTTAGGTGAGTGCAAAGCAAGACATAACACAAGCAGGCCCGTAACTAGCCCTCTTCATGGGGTGGTTTGTTCTTGGATATGGTGGAACTTGACATGATTATTTCAATGGTGGAACTGGACTTTTTTAATATGAGTTGGAATTTTGTGTATTATATTTAAAGAGAAGGCTGAGTTTCATGTATCTTATCAATCTTTCATAGTTTTCTCTCTAGAATCCTTAATAATTGTCCGATTGACAAGCCGTAAAAAATGAGATGGAGACAATTGTTTCCTCTTTCCAGTCAGATAGATATGTCAACGATGTAGAAGATGCCATACAGAATACCACGGGGTATATATACGCCGACGACCTGGCACTGGTCTGTTCTGCCAGAACCCCGGAGCGGGTACGGTCACTTCTACAACAAGACTCAACATCTTTATGTGCTTGGAGCAACAAAAACCAACTGACAATCAATGAGGACAAAACCAAAGTCCTCTGGACATATCCGGCCACCTCGCCCATCGACACTACAAACCTAGACATAAGAATGAATGGAAGCATCCGGGATGTTACACACACCTTCAACTACCTAGGAGTAGTCATAGACCGTCACCTATCTTTCGGCCAACACCTACAGAAAGTGATTGGTACAGTCCGGGGCAAGTACACTCAGCTCTGGAACGCCAGGAAGGAAACTGATAAGCCCACTACCATGATGATATACAAGACCATGGTACTGCCCTGCCTTGAATACTGCCCACTCCTGTTGGACAGTGGCCCAAGTTGGGCTGTGAAGAAGCTGCAGGTCATCCAGAACGACTGTCTGAGAATTGTCAACAACATCCATGATGCTAGGGAGGTGAATGTAGACCAGCTACATACTGACGCCTCATTAGAGAAACTACATGTCAGAAGGAATCGACAGATCCTGAACTTCATGTACAAGCGAGCACTTGATAGTGAAAACCAGCTAGTACCGGCCAGAGCACTCCGAGGAAACATCAAACCGAAATTCAAACTACGGCGTCCAATCAAGAACTGCTATCTAAATAGCCCCGAGTATAGAGGATCCCGTCTATGGGACAGGCTCACTGCAGAACAACAAAGAAGTGCCACTAGGGACAGCTTCAGTAAGAGCCTAAAGCCAGCTGACCTGAGGCCGCTAGAGAGGTTGCTGATCTAGAAATAACAACGACTCATACTGGCATGTAATACTCGGATCGCCAGACACTGGTCCTAAATTCATGTAGTCTTGTGTAGAAATCGCAGAAACAATCGGTATCGACTAGTGCTCTATACTAAACTATGATTTGTCTTGATGATATTAATATGGCATTTTCTTGAAAAACGTCTGTATCGCTTACGAATGTTCATGCCAATAAAAATCTAAACTCAAACTCAAACTCATAGGGTGGAACACTTTTCCTCCTTCAGGGAGGTGGGGTGGTTCGTTTGAAACGACGAACCCCCCCTAGTTACGGGCCTGACAAGGTAGGACAAGGCAGGGTCTGGGGGTAGCAAAGGGCATACAAGTTAAGTATCTGGTGAAAAGCAGGATACGACAGGCACATGATAGATGAAAGAATAAGGCAAACAAAATAGCACAGCACAGCAGGATTGCCATGGAAAGACAGAGGGCAAATCCAACTACCGGTACTCATGCAGATAAGTGAGTTAGTGCAAGGGCATTTCTGAGCAGGGGAGTGTAGAGCGAATTCGCAATGCATGATGAATGCAGAGCAAGGTGGGTTATGACAGGGAAGGACAAGGCAGGGCAGAGCTAAGTAAGTGCTTAGTTAAGGATAACAACAGCAGGGCAGGGCAGGGCAGTAAATAGCAGACCAGCAGGACAGAGAATATATTAAGTACGTATTGCTGACGGCAGGGCAGAGTCAGGCAGAGTAAAGTAAGCCTAGGCATCAGGGCAGAGGTAAACAGGAAAGGTGGAGGTGAAGACAAGGCAGACCAGTATAGAGTAGAGCAATGTATGGCAGAGAAGTACAGGGCAGAGCAGGACAGAGAAGAGCATGGTTGGGTAGAGGAGCATGAGCAACTTAGTAGAGCTAGATTAGGATGGGAAAAACTAAATATAATAGCCCTTCCTCTAGTTAGCTCTAGCCAAACCGTGAATGATACCGTCAGATGCAGGGAGGGTAGGCCAAGACAGGGCAGTGCATAAAAAACGAGGATACATTATGATAGAGCCTGGTCTACATAATCATAAATACAACGTAACACTTTAAACTCTATATATTATATGGTGGTTTTATGATAACATGTGCCCGCCTATCAACTGAGCATTCAACTGTTTCCTGTGCACGAATTCTTGTGACGTCATCAATTTGTGCGCATAGTCATAGTGACTAATGGGCTTAAATTCTCTGTATGGCCGGTAATATGTAGATAGTTTGATGTTTGCTTGTGTACTCTGCATAGCCGTTAATACTGGTGTGTTAGAGATGAATCTAAGTTTCCTTATATCTCCGGGGTGCCTACAGCCTCTGTATATTTCCTCAGCATTATTATACCCCGTCTATGACGTGGCTGTCTCTATTGCATACCCTAACACTGTATAGAAATGGCCAGCTTCCCTCCGGCCCCACTTACAGTATGACTCCTCACACTCCATGTAATACAGTGTCAACAAACGCTGGCACCACCCCTGCGCATTTAAACTCCCCCAGCCCTCCTCCAGTAGACTCCATAGTATATGACCTGCCCATCATATCACCTCCCCCCCCCCCCCCCCCCCCCACCACCCCACCCACACACAGACACTGCACACAGACACGTATTGACTACCACTCCTGACGCTGACGTCGCTATGGCAGATATCACATATTCGGTAGGCTTTTCTATTCCAGCAGATTCCTGTGTGTGTGTGTTTGCCCCTGCCGTTGCCATGGAAACTGTGTGCAAACAAGGGTTCTGTCCAGGGACGGCGTGTCTCCCCATCCGCCAGGGACGACGACACCATACTGCAATCCTCCATGCTGGTATATGCAGTACAGAATGCAAGGAGCACCTCCTTTGAGTGTGGACCCACGTTCACTGTGATTCTACACTTATTCCAGGCACTAGGCAGTGGTCAGTGGTGGTAGACATCGAAGGGCTTTTCAGATATATCGAGGGCGACACTGGTTTTGGGTCACCTCCTGATACTGAAACAAAGAAGACAATAAAAGCCACAATCAAGTGGGTGTCTGAGACAATGAGATCCACGTAGAACGTGGGGAATAAAGTCGCCTACATGAATTGAAAAAGGGAATGGGAAAGGGAGACAATGAGAGAGGGAGAGAGAGAGACAGACAGACAGACATACAGACAGACAGAGAGGGAGAGAGATAGAGAGACAGACAGAGAGACAGAGAGGGAGAGAGACAGAAAGACAGAGAGACAGACACAAAGAGGCAGAGACAGCACGACAGAGACCCAGACAGAGAGGTGGTGGGCATAGATTCTGCTTAATGCGATTGTCGCACTGCAGGATGTTTTCTAGTAATACAATCCTATACTTTTTACCCAGCATGCAAATTGCCTGCACCACCCATGTCGGTGAGCAAACAGCCTCTGTGACGTCATTGCTTAGTCTCGATTTCGGATTAGCAAAGCTGAGAGATGCAACGCCAAGCAATGGATGCAATGGGTTTTAATTTTCTTCTTATTTCATTCAAGCTATTGCTCACTATTTATGAAACGGACTTGCAGACCAGGTGCATCCTGATAGAAATGGTACACCAAAATCACTAATTGAAATGACTAAAACCGGTTCCCTGTTGGGTTTCCGTTTTGTACACTCATCCATTATGTCCAGCAATTCCTTTAATTCCTATTTCTCCACCAACATTAAATTTGTTCCAAAACGGAAATGCTGGATATCAAGGAGCAACCATGCTGGATATTACGGATTAGATCTGCGGGACACAGTGTACCGGCTGGAGGTAACCAAGCCATAATATCAATCATGTCGAGTATAGGTGTATATTATGCTGATATGCACAGAGAAAAGAAACATGTGACCCAACTAGCTAAAGACTCACCCGTGGGGAATTTTAAGTACTAACTTTGGCCACCAGGGGGCACCAGAAGGGCTAAAGAGTATGATTCAAGTAAAAATGCTCTAGGATGATAATATTATCCTAGAGCATTTTTACTTGAATCATGCTCATATTATTTTGTGTGTAGAATGCAATGGACCCATTAGAATTACTGCTAACATTTCATATTTGAAATGCAAAAAGAACGTTTTCGATGAAAAAAAAGGTTCTAAGACACTTTTTGGTTACCATGGAAACCATTCCATCACACACAATGGGAAATAATTGTCCTTATCTCAAATGTTACTCAAAACTGAAAACAAATGGTAACAATTCCTTCTAGAACGAAATTTAGACTCCAAAATCCCTTTTTACTTGGTAACTTATCAATAAAACTGATTTTTCATAATTATCACTATTTATTATGGGATACAATGCTTTTAGAGCTTATTTACCATTTTTCTCCTCGGATGGGTCTTTTCCCTAGCCTGGTCACACATAGTAAAAAGCCCAAGCTGCCTCCGCATTGACTGTACCTTCACTTGTGGAGCCCTGACTCTTATTTGACTCCCTTAGGGAAGCCAGGGAGTTAAGTGACTCCTACATTGCTCCCTTAGATCAGCCAAGGAGTCACATGACTTCCTCAGTCAGCCAGAGCTCGCATAGAGAAGGGACTCACTCTGGAGGCAAGCAGAACTCCCCTTTAATTTGACTCTTTTTCCTTTCTCAGTGAAATTAAGATATGTAGTTTTCGAGTTGACTCTCTATATAAGAGGACTCTTGCACCACCTCAGCCCTACCGCCGGCGTTTAAAGATGACCACTCCCTATGAATGTTGAGACTGTACCTTTAGCAGCATTGTCTCTGCTGATAATTCGATAATATCAGTCTTTTGATACGACCAATGGGGTTTGATAACATTATGTAACATTTACTCCTATTATATACATATAGCATGCATAGATATACGAGTCATATATAATAGTATAGGGCGCTGTAACAAGATATGCGAGTCGCAAACATTCATAGCAAAAATCCCATTTGCAGCGAAATGGGTTTGATGGAGTGAGCAGGAATCGGATCCCGATGGGTAAAGATGCATGGGGATCGAGTCGTGAAGACTGGCCAGTCTGCAGAAGTGTTTCTGGACGAGACCAATGTTGACCCAATGACTACTGTCAACAGCCACCCGCCAGGTACAGCCCAGCCACTGACAGCCTCCATCAGCCCAACATATTCGCTGGTTCCAGTAGTGAATAGCCCACTCCTGACTGTTTCCTATAGTTAAGGGGTTGGCTTGTCTACTTATGTAGAATATGTAGTAGTATTTCACATTTGCCTATTGTTTTCCTCGGTATATTGTTGGGGGATTCTGAAACTGACTCTATAGCTGTGGAGCCTAAAAGGCAATGGGGTGTCTATCTATTAAGCAATTGCTGCTACATATTTATTATAGTTTCATATCTCATTTATGTAAATAACTATTGTGTTATGACGGTTTGCAGAGATGGTAGCCATAAGAAATAGATGATCTAACACATCCAATAAGGGCACTATCTTTAACTACATGTATAACGAAAACTGAGTGCATCTAATGTAAATATCCTGTGTGCATCGATTGAAGTCTGGTCTAATTCGCCTGCAGAAATCGTCTAGAGCGCACTGGGGAAGAAAATCGGCATGATGTTGGGGAGGATGGAAGTATTTTGGAATCATTTCAGTGTGCAGGCAATATAGAGTGCACTAGGTTCAGACCAGTAGACATCTTCTGTAGCTTCTATTTATGAAGGGAAAGTAAAAAGTCGCTGCTGCCAGATTTTAAATGTGATGAGGGAAATGACAGACGGTATCAGTGCTCAGCATAGCCATCAGTGTTGTGACATTTATAACATTGAGTTTTAGTTGTTTTGAAACAATTTTATTGCATGGCGCCTCCTATTATTGTAGATATACGAAATAGTCATTTGGAGACATTCTACACCATGTTTAGGACCTAAACAGACCACACATGAGGATCCCTTCTGCTGAGCTACTCACCTTTAATATTGAAAAAAAAACCAACACATTTTAATAAAAAGAAAGAGTGAGGAGCCAAGCTGCAAGGGTCTGCAGGAGGCGGAGCATCCTTTCCGCGTGGCTGCACACATGGCATGCAGGTTCATCTCTTAATCTGTCCTTCTGGTTTTAATCATGTAGAAACAGTGAAAACAAACAGCATACAAAGCAAGTCGATGCTAGTAAGAGTTATTATGAATAAAGTATTATTAATAGATGCAGCTTCTAAGAACGAGGGTCATAATTATGTGTTCATCATTATATTGGTTTAACTACTATAGCGATTTCATTCAATCATACCCACATAATAATATGATAAGTTATAAATATCATAATATTAATTAGACACATTTTGACGATCTACTAAGAAAGGGGCGGTCCTGGAAAGTTGAGGTAGTACATATCGCAATAACATTTTATACAGTTTGGTCGCATTTGAAGCTTCTTCTATGGACCTGCATGTTAACCATTAAGCCTAATTCAACAACGTTTGATGTTGTGTTGATTCAAACATCACAGCATTATAGAACACTACACAGAAAAAAAGTGAACGTCAGCCTGATTAGTGACACTACCTCCAAAACATAGTCAGGCAGTTTTGATAGTTAGTGAATGCTGGTCTCTCTGGACTATCCTTTTAGTGTCCAGCATTTCCAATTTGCTTGCTAGGAGTCTAGCAATGCAGGAATGGTGGACTCTTGGAGCCTTGGACGAGAGACACAATGAGCCTAGCATTGTACACTGTTCTACACTAAAACAGGCTAACGCCATTATTATGCTGGCATTTAACAAGTATAGCAAAAAGACAAAGATAATGTACGTACTCTACCACTCATGTCCTTCTTGTTGCATCAATCAATTGCTTTGAATTCATTGATTGAAAGGATTTGATGTTTACTCCGCCATGTAGTGATTGTGTAAAATCCCAGGCGTCACATGGGTTTAGGGCGACCGTTTTTGTTCCTACGACCTGGATAGACAGGTTGAACCGATGGCAGATTCGGTTCATAACATGGAGTTTCATAAACATGTATAATTATATGAATGAACATTCAGCCAATGTATCCAAGTCCTCTTGCTATACGGGGGTGACTTTAATGGCTAGTAAATTTGTCTATATTATACTCTTCAAAGTGTCATTATAAGGCTACTTGAATAAAACACTCGTTTCTCATCACTAAGCATTGGAAAATATGATGAGGGAGCTTTTTCATCCTTTAGTTTTTTACACTTAAGTTGATAGACTTAATTGATAATCAGACATCGGGAAATGTAAGTTATTTCTATCCCACTGCATTGCTGACTTTACAAGCCGCGATTTGATACTGAACATGGCAATGTTTGTCAGTTTTTATCACATTTATTTTTTCAACTCTTCTTTCCCACCTCA
This sequence comes from Harmothoe impar, assembly GCA_947462335.1. Taxonomy (NCBI): domain Eukaryota; kingdom Metazoa; phylum Annelida; class Polychaeta; order Phyllodocida; family Polynoidae; genus Harmothoe; species Harmothoe impar. Next base: position 39,397,975 of record OX381714.1, read on the forward strand.
AAACCAATTTCTGTGATGCGTGCGGTCCCGAAACGGCAAAAAAAAGTGTGTTCCAGGAAACATGGTCAAAAAAATCAGGAAGGGTAGCTTGGATTTTTAATTCATTCAAAATTCTTAAAATGTTGAGGGAACCTGGGCCATCGGGATGATTCACTGATTCTCCAAGTAAATACGAATATCACGCCACGGTTAGATATTCTTATCAAAAAGTAATTTCCTGAGGTCAGACAAATAACTAGGCCACTGAAATAGTGGGAGCTTGTTCTGCCTGACCAAACATTAATATTGAAAAAAAGAAACGTTCCCAAAAGATTGTGCAAACACTATAATTATATGGTCGACCCTACTTGAAGCCAAGGGAGTGATCTTTTTTTTTCAACAACGTGGGGGTTTTCGCACTCTGCACGAAAACGTCCATATGTTTTTTACACCCCCTCAGGCAAGGGGTCAAATCCTTACACCACCCCCCCCCCCCCTACGGGTCAGAAATCGGTGTGTGCGAGCCCTTTGAGGCATAGTAACGCTACTTTTTATAACCCCCTGGTCAAGGGGGTCGAAATGTGTTGTTAGAAAAATGATCACTCCCTAAGGTCGGGTTATGTGGAACTATACCTTTTTTGGCCTAATACTGCAAAAGGGCGAGTAATGAAAAAAGATAATTCCCCGTGATGTGTGGTCATGTGACATTGGACTGATACACTGTATTTTGCCAATTAGGACAATGTTTGACCTCTGATATTGGCTCGGATGTGGCCTAAATGCTGAACTGATGGCTCCTAATTAACCATGCTGCTTGTTGTAAGAGGATTGCACAGGTAGAAAAGAGAGTACACAATATTAGAAAATAGATTATAGAGATAAGTTAATAAGTAAAATTCATGCGAGTTACTGTTAATTCATCCAGTGCAATGTATATAAAAGCAATGAAAGTATGGGAATATATTGGGCCTAGATGATTATTATGTTATTCAAAACACTTAAAGTTTAAATGTACCTCTACTTCCCACATCATTTTTGAAAATCATTTCATGAATAAGAATACTTTATAAATTCGAAGAAAGCATAGTAGTACCGTAGAAACTATAAGCGCCAGGGTCTCAAATAATTGCCGACCCACTCTTGAATGGGTCAATAACGGTATGAGTGGCCAATCCCAAGTTTCCCTGGAACTGATATATCATCTAGGGTAACACCACCCCCCCCCCCTCAATTTGCCAGATTAGATCGCCTGGCTAGCGTCTGTTGGATCAGTGGCCTTTTGCATAACCCCTGGAGAACTCTGAAAATTGCAACGCCCATGAGGGGGGGGGGGATTGTAAGGTGTAAGGATTTGTGTATTGCAGAGGGCCTGTGGGCTATTTCAGAGCAATGCTGACAAGAACATAAATGTGTTGCTAAATGTCCAATTGTTCTACAAAAGACCACAGTGCTTAATGCTGATATGAATCTCGCGAGATTATATATATTTTTGGTCATTTGCGAAACATTGTCATGGAAATAACGAGCATGATGTTCTACGGACTACTGCAGGACTGTTGGATATTTCGCAACACATTTTATATAAGAATTGGATAGTTATTGTAATAGATGATAATAATTATATTATAGTTGGATACTAGTAGTTGATAGTCATGTAGGGTGATGGTCACATGCCTATATATAGGCCTAGTTATGTGACCACCACCCCACATGATCCGATCTTGGAAATATAGACATTGTCTGGCTTAGCCCACATGTAGAATATGATTCGTGTATGGTAATGCTCACGTAATCTACACGTAAAATAGGATCATGAATGGTGATCATCCCAAATCCATAATGTTAGAATAGGATCATATTAGATCACGTATATGATCTATATAGTATCCTCTGTAGATATAATTGTATTGATCACATATCTTTGCCATGTTTAAACTCACATTTGCGTATACTACTGTCTAATGTAAAAAAAAACCAACATGATCAGCGAAGATTTGGGAGATCTGTACGTTAATGATTTGGCATGATTTGGCAAAATATGAAACTATTTGATAGCCCATAATGTTTTATCTCAAATGTTCACTGACGCAGCCAGGTACTCTGCATTATACCACTGCGGAAATACATGATGAATTTCATGCAATTAGGTTTGATAGGTTCTCATTAACGAGATACTCATGCCATGCTTAATCCCTTTATCAAGATACTTTAATCCAATACTCACGTTGATCAATAAAACTATGGACCAACACACACAGAAAAGTGAGAGTCATTGTCGCTAAAACTACCCTCACCTGAGGGTCAGGCACTGAGGGTGAACACTTAAGGAATGAAAGCCACTTTTAAACCTATGTTTGACTCTAGTTGTGTTGGTTATATATTTTAAAATCACCAAAATAAAATTATGTGATATTTTGTTCTGCAAAAGACCACAGATTCTCATATATACGAATAAGAAGGGGTGTAAGAAGCATGGCACAATTACCATTACTCACGACGTCCAGATCAGATGTGTCTGACTATGGTAATCACGGCAATACACAAACCGTCGTTTCCTCCAGAGATTACAGCAATATCAAAACCAGGTCGTTTCCTTCGCAGATTCCTTATCTATGTCCCTCCCTGACCCACCTGCCTACTGCGCCAAGCCCAGGATCGATAGTGGATCACGGTCGGCCAGCCACCCCTATTGACCTTAGTACCCTGATTACCCGTGCCGGCGGAGGCTTATAGAGACAGGAGAGGGATGGGGTGGCTGGGTCTGGGTCTGGAGAGAAGAGCTGGGAAGGCAAGACTGTAGGTTGGTTAAACGCGGATGGTTAAGGTAGTAGGGGGTAGGGGGAGGGAGAGGGGAAAATAGGAGAAGGGACAGTCGAGTGGGCAGGGGGCAGGAGACAGGAGGGATGGGGAAGAGAGTGGAGAAGGGACAGTAGGGGGCAGGGGATAGGAGGGATGGGGAGAGAGAGCTGAAACCATGAGACAGGAGGGACGGGAAGTAAGAGAGGAGATGAAAGGGGACAGGGGGCAGGAGAAAGGGGGGAAATGAGAGGAGAGGGGACAGGGGGCAGGAGAAAGGGGGGAAATGAGAGGAGAGGGGACAGGGGACAGGAGGGAGGGTATGAGAGATGAGACGAATGGCGGGGCTATTGCGGAGGGAGATGAGGAGGCATTTGAAGGAGAGAGGAAGGTATTAACGAGAAATTAGAATCATTGAAGGGTAGACAGTGCAGTCAAGAGGGGGTCTAGATAGGTGGCAGATAAGAGGATACCATGCAGAGAGGGAGTAGTGCAGGTTAGAGCAAAGAACGGTACAGGGCTAACCCCGTTGGTGAGCTACCCAGATAGCAAATATGCTTTGGCCTATGGTCGAACCAATGTCCGAAGAACAAGTCCCTGTTGGTATTCTGATATTTTTGGTCTAATCACTGGCCCAATACCGGCTTATGATTACCAGGGGTAACACCTGTTGAAATAATGTCGGGCCAAAATTAAAGGGTGGCTCCTTTGAAATAGGGAGTCGAATCTACCCCCTTTACTTCTATATGCATAACCATCATACAGTGCATTATTTTGGTGCAAGGCCTCAGCGGGATATTTACAGGGCATTGATGCATCCCTTTCTACCCAACTTCACCAGAATCGGTAGTATAGTGGTTAGGATGTCTGCCATACAATCAGAGGGTAGGGGTTATATCCCAGAATGTTCCATAACATTTACTCACATTACTTCGTTTTAAAGGAGAGACTGACTCCCTTCATCAAGAGAGTCCGAAAAGGGAGTCATTCTGGAGGCAGGCCTGGACTCTGTTTCTTTACTCTGTGTAAAATGGGCATTACAGAAAAATGAGGACCATGATATGTTTTTGTTTTCATTTCCTTTTTTTTTTTTTATGTCTGCAACTATCATAATCCAAAGTGGTTTGCAGATAGCAATATTTAAGACAACATGGCCATCAGGCTACAGAATGAAAAATCTCCTACAGCTTATCGTCACCCATTGTTCAGAATTAGATTTTTCAAGTGGCCTTCCCATAGAATTGAGCACCGTAACATGCACATTTTCTAACATTTTCTACTTCCTAATACATGTCTTTTAAACTCATTTCTATAGTGAGTTATGTGCAAAAATCAACAGAATATCTAAATCATCTAACTCTGATGCATGAAAGTGTTTTAGTGCATTTCAGGTGAAATATTTCAACAATGGGAAAGTTCAAAATGGCCTCTGAAAGAACTTCTTTTGATACAGTTAGGGAGATTGATACACTTAGCAGTTAGAAAGGCAGTGTTAAGTGTATCAATTAGCACTATCTAGTAAGGATGTATAGTAGCCATCTTGGATTCTGGCAAAAGTGCAATATTGGATAAAAAAAGAAACACGTGCACCAACCATGTGTTTATTTTGTAAGTTTAAGTCTTTCGATCTTGGAGAAGGTACAAGTTTTACTCTGAGAATTGATTCTATTACTTATTACTAAATAGCAGTTTTGACCTGATAAGTTGATTCCACAGCCAAAGAATCATATTTCTCATTATAAGACGCTATATTCCTTTTATGATACAGATAGCATTTATTGATACAGATATCAGTTGATGTCCCTATAACAGCCATTCTTTGTTTTAATACAGATAACATGAGTTACTACACATAGCAGTTGGATGCTTGACACACTTAGCAATAGTTTGATACTGTTAGCAGTTGGATGGTTGACTGCTAAGTGTAGTTACAGCAGGATTGATACACTTGCAGTTGCACACCCTCTAGACATTGCAGCAGAACATCGGCGGCACAGGTATGTGGAGTCACGTTTTGTCCACAGGCCACAAAGTGTCCACAGCTCAAGGAAAGACACAAGTTGGTGCTGTTAAAATGAATTGTGTTTTCACTTGGAGTATAATTTCTTTGCTCCATGGATGTGTTCACCATACAGGCAACGTTAGGACCCACATAGACAAGAAATATCAGTTACAGTTTATTATGGTATAATTGTAGGCTACATCTCATTCTATTATGTACTATGTATCACCAGGCTGGGAGATTCAGTCATCTAATGATATCTCTGTTAATGAACTTACTAGAACTAATACTAAACCTTGCAAATTTCTTGTCTGAAGAAATAAATTAAGTTTCTACAAAGAGTTTGATAATTGGTGTGGACACTTTGTAGCATGTGGACAAAACGTGACTCCACACAGTACCTTCACCATTCCTATAAATCCGAATTGGCGTTTATACTGAATTTAGAAATCGTTATGTAAATTAGATGTTGACCTGTTTAGATGGTGTGGTTATCTAGAACCATGGATAGTACATGATGCATTTTGTATGCAAAGGATATGGACCCTTTTCAATGAGCTAAAATGCGATGACGGCCAGGTTAATTAACAGAGATGGCTGTTTCTAAATTTAGAGACAGGCACTACTTGGACTTCCCCTTAATCTCAGTCACAAAGGGTTAAAAGGTCATACAAACTCATAAACCATTAGCTAGGACTATTTTTCAGTATCAAACAAAAAACGCTATTGTTGTTTCTTGAATCCTGGCTATTTTATGCAGAAGGCGCCTGATCGAGGTCACACAACCACTATTTCTAAACGTTATTAACAATGGCCCAACGCTGGATCATAGGCCAAGAGAGTGCTGGAGTGGATTTCAGAACAGAAATTGATGTAATTTCCCTTTAGTAACACTGCATCAACGAATTAGTTGGGCTGTTTGAAACTGTATTGCCAAATGTATAATGTGTAGTAACTCTAGTTTACACTGAGTGTTGCTAGATTATAATTATAATTACCATCAAACCCAGGTTCATTCACAAAAGGCAGCTGTTGGTGGAAGGTAATCTTTATTCACAATCGATCATGGTCACAGCAGAGTTACACAGAGTGTACACACACAGAAAAGTGAGAGTCATTGTCGCTACTCTCAGGTGAGGGTAGTTTTAGCGACAATGACTCTCACTTTTCTGCGGGTGTATGTAGATGTTGATTACACAAAGTGTACAGAAGGTTCAACAAGGCTACACAAAGTGTACATGCAGATGTATAATACACAGTGTGTATGAAAACTCTGGTAGACCCTGACTACTTGGTACTGTGGATATGTTGGTATAGATGTCACCCAATGGGTATATAAAGGTTTCATAAGGGAACACCTGATGATCAAGACCTGGCAGAGGAGTTCTGGGGTGCAGTACTGGTAGACCAAGAGTTATGTCTGCACCAAGAGTACCCAGCAGGAATTGCTCGTGACAGCTGGGTGACCGGCTTTTATAGCAGGTTGCTCAGCGGTGGCACCACCTATGTATCCGGGCCGAAACATAGGGTCAGGTTCATAGATCCTGGGGAGACATTATCCGGACCAATCATAGGATCGGTCTGGGAAGGACTTCTTGACACTCCGTGAAGGAAATATCTAGGCCGAACATAAGTCCGGTCCGGTTTCTGGAGAGGATCATCTACTGCTGAAATTGTACAGCACCACACATGTAAGAACTATCATCCAGGTGAAGTCTTCCTAAATTATCATTTTCAAACAGCATAATAATAACCCATATTTGATTGATTTAATACACGATTTAATATATGGAAATATATATATCTGATAACATATTTATCACTAGGGGTGGTTCTCTCAATCAGATCTACATTTTAAGAAAACATAAATGTAGGATGACATTTGGAGGCCCCCACACTGACCTTTAGAAATACCCCCTTTCTTCATCTAAACGACCATCTGTTAATTAAACTATTTTCTTATACTAGTTACGTTAGTGCATGTTATATTATAGGAAATTTGTATCCTGTTCTGCAAAACACCCCGGAGCCAATACTAGAATTGCAACATTGGTTTAACACCTCCTTTGTCTGCACAGAAACCTACCCTGGTGACCAGTTAAGGAAAAGGTGGTTTAACATTGGGCAAGCATCTACTTCAACAATTATGTCCAAGCACTAGCACAGAGGTGTGTTCAGAGAGGAGGGGGAGGAGGGCTCCTGGGGGCTCTGGGCCACCCTTTACGGCCTTTAGATTCTTTTATAAGATTAGATATTTTCAAATGCCTTTGTCCGCCGCTGAATCTCGGCCAGCTGTCAGGTCAAAGTTCAACCAATGACAAAAAATTCAATTTTGGCACAAAATTCCCTTTTTATACGATTTTAATGATTTCGATCAGTGCCAACATAGGCTCAATATAATTATCCTTCCTATAGCTGTGCTTACTTCACCTGGAAATCTGGCCATACAGGTGTTTTATTACAGATATCCCATGATTGATATCACGAACGTAACCATTTTTGTCGATGAAAATAAAAGGGCGGGGAAGTACAGGGAGGGGGTGAACAAATTGCTATTTTTGTTATAATGATGATTGCTCTACGTTCGTATTATTTAACAGCTCTCCCGATTGCATGGTCCACGATATCACGGGCGCTATATTGCCTCCAATAGGAAGCCATTGCCGCTGCTGCTGCTGCTGGTACTGCTGCTGGTACTGCTGCTGCTGCTACTGCTTGGTGATGGCGGTGGTGTTGGTGGTGGTGGCGGTGGTGGCTGGTGGTGCTAGAGTGGTGCTGTCTGGAGGAAAGGAGAGTCTGCTAACTGGAGGCACGAGCGTTGGCTGGCTGGCTGCTGTGCGCACGCGTGCCGACCCAGTGTGCCAGAGTGTGCTGGCGGTGGCTGCTGCTGCTGCTGCAGCTGCTGAGCAGATGGTGAGCATCTGCACATACGCACACAGACTGTGTGAGTCTCTCCCACACTCTCTCCATACTTCTCTCTCTCGGCGGGAGAGCGCAGGGCCACAACCCGCCCGCGGATCAGACGTACTCACAGGAAGCGGAAGCCCATGGTGAGGGGAAGGGGAATCCTGGGAGCAGTGAACTGGAGGAGGTATACATAAATACAGCATCAGGGGGAGGAGGAGGCACTGAAGGAGGGAGGAGCCGGCCTCCATGGTGTGACGAGGATGGAGATTGTATAGAGCTATTACTACACGCCTCCTATGGTAGTAGTACTGACTGTACTGCCGCTGCCAACCGCCACCACCATCATCATCACATGCTGGCTTCCCTGGAGCGTGTCCCCATGTCTGACTGATGCTTGCCTGCCTGTCTGCCTGCCTGCCTACCTGCCTTAATCAGCTATCTGGGCCTGATGCTGACTGGAGGGGCAGCAGCATCGCTGGATGAGGTCGATATGAGACGCGGGTATTATATATAATATACACATCAACTGGGGACCCACTGGAGGATTGCCTATGTATAGGGGATAGAGCATTGCCTTCAGGCCAGCATTATAAAGACTCTAGATTTGCTCTCTGCCAATGTCTCAGCCTCACCCAGCGTGTCTCTAGGTGTCTAGGGTAGGAGGTGTCATCATTGACTGATGTGATATAATATACACCCACAACATCCCTCCTCCTCCTGCCCCTTGAGCTGCTCCACCGAGCAGAGCGAGCTGCTCCACCCACCCACCACCACCACCACCACCACAACCCTCATATCACCAGCTACCAACCATGCTCTTACTCTGAAAGGGGAATTTCCACATATACCCCTATATACCTGTCTTATCTCAAGTCTCACCAACCCACGCCTGTCTGTTATCTGGTCAGCGGCTCCTCACACAATCACTCGGCAGCTGCCACTGAACAATGTGTCGTAGCCAGGCAGGCCAGTCAGCCATCAAGCAAGACAGCTCTCAGCCAGCAGGCGTACCCACGCGTTTGTTTAGGGTGGAGGTGAGAGCTGCTGCAGTGAAGACAAGAGCTGTGGTGGTGCCTTCCTCGGGACCAGACTGAAAATAAACACAGAGAGGAGGGATATTGACTATAAGGAGGGATGTGGGTGTAGAGGTATAGGGAGGCAGAGTAGTCTGAACAGGGTAATTTTTATGGGGTCAATTGAGATTTTCTAAACGAAAATCTGTTTGCCAAGCGCAGGAGAGAAAGAGAAAGAGAGAGAGAGAGAAGCAGAGGGAGAAAGAGAGAGAGACAGAGAAAGGCAGAGATACAGAGTAAAGCAGAGATACAGAGAGAGGTATTCGGCAACACCACACAAGACCATGTCCATGTAACCATCAAAGTACCATCCATAGACAGATATCAAACACAGGGGTGCTATAACAATAACAGCAGCCAGCCCAGGCAATAAAACACCAATGGTTCCTTCACATGCTGGCTGGCACATTTTAGGACACCCATTATATCTGCAGTGGAGTCCCCTTGACAGAGTGGAGAATCCCCCAAGCACCGTCTTCTTCTGCGTCGGTTAATGACCTAGCAGGGATCCAAATGGGATTGCCGGATCCCACCAACCCCTAGTGGTTAGGCACACCGGCCCCCTGCGCCGATTACACCCTGCTAAGCTGCTACCCGCTGCTAGCCTGTGGTGACCCGACCCCCCAGGGTCAACCTGTCCATTAACAGTATACCACAGCACACCTCAGACCCAGGCTCTAGCCTACCTCCCCCCTCCCACCCCCCCACCCAGACCCAACCCACCCTTATAACAGCAACCCACCCACTACCCAGCCATCACAACCCACCTAGCCAGGCAGAGTGCTAGCCTTATTCCTATTCACCCTTCCATTCAGCCTCCCACAAGCCGGCTTCTCTCCTTCCTGTTGGCTGCCCCGGCCATCCATCCATCCCGCTCGCCCACCCTTCCTCCCTCGTATTCAGGCGCTCTCTCACATGGAATGCTAATATATTGCTCGACATTGGGGATGGGAACCACCACGACTATCACAGCCACCCGCACCACCATCGTCAGAGCACCACCTCTACAGCCACCACTACCACCACCACCACCAGCCACCACCACCACCCACCACTGCCGCCTCGGAGCGTTATTGACAAACGCCACACTTATTAGTGCACGGAGATGCCCGAGTCCAATCGCTTTCCAATAGTGGCCGCCGAGAAAAGTACAGAGGGAGACTTTGTGGGGCAAAGAGGGTAGCTTTTACCAACCCTCAAAGAAAACCCACCAGTTTTCTGCCACCATTTGTGTCTTAAAACTATATCTTAATCAGGCCACTCATTTTTCTCTGTATCACATATGTAATATATACCCTTCAGCAAACCCTTATCCCCTCTCACTACATTCTAACCTATACCCTAAAGCACTTGTGCCATAGGTTATTTTCTCACTTTCTGCAGTCATTCATTGCCTCCTCCCTAGCAAGTACAATCTTCTCAAACTCCATTATCCACTTCAGTACTCAGTACTGACCAATTGACTCATTTCATTGACCCATTGACTCATTCACTGGCCTAGTGATTCATTGCTGACTCATTGACTCACTCACTAGTCTCACTTCCTCAATTCGTCACTGATCAACTCACTCGGGGAGTCACTTGTTCTCTCACTCGGACACTGACCCACTCATTCACTTGCTCACTCATTAACTCAGTCAGTCATGCATTAACTCACTCACTCAATCACTCCCTTACTCACTCACTCACTCACTCACTCATTCACTCACTCACTCACTCACTCACTCACTCACTCACTCACTCACTCACTCACTCACTCACTCACTCACTCACTCACTCACTCACTCTCTCACCAAGACAGTAACTGAGTAACTGAGTAACTCACTCACTCACTTACTAACTAACCCACTAAAGGCAGTGGTGTTCAGTAGCTGGCTAACCTTTTCAACAGGTACACATGTTAACTCACCGTCTGTTAAGTCTGTACATATACACATAGCCTCACCCTGCTGCACACCCATACATAACCCCCCTCACCCCCACCCACCCAGCGCGCACACACACATACTAGACCCTGGAGGAGGTGGAACAGTTGCAGTTGAATGCTGGTACAGAGAACAGTGTTCAGCAGCCCTGGAGCAGGCAGTGCTCAGTAGTAGCGGGTGCATCACCACCACCACCGACCACATTGGCACCGACTCCTGCACATCAAGAGGACTAAGAGCAGAAAGAAGGCATCGTCGGCGGACAAGTGGAGAGGGGAGGCCAGCCAGTCAGTGAGAGAGACACTGGAGTAAGTAGGTGTACTACTCCTGCTGAAAGTGCTCCTGAAGTAGGGGGCGGTGGTGGTCTATACCTACTACTGCCGAGCCACGCACCCAAAGAGTTCGATCCAAAGCCTCTGCTAACTGGCTGGTGCCTTTGTACATGAGTGGGTGGCAGTGGAAGTGTGTATGTATACATAGGCTTAGTAGCGTACACATGCATGTGCGGCTAGCACGTGGGGAGTGAGCCAATTGGAATTTAGCCCCTACTGGAGTAGAAAACACCTGGAGTGCGAGTCAGGTGAACGGCCACGCAGCCGGCTGCCCGGACCCTAACAGCCCCCCCCCCCACCCTCTACCTGCCCCCCTCCCCACCTACCCCAAACCTGACCCCGTCTCCCCATCCTGCAGGCTCCTCCAGGTGGTGTATGGACCTGTGTGCCTCTACTCCCTCCTCCTGACCCCCTCCTCCTGGCGCTGGCTCACTGGAGGAGCTCAAGTGCTACTACACCTCTGCGAGCTGGCTGTACTGGAGGGTAATGTAAGTTAGCTCTGAGAGGGAGGTTAAGAGAGAAGGCGGCCGGTTCTCAGCCTTCAAAGGCTCTGCTGTAAATGCGAAGGAAGTGCAGCACCCTGGAGCAAAAGAGCAAAAGAGAAACCCTGGAGCTGTGGAGGAAAGTGGGTGTAGCCTGTATCAGAGGGGGATATATCTCCATTATTAGAACGTAGACACCACTGGGATACCAGCAATCATGCTGCCTGCATAGCATTGCCTCTGACACAGCCGACAGGAGGAGGTTACTGGAGAAGCCCTGGAGGAACACACAGCATATCTTCACTGACAGCAGGGCCTTCCTGACGGGGAGAAACTATTGTAAACAGAGCGTTTTTCCAGCCCGCACCCGGTCCTCACAGGTGGCGATAATAGAGGAAATGAAGGCCACCGTCCCAATGCAGGAGAGCAGCAGCGCTGTCGGGCGGGCAGTGTCGGGTGCAGTGCCGGGGGGTGTGCTCTAGCCGCACCTGGCTGTATAAATACGTGTCAGCAGCCTCTGTGGTCTGGAGTTAAACCCGGAAGGAGGTTAAGTCCATGCAGTAAAATACACAACTACAGAGTGTCTGGAAAAATAAGAGGAAGTAAGAGAAAGAGAAATAAAATAAAAACTTAAACCGCGAGCACGTGTTCTATTCAGGTGCAAGTGGACACCTCTAGAGCTGCTACTTTAAACCGGAAGTTGGCTGCAGTGCGCCTGCGCAGTATTGAGCGGCGAGGTGGGTGACTTCCGGGTCGGTCGCTCTTCACAGTGGCGTACATACGGGTACCCAGCAATGACATTTCCTACGATGCCCGAGGAGAGACATGCGAGGCGCTATCTCTGCCCACGATCAACAGCGTCGGCCTCTCTCCCCGGTTGACCGGCTCGCCGCTTCCGTCCCCGCCCAAGCCGCCCAACTCATCGTCGTCGGCGTCGTCGGCGGGGTCCCTGGTGGCTGGGGGAGTGGCCACAGTCAACAGCAACAACAACTACCACCACTACCAGCACCATAACGGAAATAACCACGCGGCGCGCGGGCCCCTGCTCTTCTTCCCGCCCGACTTCCCCAGCCCGCCGCCGCTGACCCATGCAGAGAACAACGTCGCCCCTGCCGATGCCGCCGCCGCATCCTGCCTGTCCATACCGGAAGCGGAAATGTTCCCCAGCCCTGTGTCCGGCACGTCGCCATCGTCGCCAGTCAACACTGTCCGTCCGCTTCCGCCGCCCCCCGCCTCCTCGGCCGCCTCGTCACCTTCTGCGCCACTGGCCTCCCCCATCTCCAACATCGCGCCCCCGCCGACCGTCCTAGTCATGCCCTCTGGTAGTGGGGGCAATGGAGACGACGGCGCCGCCACTTCCGGTGCCGCTTCCGGCGGCGGTGGCGGTCGTCGATCGTCGCTGTCCTTATCCCTAGGCGCCGCTGGTGAGGGCGGGGCCGGCGTGGTCGACAACGGTAACGGCAACACCGGCGGAGGGCGTCGTGGCCTCTCGACCTCCTCCCCGGCGCCCTCGCACGACGCGGAAGAAGCGACGACGCCATTGCTGAGTCGCTACGACCCGTACCACGGCGTGACCTGCTTCGTGCACCACCCGTTCACCCAGAAGCCGTTGGTCGGCGAGGAGGTCCGGGAGAGCCTCCAGCGGGCGCTGTCCTTTGGTGCCACCCAGATGTCGGCCCGCCTCAACCACCACGACCTGGCGCCCACCGTGAGGAGCACCGAGGACGGCAGTCTACGGTCTGCGGACACCTTCAGGTGAGTGCTGGTCAACTAACCCTTGAAGTAATTAACCCTTTAAGGACAGCATCATGCATTAAGGCATCATGCTCTTTATCATCATGATACTTGAATGCACACACTTGACTGCATTCAGGCATCATGCAGACCCTATAGATGCGGTTGAGACACTCCCGAAGGGCCAGCAGGATGCACCAATGCAGCCCTGGCGAGTTAGTCGCCAGGGCTGCATTGGTGCATCGTGATGACTAATGTCATCTTTTACTGACATGCATGCTTAAACCCGCAGATCTTACTGCACGTCCAGTATCTGTCAGAGTGGAGTCGGGACAGGTACTCAGCCCTATATATATAGGGGCGCTGGGCCTTTAAAGGGTTACGAACATTTTGCTTTATTATTAGAGGTGATTTTGCCATGCGATGTAGCATGCACTGTGCCCCATAGAGTCGACATGGGTGAGTTCCTCTTGCTAGCGCTGCATTCATTCATCATCGTGCAAATTCCTCTGTGCGAAAGTTGGGATTTAAGCTAATCTAAATAGACACGAAGAAGGGTCAAATATACATTGTATATGTAAAACTCTGGTCACTTTGTCAGGGACGTTGCGTGAACTAGACTGGACTTCAATGCCTATAAGAACTAAAGCAAAGTACTGATAGGAAAATTTAAATCCCAAGCTTCATGCAATGGCCTATATATCGGGCTATACATGTGTCTCGAATGGCACAATGTCTTCCATGTATCATGCACTTCAGTGGCGGATCCAGGATTTTCTAGAGGGGGGGGGGCCCAAACCTGGCCAACCCGGAGTGACCAACTGTTCCTATGCGCACCGCAAGCGAAGCGCGCACAGCGGCCATACTAGGCGGGGGGCTTGGGGCATGCCCCCCCAGCAAATTCTGATGATCTAGAATTAAAACGGTGCCTTATCACACATTTTGGGACACAATAATGACTCGAGTCTGTGTCTAGCCTTTTTCATTTGGCTTGGAAAATGTCCCCTTTTCTCTTTTTTTCCATCTTTGCCCCTCTCTTCTTCCCCCTTTTTTCCTTTTTCCTGGATCCACCAATGCACTTCATACATGTATCATGCACTTCATACAGACTGACACTATATTGGAAGTCATGAATGTAGTACTCAAAATCATTGCTAACTGAGCAAGTCTGAACTCTCTTAGAATCACAAACTTGGAGTTGAAAAGGGGTTGCATGAAAATAATATCAAACATACCGCAGGTATACCCGTCCAGCCAAGGTGAAATCAAAAGAAATCGTATTACACTGTAGAATCATAGATTCTACTGCCTATGACATAGGCCTGGCGACCGGGGTCGGGCTGGGGAAATGTCTCCCCCCCCCCCCCCCCCCCCCACACACACACTTTTAGCCAACACCAAAAAAGGTCAAACTTAAAAGGCCAAGAGAAAAAGGGTTAAAAGGGTCAGGAACACCCTTGTCCCCCCCTACTTTGAAACTGCTTGTCCGGTTGTAATGTCCACTAATACAGATGCTGTAAAACTACAATAGATTGTACTGCTCAGCTACCTTAACTTCTAACAGTGCATGCATGCACTAACAACTATATGTACTCTGAGCTAGAAATGACAAGGTGTTGAATAACTAGCATTAGAATTAGCAATTAGACAGGATATCTGATTGCCTAGGGCTCATGGAGAAATAACTGCCTGATTGCTCCAGGTATCTAGGTTGGAATAGCCTTGCACTTTGCAGGGTCCTTGCATGTCTTAGAACCGGACCAGTGCATCGATCTGTGGTGTCACTTCCAGGAAGGTGAATGCCCCGCGAATACCTACCTAACAGGATACCGGTCCCCAGACTGTAAATCCTCTTAAAGCCTCACTCTCACCACTAACATGCCACTCGTTATTTGACTATAGTCAGAAAATATAGACACCTAGTGAGAATCGCACTTTCACCCCATTGAGGACGAATCTATAGACAATAGTCTACATCCAAAATGGTGTTGTGATGGATTTAGTCCATAATGCTATGAAGGACTATACGGAGGAGCATCTATAATATTTTAAAACGTCATTATTGTTTCACTCGTATTTGAAAGAGATCAACAAATACAGAGAGGCAGGTAGAAACCTTTTTTTTCAGTGGCTTTTCCATTTGACATAAACCAAATTCCAAAATTATTCATAATTTGAGTGCTATAGAATTTCCTGACTTAGCAAGCATCCAAGAAACAGGACCTTTTTAAATAAATCACAGATATAATTGGGTTACGACCTCTTACCACGATACTATAAGATCCCATTGGCCCTACTCACCTAGTAGGCGATTTCAGTGCACTCTCCCTTTTGTTCCACTTCATTCCAGATTCAAGGGAGGCCGAGTCTATTTTTGTTGCAATTGCCTTTAGCTTTTTGCCGGTCCGACATAAAGGCCAGGAATTCATTAATCCTGGGCCCAAGAATCCTATTGTGAGCCGATGTAAAAAGTGCACCTTCGGTAATTAAGCCGTGTGTGAGTACGGCCGTCAACTCTGAACCATAAGGAGGATGTGAAATCCCTGAAAACCATTAGCTTTATTTCTACATGTATTCGGTAATTGGGATATTGCCAAATTACAAAATGTAGTAGTACAGTGTAATGGCAGGGATATATTGATGGCGAGATGATAGTAATACAGCATCCTAGGGAGGACCATTTTGTCACAATTGCAAGAAATGACAAGGGAAAATCCGTGAAGATTTAATAGGATAAAAGAGTGGTGGTGTCTATACTGTTCTAGGCATGCTATGCTATTACAGATATGGATTCATCGAATTAACTTTTATCCGATAGTTCTGATCAAGTAGTGATAGACTAAGGGTGTCCACCCCTCCGTCCATTTTGCTTTTATCCAATAGCTATTTAGAATTATTCAAGGTCATTTGTATATACTCAACTAATTTTATTCTGTAATGAGAGATGTCACCACTGATTTATATAATTGTCATACGTCTCTGTATGGTTTCGGGCATGTTTAGCCACCAGCGGCTTAGTGTACATTTGATTTTGAGTCTCCACCAAGACTGTGCTAGGGGAGTGACACCTCTTGAACTTCTCAGAGAGGGAATTTAATTTACTCACCGCCCTCAGAATGATCTCCATATTCTTTGGGCTGCTCAAAGCATGCAAGAAACATATGACACTTTTCAGTATAAGCTAATCATATAAGAAAGTGACCATGACAAAATTATCGTAATACACATAGTCCCTCTAGCCAACCTACCTCATTCTACTGGCCAGCATACCCCAGCACACCCGAGCATACCTCAGCATACCACATCATACCCGAGAATACTCCAACACACCCCAGCATACCACAGCATTCTCCAGCATACCCCAGCATACCACATCATACCACATCATACCCCAGAATACTCCAACACATCCCAGCATACCCTAGAATACCCCCAGAATACCCCAGAATACCCCAGCATACCCCAGCATACCCCAGCATACCCCAGAATATCCCAGCATACCCTCATCAAACCCCCCTAGTGTAGTTGATCCCTCTCTAGACAGGTGGTGGTGTTCAGACAGTTTCCCTAGCTCTTGAGCAATGACCAAAGGCCTCGCCCGCTAGGTGGTCACCAGAATAGTCGCAGAGAATTGATCCACGAAGGAGGCAGCCAAGGGAGACTGGCTCTGTCTGTAGCCCGCCACGGGTATCTAGCAACATGATACGCCCTGGGTGTCTCCCCTCCTCAGCCATACCATGGTCTACCTCGCCATTACCAGTCCAACATTGGCTGACCCCTCAGCTCCCCTCCCTTTTAACCAGCTCTGCCTTGCCCATAACGCACAGAGGAGGATGCAGATATTATTCTCCACTATTGAAATACCTGGACTATAACATAAACTATAGGTGATATTATATTGGTACTCGGTAATGCTCTTTCTGATTTGCATGACATCATTAACACTTTAGAGGCTGCCCAAATACTTGATTGCACCATGCCCTTTGTTGTCACGATGTATGAATGCATTGGCAACTAATTCACCAGTGCTGCATCCAACCATCATGCAGATCATAGGCGCTTGGTACACTCTTTGGCATGATACACTCCTCGCCATGATGCATGAGCGCAGCCATCGTGAAGACAAAGTGCATTATGCAGCCCTTAAAGTTTTCCATGTTTCTAGTGCAATGTGGGGCACTTGTCGTAGTGATATATATCCAAGTGGCTGAACTATTTTCACATACATGACTACTGGAATCTTGTGTCATTGGAGGTCATCTCCATTATGATGAACTGTTAACTCAGAATAACTTAATGAGAATGGCTCTGGTAGTTATTAAGGAAATGGATGGCTAAAAGAAAGCCACCCCTAGTCAGTCGGCTAATTAATTAGGTGTTAACAGGTTAATGAACGTGCTTAAATACACCTGGTACCCTCGTTCCCAGGTTATGAATGATCTTCGTTGAAATACTGATGAATTCATAATAACCTAGGGGTGTGGCAATGTGATGTATGGAGCGATATGTCCCCCATACTCCATACTCCATATCACAGCAAATATGATGCTATTCAATAGGACAACATAGTAATACATATTACCATTTTAGTCATACTAAATTTTAGTAGAACCCAGATCCACATAATTCTACTTTTCAACAAAACTTGACATGCTTGGTCTTGGGCGACACAAGATCAGGCAGTTTCACATATTATGTTTATAGTTTTTTAACACAACACAACATCAAGCAAGTAAATACTGCTACAGATTATTTCCCTCTAGATAATGCTGATCTCCAAATTCCCCAGGTGCTGCATTGCAATGATGTCCTTGGTCTATGTTAAGGGGTTCTGTGTATTTCAGTAGCTTTGTAACCATTGATCCGTTCTCCCATGTATTGGCATTGCATATGTAGCGCTACCGATTCAGACTGTTTGCATTTACTTCACAATGTAGCCTGGAAACGAAACCATTTCATATCAAAAGTATACAAAAAATGCACCGAAATTACCTTGTTACCAACATTGACGTGCCTACACTTTCATAAGATTAATCAACTATATCAAAGTTGACTTAGTATGTGGTAGATAAGATATCGTTTCCATGTAATCGAATGCACTCTATTGCATAAGCCATTATGCACAGTATGATATACTGTAGATTTACAGTATAATATAGTACGGTATTTGTGGTCATGGGCAGTAGAATATACTATTAGTTTACAGTATAAAAGAACATATTATTGCAGTGTATAATCCATTGAGTTTGGTGTGTTATCATATTACATTCAATATTCATGTGGTGACAGAATATATCCAACAAAATCATAATGGAGACCTATTGATTGCAGGAGATATGATGCAAACATCAGGCTAAATATCGAAAATGGCATGCAAAGTAGGGCCCACATACCATATAATATATGCACGACACGAGCCACCAAGAACAGCAGAGCATTCAGAATATATAGCGAATCCATACGCAAAGCCACCCACAAAGCTTAGATACACAAGTATTCAGCCTTCCAGGCCCATGCACCTGAGCCATGGTGTGTGTGGGCGTGGTAGGGGTAGGTCATACACAGGGTAGAGCTATGGCGACTTAAAGGAACCCAGTTTTTCTTAGATGTGATTTTCCCGTGGCCTTGCGGCCTTAACTTAAAGACAGATCCCACACTCCTCTGGATTAGGAAAACGTGCCCCCTAAAATGATGTATGCAATGATAATACATGAATGAACTCCCTGAATATTCCTAACACATGAAGCTCGTAAAAACTCCACCCCCGATTTTCCCATTTCAAATAGGTGGAGAAATGGTGAATGATGGGCTTTTTAAATTTTTTTTTATTAGATCCTGTATCACCAAGGGTGGCATTCTAGCGACCGACCATAGCTGCTGACTTCAGAACAAACTTTGCTTTTTGTGTCTGAAAACATGGCCCTCAATGCAGCCTGTCCAGCAACGGTCGATATGGTTGGGGGGAGGTTGGTGGTAATGCTGAGGCCACAAGTTGACTCATGGACAACCGTGGGTTTCCAAAAAAGAGCCAGGCAATATAAAACAACTAGACCTATACACCATTAAAAGGTATACAACTTTGGCTACTTGGCAATTAGTACACTACTACGGCGTAGAAATTATGGTGCTGGTACATGAATTACAATCTCGGTGACTCGAATATTCACCTATCTTTGAGGCTTATCAGCGGTTTTATTACATAACATTATGGAACAGTTGTTGGTAGTATTGGAATGAAATATATCAGATGTTAAATACTTATTGTTTTAAATATGTCTAGCTTAGGTTGACTGGTTGCAACAAGACAACCAACAACGGCAATTCACTCTGGGTTGGAAACTGGCGAATATTACGAATCATGGGAGAGTATTACAGCGTACTAGGGAAAAAACAACCTCTAGAGTAATGAGGGTATTTTTCTGAACGTCTGCACCAATTAGTAATGCTTATTTGCACGTGTTAATAGCTACACTGTGCATTCAGGGCACGCTGTCATTAATTCATACTGTCATTTGCATTTAGCGCCGCACCATGCTTTATTGACCATCTATCGGTGGGTATTGCATGATAAACCCTTGTCAATAAAACAAACAGTCATCAATAAACATGGCAGCCCAGCTACGTGATACCACTGCTAGACCGCTTTACCTGTATCAACCACGAGGTCAGCCTATTCATTTGTCTTCAGCTGAAAGCCATGCACAGATAATCTTTAGGCTCCAGAACTTAGTCTATAGCGACGAACCTAGTTCGTCTTTTTTTGGCTCCCTATACGACCACTCTTTGTTAGTTAATACTATCAGGTATAGATGTTAGAGACCAACCCACCTTAGTCATTCCATTACCATGAGTATAGGGCTAAGTCTTTTAGGATAATGCCTTACTTTTGCCTTAGTCATTTTTGAATATTGGTGCGTCATGCTGACCAATATCCCTATAAGTAACCTAGGATAGCCACTACAGACTAAGGCTCAGAACATGTAGACTATCAGTGTGCTACAGCCATATAACGTGTTGGTAGAACACATGCAAATGCTGGCTCTCATCTCGTGAGGTTTAAGCTGGACCTATACTAGGACAGAGCCAATATGTTGTGAGAGGGCCTTCACCATGTCGATCATTGTGGATGGTATTGGAACCCATTGCCTTTAGTAACTCAGCGTCTCCATCAATATTATTGGTTATAAGGTACATGTATACTCTTAACATACATATACATGCAGTACAAATACAACGTGGCCGGACACGTTTCTTCAGTGTACTTAATATCACCGAGGCCATGGGTTGTAGCATAACTATCTTATGGCAAGGTATTCCGTATGAGGGTAGAAGGACAGTGCGAGTAGCCAAGCAGAAAGGATAGTTCGTGCGCCATATCGGACAGAACATCCCTTCTGTGTGGCTGTTCACACATGGTCAGTTCTAGCCAACATTTTTCACGGGGGTTCCAGAGCATAAGGCTATTCATCCTTAACATTGTCGTCAATGTCCAATGTCACAATATTATTGTGTAACTAACCATTCCTAACCATAAATAGTCTCAACTTAATTATGTCAAAATAATGCCTGATGTGATAGAAACTCCATTTTGGTGTTCATGATCACTAGTTTATGATGGTGAAAGATTGTTCTGATCCTATGAAATTCATATAAGGCTTTCTCGATAACTATTAGACGAAATTTGCCCAGAGAAGGCCGAAATGACATTGTATGGTCAATAAAAAGGAAAACGTATATGTGAGCCAGATGCATTCAGGGGTTTTGTGGGTATTAATCAGACGAACGTCTATTTTAATGGGCCTCGTGTAAAGAAGATTCCTTCCAGGAAATGGCATGTGAGAAATCACAAATGACTGGCCTTGGAATTTGCTTAGGCAGCTTTAAGAAGAGCAGCTTACGTAAGGTACTTAGAGTTGTTATCCTATAAGCCTTAACACGATTAGAACGACACCATGTAACCCGGAACATGTGAGTCGTGTTTACAGCGTCAACCTTACACAAGTGATTACACATTACCGTCTCTGCGTAATGTATATATACTTTTTATATATATGGTACAACCCCATACCCTGCATGTTAAGCAATAAGAGTATGCCACTGGTCGCCACAATGCATGAATGCAGCCATGCATTCAAGCATCATGCGGACTATACGAAGTTGATACCCTCCTGTGGCATCAGGAATCAGCATAATGCATTGATGCATCATGGCGACCAAGATATGGCTTATTAAAGCAGTATGCAGCCTTTAAACGGTGGATCTTAAACTGACTTTCCCTCACCATTTCCGTGTCCTATAGTAGTAATTTGCTGGGTGGGCTGGTCAGAGGAACCAAGTTGACCTCTACTGGTGGCCCCAATAAACTGAGTGTTTCTCCCCTTCACTATGCAGAATGAAGCTTGCCCATGTTGTGGCCTGACTGCCTCTTCTGGGCAGGCCTTTCAACACAGAGTAGAATAGCCATCTCTACCCAGTATGGGAGAAATGTGCTTAGTATAGCGACTGAGGGCCAGTATGAAAGTATGCTACCTCTATATATGCTATCTATAGCTCACTCTACTAGCATAGTATTGGGAAATGCCTATTCACCCCATAATCATAATATTGGGGTTGGTGTGAAATGAATTATACACATGTATTTCCTCATAGGATTTAACTAAAATGCGTACACTCGTTGTGGTCAGTATGCCAAGTAGCTGAGCGAGATAAATTCAAAGGGCGATTCGATGGGCCTCTGTTCCTCACGTTCATTGGATTTTAAGATTAAAAACCACGTAAGGACCTGCGATTGCTAAAATGCATGTTACCATCCATCAAAAGTGGTCCTTGGTAGTATTGAACTCTAAGGGTCTTGATATAATGGACTTTTTAAGCGATTGGTATGGTTACTTAAAAGGGGTATAAGACCTAAATTACATGTGTAAGGCAGCCTACATCAGGCCAAAAAGGTTGTGTTTCAGGTCACCCTAGCCTTCCCTGAAACCTTAGTAAAAGGAAAGAGAATCTGACCCAGCTTCAAAAGTACCCAGAAATTAAAAATATCTTGTGGGAAGATAAACTAATGTCTAAAAATGTCTGTTCGTTATTTTGGGTCATAGAGGCGTTTTTTGGCCAGAGAGTGAGCTGATATGGTCGTATCTCGCAAATAGTGAATCACCCATGAAGCATTGCTGTTTGGATGGGATCCTTATCTCACCAAAAACACAATGTGTGAGCCTCGGATCTTTTGCTGAATGATGATCCCAATTGGCCCCTATCTCTCACAATTCTCCAAAATGTAGGGGCCACACAAGGTTCCGTAACAATTCATATAGAAGGATTCACTGCGCAATTGATAATTACATAATGAGCTGGATAAGATACAACAAGAATCCTTTTCTAGGTTATAAAACATGGGGTATTTTGAGCATTTCGTTTTTCATTCCCACCTTGTATATAGTTGGCCCTACGGCAAAGCCACCCTGGAGTTCCACCTGAACACATGCCCCCCAAGCAGATCACCCCTGTCATTAACCAAGCCTAGAGTGGAGAAGATGTGCTTGGAGATTGCTTCAGGAAATGGACTGGGAGTGATGCTCCTTTCAAGATGGCGCTCTCAAAGGCAGGGCACGTGACATTGCCCCCGCACGCCCACCAAGCCGCGTGCTTGCTACTGCAGTCAAAAAGGGGGAATGAGATTAAATCGTCTCTTCTGAGGCAAAATGAAAACAACAATAGCAATATCACGCAGGCTTTGAGAGGGTTGGGTATGTAAAGGGTGGTCTAGCTTGCAGGAATGCAGAAAGAGACATTCTGGGAATAGAGCTCAATATCTATAGCCGACACAGCGCTTTGAGGTTGAAGCTGGTGTGGTTGGATTGGAGAGGGTGTACGTGTAGGGAGGGGCTGGTCTATTGTGTGCAAAAAGTACACAGGGATTATGATATCGACTGAGTAGTATCTATGCCCTTTCTATTTGAAGTCTGTGTAGAGGTGATACGTTTTATTGACAAGAGCAGTGTGTCTCTATTGTGAATGCATGTAAATGGTATGTTTCTACACATTACATACATGGTACAGCATCGCAGCATGAAACAGCTTCTTGCAGTGGATATTGTAGAGTATACGTCATGCTGGCATGCTAGCAGGGTCACACATAATGAGCACAAGGAGCGTATATTTTATATACTTAAAGTAAAGTCCATGAAAATAGTCAGAGGGGATTTGGAAACTTAGGTTTTATCAGCGACTCACTGCGGACCCTGGAAGACATACTTAGTTTAAAGGCAGTATTCCACCGCCAACAAATCCATCACTCATCTGCTTCGATGGATGGACGTTTGTCTGTTAATTTGTGTGCAGTAAAATAGCGCCTTTATGCTACCATTCACCCCGCCCTGGCTGTCTCTTTTCTATCTTTTGTACCTGTTCTATCTCTGCCTTTTCCCACATCTGTCCCGGCCACCAGTCATTAATCCGTCTGACTGTTGTTCTTTCTCCCTCTCTTTTTCTCTCGCTATCTCTTTTCCTTTTCGGTGTGTCCGTCGTTCTTTAGCAAGCCTTAAATGAGATTCCTGAAACGCCATAAACTACACCTAATGGTCTTTGCTGCTATAGGCAAGGTGTGATATATCACCAGTGCCAGCTCGTGCAATATTGAATTATAGCCCAATATATTCAGCTCCCAAGCATAGAGGCATGTTCACTGAAGCCTGAAGACCTTGACCAATTAGACAGTATCCTTAGTGCCAATTAATATTTCAACGCATCCATCAAATAACCATGATACTCTCCCAACTTGGTCAGGTATGGCATTATCGACCCAATGGCCAGAGCTGCATGAAGGGTGATGTGGTGAAGCCTACCCCCTATTATGTCGATGACAGAATTTCAATGCACATACAACGTTACACATTATATAATTATAACAATGATTCCAGATGAGCAGTGTCATTCATTGGTTCAAGGTGATCATAGCAATGTATGATAATTATCTTAACGGACTGGGTTCAGGGACCAATACAATTGTAGACCTGTGTCAATGTAATACATTATGTGTATTGCAGCAGGTGTCAAACTTCATGTCACAATATAATAGGGGTGATGATTATTATTAAATTCTGATGGTACTAAGCCAATGGTGGAGACTCACTCTCACAAACTATAGACCATTAGCTCATCTCTGTCCCAATCTGGACGTATCTTTGCTTTTCTAGCCGCATCATACAATCATTTCCCAATACAAAATAAATAGTTCCCAGGTTGAAACAATCATGAGTTTCTCAGGTTGTAATGAGAAAGAACAATGATATGTTATCTCACTACTAAATTGGGGGTTATCACACATCGATTTGAAAACTCACCTTCCTGTTGAAAACCACACCTATAACATAAATTTTCACATTTTCACAATGTCTATTGATTTCCCTCAATTCCAAACTAAGATCAAGATTATGTATCAATAGTTACATAATTTCATTACATTGCATTGACATTCCCATGCTCTCCTGACTGAGATGGTGATGGAATTGGTCGTACAGTATTACATAGCATGAGTCATGTGCAATACCTGCACCCAGGCCTGGATCTAAAGCATAAAATCCAAAATGCAAGGGTCGCAAGATCAATTCCCACCCATGGAAGTACTCTTTCGGGTAATTGAACAATATAATGGATAACTAGTGCTAGGATTCATCATTTAAGGAATGGTTTTTAAAGTGTAGTAGGTTTGTTCTTTAGTCTTATACCACAGTTGACTGGGAGAACAAAAGAGGCAGCCTATCTGTTTAACACATGCAAACCAATTATTGTAGTATAAGCCAGTTATGTCACAAACACAGCCCTGCAGTCATCATATTGGTTACAACTCGAAATGGACATCAGAAAGAAAATAAGAAAATTCTCAATTTATAAAGCTCTGTAGACCTTAATAATTGGAATATCCATTAACGATAAGGCGGTTCTCCAATAGATCATGTCTAGATTACATTTAAACCATCAAATTCCAAGGATATTACATCCCTAAGGCTGTTCAAAGAAAAATTACCTAAAAGGAATGTTTTTTCCATTCACATCCAGTCTCTAGCAACCGCCCTTTACATGCAAGGAATTTATGAAAGGAGCATGATATACGATCATAATGGTGTATAATAATTATGTAAAGCTGGAAAAGGATCTTATCAAATTATAAATCAGGAGGAAGGTAGAGAGTATCCTAACTTAGGGAGAGCGTTTTCTGAGTTAAACGTGGAGTAGATAATATGATAGTGGGAAGTGGTGGAGGAGTGCTACAGTTAGTTGGTAGGGACCCTATATAAGGTACGTGCATGGTACCACTTTGTGGTGTACAGCAGCCTGACTGTTGATACGAGGACCAGCCTCAGATGCTGTCAGCTATACTCAACCCACCCTCCACCACTGCTGCCATCCCTTTGATGCTCACAGGTAGAATCCCCAGGTGAGAGGTGTACCAAAGTAGGGTGCTTGGCAGGTGGGGGTGCCTGAAAAGCATGCTTCCCCTGCTGAGCCCTGGAGGATGAGTGTAGCAGTAATTTATATAGTTAGGGGGGACCATGGTGGTACATTTGTGCTAAGATATAATTATGTTTTTATATCGCCCAATGGCATTGTGATGTTGTCGAAAAGTACCAATGATAAGTTATGAACTGTGCAGTTTGCTGTTTTCAATATGCAGATAACCAATAATCTTTTGTTCCTGGGAGTGCATGCATGGGTATTTTTACCGTTCCTATAGCTTCTTATGACCCTGTATGCAGCACACACGTAGCATACCATGATCAATGGATAATTATGTCTTGAATGTTTGGCTCATACTGGTAATATATCTGGTGATCACGTGGAAGGGTAATTCCAAGTTATGTTTATAAGTATCTTACCCTGTCATTGAATAACCACTATTATATGCATTTATATTATATAGATATAGATATGCATTTATATATATATATATATATATATATATATATATATACATATAAATATATATATATATATATATAAATATATATTCATATTATATAATATACACGATCTGCAAAAAGGGACCTTAGTGCAGGGTACACTATGGTCCCTTTTCCCAGTAAATGTCATATATATATATATATATATATATATATATATATATATATATATATAATTATATATATATATATATATATATATATATATATATATATATATATATATATATATATATATATATATATGCATTATGTGGGACTGCATGGGACTTGGGAGGCTTTCAGTGCATTACCAGACAGTAAAATTTGGATATTCGATTTTGGCTCTGGCCCCTGGGAGTGTAGCACTACCAAGTGAAATAAATGATGTACAGGCACTTAGGATAAGGGGTGGGGGCACCTGGAATGGTCCAAAATACAATAATGGCCTTATACATTTCGTCTTCATTATATACATGGTGGCATGTAGTGCATCGTAGTATAGTATTGATACATTTTGAACGCAGATCTAACATTCTGAGGTCGTTGTGTAATCAGGTGCACTTTGAATCAGAAATGACTAGATAGCTGTTCTATTGGTCCATCACCTGTATATAATTTTCTGCATGAAACTCACTGTAAATCGGTAGATTGTCAGCATGTAATACATCAAAATGGGCTTAGTTCGTGTCTGAAGCACGGTAACCGAAAAGGAAAACCAGGCTGCATGGAAACTAGATTAGTCTAACATAACCGATGAAATTCATTAACTGATAAGGGCTAAATCAATGTAGCATTGCAGGTTTCGGTAATTGCATGACTCCAAGCCCAATTGGTTCTATTTCTAGACATCCCTTAGGAGCACCGATTTTAGCCATATTCAGAATTAGTATCACAGCCTAGGGGCCGTGCAGTTCTACTGTTGCTTTCCCAGGTATCGACCATAACACACCCTACTTCAGAAAACCCTAATTCTGTAGGTTAAGAACTAGAAGAAGGTTCATAAATATAGTAAGTCATATGAATCAGATATTCCAAGATATATCCTAGTGACAGTTCCAACTGTCAATAACAGAATAAAATTCCCTCATTGACAGTTCGAACTGTCAATACCAGAATAGAATTGTCTTATGGACAGTTCGAACTGGCTAAATCAAAGTAGCATTGTAACAGAAATAGATTCTCTTATTGACAGTTCCGAAATGGAAGTGTCAATAAGAGAAAATACATCTCTTATTGCCAGTGTGAACTGTTGATAAGAGAATTCTTAGACCTTTTTGGGGGTTAGTCCATGCCCCCCCCCCCCCCGGTTGCCACGCCCCTGACTTTAGGTGCAAAACCGATTGGGAGAGTAAAACCAATTTCCAGGGCAAAACCAACTCTGAAGGCAAAACCGATTTTGGTGACAAAATCGCTTATGGCGAAAAAAACACACACTTTTTGAAAGAAAAACACTTTTGGTGAAAAAACACTTTGAGTCCAATACCAGTGGGTGCTGTCAATAACTAGAAATATTCCACTATTGACAGTTCTCATGAGGAACTGTCAATAACAGGTATAATTTCCACTGTTGACAGTGTGAACTGT
The DNA here is from genome assembly GCA_947462335.1 of Harmothoe impar. Classification (NCBI taxonomy): domain Eukaryota; kingdom Metazoa; phylum Annelida; class Polychaeta; order Phyllodocida; family Polynoidae; genus Harmothoe; species Harmothoe impar. Next base: position 39,425,730 of record OX381714.1, read on the forward strand.
CAATAACAGAAATATTTTCCACTATTGACAGTTCGAACTGTCAATAGCGTTTTTGTAGCGATATTCCAGATAATTTGTATCCTGTTTGTCTGACTTAACTTCTGAAGTTGTTCAAACAATGAGATAAGTGAACTCAGGTCCCTTCAGACAGTGGTTCTTCATTGCCTTATGACACATACGACTGTCTATGTGCACACATGAGCCACATACTAATATTCCCTATGATCTATTTGAGGTGGCTGCCAAGGGTCAGGGGTATCTATGTGCTTGGATGCCAGAACGGAGTGTTCCACCTTGAATTAATCAGGAGATGCTCTGATCACATGAGCATACAGTTGCTATCTTTAATATGGCCACAGTCCGAGCTATAGCTGTCTATTACCATAGGCTTATTAGATATCTTCTATTCAATTACTCCTGCCTTGGTGATGTACTGCTATTAGTTGGACACAAGACATACTTCATGTTGCCCATGAATATCAGCCAATCTACTGTTGACCCCCACGTATAACTGACATAACATACAGGGTAATTCTCAGATAATTATGTAGATAGGCCTTTGCCAGACTTACCCTACACTGAAAACTTAGGCATATCTGAAACTAATCACTGCTGATTAGTTTGGGTAATCATGCTGATTAGTTAGAGTAAAGTCATCACGGTGATGACTGAAAGTCATCATGATGATGACCGAAGTCATCATCTTGATTACAATATTTGCCACCAGAGGGCCCCACTAGACAATAATCGAATCTGCAGGACCTACTCCAGGCCATCTATAAATTTATATCCTCATTAACTCTAATTAAGGGATCTTATAAAATCAAACATTTAAAGAATATTATCACATTAGAAACTCAAGTAATTTACAGGTAAGTTTCGACCAAATTTCTCAAGAGCAGACATATGTGTCCACATGGACACCTTTTGTCTGGCTTAAACCACATTTACTAATACAAGAATATACTGTTGGTTACTATACACATATCAGCCTTGTTGGGCTTGCTATGAGGGCTAGAAGTGCTTTCAATCAATGTATGATGACAGGTGAAGGAGGGGGGTTATTGATAATTAGGGATTGATACCTTGTTGAACAGAGAAATAAGTTATATGAAATTAATCATAGATGATTTCAAAAAGGTAATCACGGTGATGACACTGGGTCATCACATATTTTTACTCTAGTGATTACTAAGTAATCACAGGTGTCGTCATCACTGTGATGACAAAAAGTAATCACTCTTGATTACTATTTCCCCCCATAGAGTTTTCAGTGTAATAAGGGAAGTCCACAAGTATACCCCCAGCTTTCCTATAATATTTACCATTTTAATCTTTTTTATTCTTTGTGCCCAGTTCTTTGATGATCGCCAATTTGACACAGTATAGTTTATCTCCAAATTACTCATAATCATGTCATGGAAATTCTATAAACACATCTGTACTGTTTGACCCTATACTACATACGAGCACCGTTCAGATTGGACAATTTATTGTGAACTTTAAAACATCAACTTAAAGATCCTACGCATGCAATGAGGGGGATGTGTGGATTAGGTCCAGAGGCAGAAAATGCTCTGTCGAAATTCCTAGTTGACTCAGGACTACCCCTTGTCCTTTTCCTTTCTCTCTCACTTCTCTCTTCACCTTCCTTTTTAATCCTCTGTTTATCAGGTGGAGGACTGGACCAAGCATACAGCCTGGCCCGTATTTCCAGGCAGCCTGGTAATGCAGGCTGCCCAGGCTGGTTTAGCAGGCCGGGAGTCTTTACAGGAAGGGTGTTTGGTCAGGTTGTACACACTCTCCCAGCACATCAGCCTGATATAGCAGGCTTGGACTCAGGCTTTCACACCTTCTCCCAGCAGATACAGCTGCCATACCCTGCTCTATATGTGACAAACAAAACATAATACAGATTTAAGGTTGCAATTACTAATAAATGCAACACACTATGTACTAAATGCATCCATAAGTTAATACCGGTAGGTAACATATTAATGTATATACTCAAGGGGGGTCTATTTTTCGCAAATATTATCTAAAAGTTGCAAATATGATTATAAAAAAAGCTAAAGTAGAAACACAGTGCTGTTACTGAACAGCCCTGTATTCCAAGCTGAGGCTGATGTAACCAATATGAGGGCTGGGCCGAAGCCCTTCTTGCAGATGTCTTGATAGCTCAGTCAGGTAAATCGTTGGACTCGGAAAAAACCCTTGCATTTGAACATGATCTTACATAGTAAAATTACTTAATATCTGAGACGAGCTTACATATTTGAACGATAAGTTTTACTGGGAGGAGGTATCTCTATGAATCCAGGTACCTCTATGAATCCAGGTACTAATGATTACCTGATCTAAGGACACATGCACAGTGTGGTCGCTCGGCGTATTATTGGCTCATCAGCAGTACCCTTTGTCACTGCCTCCTTCTTAAATGACACAAACATAATTACATGCTACTTTGCTAACCTCGGAAGGATCTCAATTGTACTGGCAATATCGCTTGCTTTCCATGGAGACAGCAGCAAACACAACTTATATTTGAGTCTCTTCCACATGTTCAAGTTACACAGTTACAATACAATACACAAAAAATACATTCTTTCCATATTTCTAACTGCTGAAGCCATAGAGGTTTCTGCATGCGGCCTACATTCTTCACAATGGGTTTTCTGGCAGGCGGGGTAATGGCGAGAGTAGGGGACTTAATGTCCGTTGCCCACCATCCATGCACTACGCGGGCGCATGGTCGAAGGGGCGCTATACGCCCCGCCCGGCTCTGTAATCAAACATTCATGCGCGCTCCCTAGCGGGAGAAAGGAGGCGGCCACCATTGGGCGATATTAGAGGCATGAAGCGCTGAGCGATAATAGAGGCACGCAGCGTTGTACAAATCCACCCATAATAATCAGCGATCAATCAAAACCTGAACCTTCCTCGTACGCTGGGTCCCGGCAGCAGCCCAAATGTGCTGCAATGTTTCAGCAGGTACCAGCTCTAATACGAAAACGAGGCCTTACACACCTGCACTGGACAAAACGAGGCCTTACACACCTGCACTGGGCCTACCACATTGTAGTCCTACGGAAGTGTGTACTGATAATAATGGACTTATAAATGTTCATCTCTATGGACTATAGTTTATCAAGTCTGGTAAACGCAGCAAACTTGACTGTACCTGCTCTATTTCGGTGCGTTATTTCTAATTACAGTTAGTCACTAGTATAATAAGCAATTATTCTACTGCCGACAAATTATGAAGGCCCCGCCGTCACTCATCCATCAAAGTTTTGACAAACGCGAGACAGGTAAACTTCTGTCGATTTGTTGCCGGTGTAATACCCCCTATAGTCAATCTATAGTCAAGCTTTAAATCAGACAATATCGGTTGGGTATCATACAATCTTAGAAAACCATAGAATACCCTTTGAAATCGCTCCACATCTTCTTATATATAAAATAGAGAAAGAGATGTATTGTACCATACCAGAGTAAATGCACCCCACCTGGTAGGACTTTTTTCAGTGATCTTAGAAACCATTTCAACGTAAAACAAGGCATCAAGACGTTTTTCATGACAAAGATGAAAATATATTGCTTTGATCAGGAGGTAAATAAGGGTATTTTTCCTATACATAATTAGCACTTTCTATCTCACTAAGGTTGAAACTATTGAGTAAGACATTGCAAGACTTTGCCAAAGTTTTTCAGCACATATATATGACAGGTTTAATTATACCAAAAGAACAGCACCAAACATGGTGCCAATGTTTAGAAAATGGACAACTGACAACCTAAATCATTAGCTAATTTTCCACAGGTAGCCAACAGATTATTGAGCTATTTCAGAGCCATTTTGAAAGTCCACAAGTCAATGGGGCGAGTCGGTGCTGAAGTTTGCAAGTCAATTTCTGGTACTGTTTCTACCCCCCTGCAGGGATCCCTTTTATTTACCCCTTTTTAACAAAAGGATAAGGTGCGTCGCCATAGCTAAAAGGGATTTCTTTTGTATTTTTTTCAGGCCAAAGTAAAAAGAAAAAAATCCTACCTACCCTACCTAGATTTTCAGACCATGTAACCTGAAACATACCTTTTGTTTTTTTTGTCTAAGCGTTACTGACTATAATATTAGCAGTCTTCACAGCCTGGTTAGTCAGTAGCAAGTCTGTCTGTCAATCACGAGGTCCTGAGTTCAAGGCTCACTTGAAGAAAACTACTAAAATATTTTCCAATTGGTCTTTATCTGCACATACACCAGGTGGAGATAGCATGCCTCTGAACAGTTTCTGAAGGTTCTCAAGCATCCACAGGGGGCCCACCAGTTTCTACCTATATATCTTAATGCTTTCAAGTAGTGACCATGACTGATAATGGCCACTGATGACAGGGCAGCACAAAGTTGGGAAATTTAAGTACAATTTAATGTAGGGTACATCACGCGAGACAGGGGGAAAATGAAGTACAGTGAAACTTCGTTATAAGGAACTCTGATATAAGGAGACCTTGCTTATAAGGAGAAGATTTATGTGGTCCCATTTTTTCCTATACATTTATATCGTAAGAAAACTCTCTTAGAAGGAGATGCTTTTACCTTAACCTCTGATATAAGGAGGAAATTTTGGCTTATTTCCTTATTTTATGCAAGCAAACCTTACCCAGGGAAGTCATCTCTCAGGATTACAGTCACATACTGCTTAAAATTGCTCACCGCCCCATACCACAGAGGTGGGGAGAATACTTTTGTAGCTGCTCTAGGGAGGGAGGGAGATCAAAAGCTCATTGAAGGGGATCTAGAAGGGCTGTTGACTTGAAATAATACACACACCCATCTACATTGTATTCAAATCAAGTCTATAAGTGTATAAGAGACATCTGTAGGTAGTGTACTGTTGTCTGGGCCTTAATAGGCTGACCTTGCTAATAAGGAGACTTTGCTTATAAGGAGCAAATTGCACTGGTCCCAAGGTCCTCCTTATAACGAAGTTTTACTGTACTTAGTTACAGCAAGGAGGAACCAGGGGCAGAAGGAGGCAAGGCAGCAGATAAATTGCAGTACAAGGCAAGGTTGCTCACAGCAAGGTAGATCAACACACAGAAAAGTAAAGGAGTAGCCACGACTCCGACAGCCAGAGTCACAGTTTGTCTCCCACGTGGCATGTAGGTCAGGTGGATTGTGTATTTATGCCAGGGTAGAGTGGGGGCAACAGGTGTATATAATAGTGGGCAGGCCAGGTGAAGCCTGTGGGAGAAGTGAGTAGGTGAGGTTATTGCCCAAGACAGGTCAATAACAATACAAGTTGTAATGTCCACCATTTCTCCCTCTGTGAAAGTTATATCTGCCTCACAATACATTCTACAGACCATTGGCCACATATTTGATGCCAATATCAGATCTATATGAAGAAGTAAGCAGTGCCACACACTATAGCTCACACAGTTAGTGCCCAGTCTTATGTTTATTTCCCATACTCACAAATATGGTGACTAAGTTCTATACTGCTGATGTTCTTGGAATGTATTGTATTGTTTGTCATCACATTTGATTCAGGTAAGTTAACTGGAAAGCTTATCCATTGACATCCCTTAACCACACTATTTTGACATAGTGGACCAATCTAGAAACAATCAATACTGTGTGGCATATGTAACAATTATCTAAAGTATACATAGTGGCTGTGCCTTGTGGTTGCCACTGGTACCAAATTAGTGTTGGTTGCCCCACCAGGTGGTTTCATATGCAACTACTATCAGAGTCAGCCCATTTTTTATTTGACTCTTCATGAAGGGTCAATCTACAAATGACCCTGCTGTGGGAAGAGTCAACTGCACTTGACTCTGCTCTGATAGAGTCAAGAGGGAGAGTCAATCTTTACAAGGAGCAAGGGGTATGACTGGAGTAGCCGTGACCCCTCCACCAGAGCCATCATGACTCTGTTACCAGAGTCAACTAGAGTTGACTATGGTAAAAGAGTCATGGCGACGCCTTTACTTCTCTCTGTGAAGTTATGACTTGGAGAGGCAGAGGACGTCAGGGTAGATCAATGCACGAAAGGATTTATGATTTGAATATCTGCACACAGAGAAGTAAATGTGTCAACTGTGTCTCCCATGTGGCTCTGGTAAAATAGAGAGTTAAACAGCTAATGACTCTGCTCATATGAAGGGTCAACTTGAGTTGACACTCTATTATCAGTGTCAACTTGAGTTGACTCTCTATTATCAGTGTCAATAGCAGAGTCAATAGTTGTTTGACACTCCATTTTTTGCCAGAGCCACGTGGGAGACACAGTTGACACCTTTACTTTTCTGTGTGTGGCTAAAGGTAGACAGGCTAGAGCAAAGCATGGTATGTCAAAATAGGACAAATAAACGCAAGACCAGACAGAAGAAGGCCTGGTAGGGGAAGGCAAAACAGTAGACACATTATGTACTTGGGTGAAGGGGATGAGTAGTGAACAAGGAAGGAGAGAGCAAGGTGGGGCAGGAGAAATACACTGCATATACTTATGTGCGCAGTACCTGACTTTCATGTGAGAGTGGTTCTAGTGACAATGACGCTGACTTTTCTGAGTATGTGGCGCTTGAAAGGTAGTCAGCCTTTGAAAATACTCTAACTTGGGAAAGGGTTGTTAAGGCGACACTGTGCCTAACTAGGGAAAGGGCCCAGCTAAATGCTCTTATAATTCCCCCCATACATCCTAGAAGAAGGACACTGTGGCACACCCTTTACCCAGGGTGAGGCTAATCTACTAATTCTAACAAAATGGACTTGTATGGAGAAAATTGTGGTAAATGCCCTGACCCTGTTTCTTTGCATGCTCTACATTGTATCTCTCTTTGTTCCATTTGGATTTATATAGAGTGTTATTGATTGGGATGCATGTTTTTCCTCTTCATGTTGTCAGGCGAACCACACTCACAGGCAGGAGGCACTATAAGGGATCTAAGACCACTGCCTAGAGAACTATTCCCCCCTGGAGGCCCAACTCCCACTGGAGCATCTCCCTGGAGATATGATTCGCCCCATGGATAATTCCCCAGGGACAATAACCCCGGCAGACAATATCCCAAAAGATAGCTTCTCCATGGGAAGGCTCCTCTAATCTCTAGACATGACCCTGATTCTGACCTTAGTATATAGTCTTAATCTCAATCCTAGCCCCTTGGGACGGAAAAAAGTGCTTTACACAACTATATAAAAATTGGGTGCAGAACTTGCCAGCAAGGGAATCTTCCTTGTGGGATTTATTCTGTCAGTGGCAGGATTGATCGGGTTACTATAGGATTGTATGACGAGTGGAATCCGGTGCAGCTGACTCCCTTCGTTGAAGAAATGAATAAAGGTCTCTTGAAGGTCTCTCCGAGTTCTATTGGAAAGGGGGGAGCATCCTGAGTGTGGGATATAATATACTTCAATGAACCGTTCAATATCGGGTATTTGAATATATTATATGCCCCTTTTCCGGTATTGCTCTGTACTGTTTTGGCCATGTTCATAATAGCGCACGCTGTGACTCCACTTCTAATCAAATCAGAGGTATTCTCACGAAATATGACAGAAGAATGTCTGTATTGCCAAGTGGAGCTCTAGTCTAAAATATTGTTTGTATCAGCGTTCATGATCATCGGCCAAACAAAAGAAAAACGGCTTCTTATAAATTATGTGAAGTACTACATACGGTGTAATACTATAATGGTACAATTATACTGTTTGGGAAGGGTCGTTGCTGTCTCAGTAGACATTGAAGACATACAAATGTCAAATTTGGTTAAAATGAAGTTTTCTGGCCATTTATCAAAACCAACGAAGACAATATCGGTACAGACATCCTTTTATGTAGGCCTAGTGATTAAAAAGATAAAAATAAATACAACCTGAAATTCGTAAAAAATGCATCAACTTTTATCAGAAATCTGACCCATATGAAGTAGGTGTAATACAATGTAGCCAATAATATGTAGCCTGTATTGTCTTTTATTGCCACGTGAGCTTGCGGTTTGAGGATTAAGCAGTTTTATTGTTATTAGGGTGTATTAATAGTTCAACAATTTTTGATGTATCAATGCAAGATAATTACACATAATTATGCACAGTAAATGCATGGTAAACTCATTCACTCTCATAATTTTATTTTGCACTTTATATGCGATCTGGGTGATTTCACACAACTTGGGTTTAGCATCTCAGTATGTTCACAGAGAAAAGAAACAGAATCAAAAGGGAGTCCAAGTTGTCCAGAATGACTCTCCTCTGTAAGGGATCCCAGACTGTCGAAGAGAGCCCAGGTGACTCCCTGGCTGACTTAGTGGAGTCACCTAGGAGAGTCACATAGCTCCCTGACTCACCTAAGGGAGTCAAATAAGGACCAGGGCTCCCGTGGAGAGGGGAGTCATTCTGGAGGAAACTTGGAGTCCCCTATGACGCTGTTTCTTTTCTCTGTGTTTGGCTTGGTTATGAATAGTCATGCTGAATTGCACTGTTAGAAGTAAGTAGTGTTCCTGTACACCAAATACTGGGGGCAACTATGGTTCCAGTAGATTGTGCTGTAGACCTACAGCAAGTGAGCTTTTGTATATTTACAGCACTATGTACTGTATAGGGACAGCAGAATCTTCTGTTACTGTACAGCAAAATTGATTGTAAATTATAGTCTGAAGGTCCTGGGTTCACCTCCCAGTGCTGGTGATATCTTTAACCATCCATTTGAGGGAAAAACGAATTTTAGGTGGATGTAGGTAAAACCAGAGAAGTGGCTCCACCAAGGATTGAACTCACCACCTGTGGTGTTGGAGGCAGGCGCTGATCCGTTGCGCCACAGAGCCGGTGTTCTAAATGGTCATATTGGGCTATAAGCTACCTCTGCCATGTCTGTATTAAATGAGCTACAGCCTTGTTGCTAAAGATCCCTGATGAGAGGTGGCTAGACCTAGGATCGATCCCACGACCTCTCGTGTACATATTACAGGGAAAAGTACTGTATATCTACAAGTCACGACCGTAACCTGCATCTACAGTAACGGAATTGTACATGTGCAGTAGAATTTGCTGTATTATTATATACAGCTAAAGTACTATATACTTACAGCAAATTTTGCTGTTCACGAACAACAACTTTTTACAGTGATGGCGTGGTAGCGAGGTAGAAAAAAAAGAGGCTCGAATGATTATAATACTATCATTAACCGCATTGTCTGTATGTTGCAGGGACCTGATGGAGAGAGGCAACAAGTGGTTGATACAGAACCCACAGTACTCTGTGAGTAACTGTGAGAGCGTCACCTGGTGGACCACAGAACAGATGCATGTCGGCGACACGGAGGCCGTCCTCCTGGACCAGTCTCCACATGCTCAACCTACAGGAGACACCATCTACCTGACAGGACTCAGGTCAGCATTTACTCCAGTGTCACACTTGTTAATCCTTTAGCGGGCATAGTGCCTAAGGGCCATTTTCCATTAGCCGATTTAGAGGTGCTGTCGGCCGATAAATCGGCAGGCAATCAGTAAGTAGAGCCATAACAAGCCACTAGTCATTGCACTCTGTGTAGTGGGATTGTTGTGGTTCTACCTGCCGAATGCCTGCCGATCGGACGATCTATCGGCCGACAGCACCTCCAAATCGGCTAATGGAAAATGGCCCTTAAAATGCAAAAGTTAATCAGAACTCAAGTTAAGGCCCAGTCGCACTATCATAATGCTATAGTTGAAAAATATGCAAAATCAGGGGATTTTCTATAAAGTTAGATACGAATTTCCCCCTTGGTTTGAAATCTTAAGCTGGGGCTCCACTACGCGATTTTTTTGGCAATTCTCACGATCCGATCATATGAAAACCCCATAGCTTTCCTATCAGAAAAAATAACGTGAGACATCCAATGCGATCAGGAGAATCTGAGGGTTTGTTTATATTTACATTTCACTATAGGTATATATGGTTGATCAGGTATAAACATAACCATAGAGATCGTACTGTTCAGACAAATAAAAATCAAACCAGTTTGATATGAGATCAGGGCCCAGAAATCGGCCTTGGTTGCAAAATCGGGACCTAAATCGGGATCTTAACCATGTTGTATAGCCTGGGCAATTCTATTTTCCACTTGTTTATAAACATAAACATTGTTTACACACATAAACCTAAAGCAGGGTCTACAGTACCTCCCTGCTTAAGGTATGTAATTGTTATGGTATATAGGTGAGTCAGATTCGTGAGAATAGCCCCGATTTGTGAATAAAATCGGTTAGTGGAGCCCCACCTATACAGGGCATTTCTCACATGGTCAAACTCGCCTCAGATCGCTATTTTATTGCAGCCGGTGCGGCCAGAGCTTCAATTCAGGACTTTGACACTATACATGATTGGTCAAACAAGCATAAAAAACTATGAATTGTTTTTTCGAGGCTGAAATTGCCCCGGTCCCAGTCACACTGTAAAACAGCAATTTTGTGCTCTTATTGTTGAGTCTTGCCTTTGAAACAAAGACTGCAAAAACAAAGTATAGGAGAAATCGCATCTTATATGATGCAATCTTGAAATTGTCTATTTTATAATGAGATATCTAGTGTTTGAGAGTAGTGTGACCAGGTCTTTAATATTGGAATTGACTACGAAATTGGGGATGCCTGTTTTGGTGTGCCCGACAGGACAATCATCCACTATAATATGTTTTGAGATCAGTGACCAGGCATCTAGGAATTGCATCCAAATGCAATTTGTGAACCCACGAGTGTGATTTCATAGTTGATGGTGTCATTTTATCACACTGGCTACAATAAAGAGGCGATTTCGAGCAATTTCGACGTTGAGATAAAAGAGAGAAATGTAAATGGACTGTCCACGAGTAAATAACACCATAGTTTTAGTGGTTTAACGTTTCTAGCTTACTGCATTACTGACACTATAAGCTCTAATTTGATACCCAATATGACCATATTAGTCTACAATCTGTCAAAATCCTCATTAAAAAGAAGGTGATCTTATTTTCCTGCAGGCTGTGGGTGACACAACGCGAGCAGGAGGCAGCTCCTCCTCCCCTGCAACAAATACGTGTACGCGACTTCCACCCAACGGAACAGGAGTCTTTGTCTCACCTGGTTAAACGAGTCAACGCCCAACTGGAGGAAACTCCATGTCCAGGTACGGTACAGCTGCTCCAGAAGCTCTAAGTGTATAGACACTGATAGCTGTAGTAACTTCACTTAGCTGTCAATCATCCAACTGCTAACAGTATCACAATATACATGTCCAAGTGTATCAATGATCCAACTGCTATGTGTATTAACTAATGTTATCTGTAATAAATATAACCTTTATTGAGACATCCAACTGCCCAACTTATCAATTAATCCCCCTTGGGATCTCAATGAAAATTGGATTCTTTAGCTTTGGTGTTAAAGTATTATTGATAAAGTAAACAGTTGGATGGTTGGCTGATAAGTGTAGTTATTTTGTGCAGGACCTTAACAGTTGCACTGTGGGCGAATTCGTCAAATAAAGGTTGACATCTTGTCTATACCAGCCTGTTATAATTCCTCCGGTCAATGCTTGTCTACAATCTCCTAAATGAGGAACTATACACCTACTACTTTGCCTTGAAAGTAGGGTGTCCTCGTGAGTGGTATTTTATTCACGACAGTATTGGGGAATGGATTTGGATTTGGGTGTTGCCACTAGAGAGTGCAGACGCTCAAAATACAGGCTTCTTTGCTCAGGTGGAAATAGTTAGAACCTACTAATTGCTAAAGAGGGTGGGGAGCTGGATGGGTGGTAGATAGTTCATGGTTCAAGTAGCACCCTGCTGTTTGCCCTAGCTACTGCCCCTCTGCTGTGGTTGACATACAGTATATTAAAGCCTGTCCATTTCCCACTATGTGGTCTATGTAGTATGGGATGGAAAAGAACTTTTGCCTCGGTAAAAATGTAGACGCATACTTTCTATCTTCACCAAACTCCTAGATTTGATCACCAACCTTGAGAATACCTCAGCTGTTATTCATAGGATATATCCTATAAATAACAGCTAACAGCTATATATATATATATATATATATATATATATATATATATATATATATATATAGCAACCTGACAACCAACCAATCAAACTGCAGCTATACACTAGAGATTGCATAGATATGATGGGTAAATGGTGGTAGACATGGCTTATATTAAATGAAGATGGACAGGTTAAGTCCCAAAGATGGGCAACATTCAAATGGTTCTGTCCTAATCAACCCTTACCAAGATTATTCTTTCTGAACTATCCAACGGTGAAGATAATGAAGCAATTAGTCACAGTTTCTTTGTGGAGGTTCTTTTGGGGATGGCCTTTTAGGGGGATTTTCTTTTATTATCGCCTTGAGAGGGTGGCAATGGTAATGCATTGCACCTTTTTGGTAATGCAGTTTCTGATGCCCCTGATGGGGAATGATGGCTTTATTGATTTTTACTTTAAAACGTTTTTAGGCTGCTTTCCACCAATAAAAAGGACGGTGGTCTTCACTTAAATACAGTTTTACCTGCGGAAATGAAATTGGAAATGGGTGATTAATCCTTCGAGGGCAGCACTGTGCTTTAATGCACCATGTCCTTTGTCATTATGATGCATGAATGCAGCCTTGATGTGTAACCAGTCCCACATTCAAGCCTCATGTTAAACCTTGGGGCTGATGCACTCTCGAGGTGTTGACATGGTACATCAATGCAGTTCCTGCGGTTTACTCGTCGGGGCTGCATTGGTGTATCATGCTGACAAATATTCCATCAAGGCAGACTGCCATCCTAAAAGGAATTACTTTGTTATTGATCTGATGAGAAATGTTTTAGACGGAGAGAAAACACTGATTAATGAGTCAAAACTCACGGGGGAATACCCTTATAAATGATTACACACTAACAAGTGGAAGGTGAGAACAACTGATTACGTGCCAGGATGGGATCATGTATGACACGATATGCGACAAGGGATCCCTTAGTGCACCCTGCACCAAGGTCCCCTTTTCCAGTACATATGTTGAACACTAAACGAAGAACCCTAAAAAATCGATGTATGTAAGGAAGTGGCCATTATCTGACAATGTAGGCGGTAGATTCGGAGGGGGGAGGGGGGGGGGGTAGTGGGCAAAAGACCTGAGGGTGGAAGGGGGGCAGGTCCAAATCCCCCTATGATATCAGGGATGAATTAAGAAAAAAAAAAGAGTTTAAAAGCGAGGATGCAGTGAGAGGCTATACTGCATGCATTGAAGATTAGTTTGTCTAAGATTTATACGCTTCACCTACAGTTTAAAACTGCATTGCCTATACTCTTTGCACGAGTAGCTCACGAGAAAAGCGGATACAATTTCCAAGACTTTAGCTTGTGACAATACTGTCAAAAGGAAATGTCCCGTGTACTACCAATGGGAGTGAGGTGGGGCATCATGTATATCATCAAGGGGGAGGGGTGCCCGGTGTGTTATCAATTTGGGATGCAATCTTTGCGAAAACATTTTCACCCCACAGGACATTCGGTCCTGCAAATTTTCAATGTTGCTGGACCGGCTACATTTTTGAAGGACCGGATAGCCAAATATCTGACAATTTGTGAATTTTAATTATAAATAATTTTGTCCATTGAAATAACCTTTTTAAATTTTGTAATCATCCATGGCTAAATCAGGATAAATACATAACCCAACTAAATTATTTTATTTCAGAAAAGCCAAACATGTGACTGGACATTCGGTCCTGCTATACTTGTTAATCTGCTGGACCTGTGGCATTTTAGAAGGACATTGCCACTGTCTTACATGTTTTCGCAAAGACTGGGGATGTCCACTGTATTACCTAGTTGTATGCCCTGTGTCGTAGTCACCTGACCGATCGTAAGCTGTGTACCTAGAGCTGTCACCTAAGAATTACATTCCCAAAGCTGTCACCTAAAAAGTACATTCCATCCCCCACCTCGCCACTCAATGAATACCCCACACGTCTGCTTCACATTCAAGTACATCTAAATAATAAGCAACAATTGATAAAGGTGTAACCCCCTCTGTCTTTATTTCAGGGGCCATTATGACGATAGAAACGGTGCCATATGCTGACGTCAGTGGCTGTGGCAGTGACGTCACGATGTGGCGTGAGTCACAGTGCAAACAGGGAATCCACACATTATTTTTGAGAATTTTCTACATAGAGGGCCAAACAAGACAAGAGACTATAGGTACGTGTCCGAAATAATGAATTATAACTAGATAAACACCATAATTCTAAGCATTCATGTTCGTCAATTATCACAACCAGCTAATAGAATTATCATATTACAGTCCTGATATATAACAAACTAAGTTCCTCTACATAATCTAACTGGTATATCTCCTAAATATCAAGGACTGCCGTTAAATCTACAGTTTATTTCTTTGTTTCCGAGCAGGAGTTCGAGACTTCTGCCCCGAGCTTAATCCTAATGGGAGTGACCCATTTGGGAACCTTGTAAAGAGTGCCAAGCGATGGGTGAACGAGGAAAAGAATATCAAACTGATCAACCTTAAGTCAGTTTTCATCACGAGGGAAAATGGTTAGTTTCTGCTTTATTTGTATACAATTTCTCACCCATGCTGAATCAGCTGTTTAAAAAGGTGATATTCACACTGCACTAACCTTGGGATTATATGAAAAGAAATCAAACCTATAAAAGGTGCAGCTCAATTGTCACAAACTCCATTCCATTCTGTGACAATCTCAATTCATATGAGATATGCCAACTTTACGAGAGATAATCGTATTCTGAATTTCCTGAGCCAACTGTCTCTAAGCATCATGTTACAGACAATGCAAATGTAGCTCCCATCAAACTAGTACCGTATTCGACGTAATAAGCGCACAGTGCGCTTAAAAAATGATTATGGACACCTTTTAGTAGTTAAGAGTTTAATTGGGGTCAAAAATTGAGATCTTTTTGGTTAATTGTAGTATAAAAATTGGCCAAAAAGGGGGGGGGGGTGCGCTTATTAGGGGGTGTGCGCTTATTAGGTCGAATACGGTACATGTAATAGGAAAATAAAATGAATAAGATTTAAAAAAGAGGTGAAATGAAAGAGACACAAAATCCTACTTAACCAGTACTTTCCTAATCCACATTGCAGTAGCCGATTCACCGGAGGAGTGTGCGGACCGTACGAACCAGCGATATTTCCAGTTTGACATTCACCAATATTTCACGGTGTTACGGGTATTCTTCGTGCGGCGGCCGCGTAGTGCCTCCAGTGTCCCCTACCAATTGATAAACTATGTCACCTTCACCCCCGTGCAGCTACTCCCGGGGGAGAGCACAGAGGTGGACTACGAGAAGATGAGGCAGACCATGGTGCGGGCATGTGCCTGGATCAAGGCAGCAGGTTTGTAAACAACTGGAGAAGCCTTTGCATAACCTGTCGCAAACATATAAAAAGAAAAAAAAGTGTAATTTGATATACCTATTTAACGAGTAAAACATTAGAAATGTTGCACAACATATCTATATATAATATATATGGACATGTAAGAAGAGTCCAACATTGCTGGCTCTGGATATTATCAGAATCTAATACAATTTATAGGAAGGAGGGTCATCCTATAAGTTCAGCATTACCTGACTCTCCATGTCCATGTCCATGGTCAGACTGACTCTCACTGCATTCTCTGTGAATGATATACACAAGACATTGTCTGTTTAATTATTGCATTCTATGAAATGGTATATTTATAATTCAATTAAGCGAATTAACTGATTTGACAGTTGCAATATGAATCTACTGCCTTTGATGGGTAAATGGGTACTGCATTGATATAGAAGCCTAAGAAATGCAATGGGAGTTTGAATTTTACACATTGGTTTCAAGGTAATTAAGCAGGGATTAAGTATTCATGAAGATATATACATGTATTAGTCACAGTCACAGATCTTTATTCATTATATTGGCATGCATGGACAAGGCTGATCACGAGTCGCAGAGGAATGTACTCAGCTGTGACCATGCCCAATAAATAATGAATACAAGGCTGTGGCTGTGCTGTAATTAGCTCATACGAGAGTCATAGAGACATTAGGCCAACATTAAGGATATATTGAGAATGAAACGCATGGAACTTAGAATTTCAGCAAATATAAAATTACTTAAAAAAATTCTAATGTTCATGCAGTGAGAACTACACCAACAAAAGCACCTCTCTTGTACTCTCTGTTCTTCCCATTCTTTATTATCCATGAGCTGCTCCTCTACCCTTACAGGTGCCGAGGTCCTGTGCTGTGAGAGTGTGATCACGCCTCTCTATGCCCATCTCCCAACACAGACCCTCCCCGAGATCACCCACTGGGAACCGGTGTCTGCAGATTCACAATTATCCTCGGCTAATGTAAAGAAATACCTCCTTCATGTTAGGTAGGTACCAGGTGCTTTGTTAAAGTCTATGCACACATGAAAGTCTCACAGTTCATTCTGTGTACATTTGTAATTGTTATTTAGAAAACCTACATTAACTACTTTAGTATGAATAAAATAGATGGAATGATTCATAAGGATCGCAATAAGTCATAAAGATAACATTGCTTATTGGGGCCACATGTGTTTTACTTGGGTAAGCTTGGCTTGGTCATTATTGTCAAAGGCTAAGTGATGGAACCATATAGACTTACCCAGATTTGAAGTGCCCAGCTCCAGCCATTATTCAACCCACTTTAGCACAAGACTATAAGAATAAGCTATGAATGGTAATTGAGAAAAGCTGAGAATAACTAGATATAAGTATGTTTTGAAGTGCTTGGCTTGGTTACCCAGAGTTCAGTATTCAGGCTCAGTACATCATCAATTTATCAATATGATTGTAAGAACTAACCAAAGTACCTGACTGTTCAAACCTGATCATGTTCATCAGGCCAAGTGTAATAATGGGTTCTTAGTCTTGATTCCAAATCAGTTCTTAACTTAATTAAAAGTATTCATTACTCTAAAAAATGTATGTAAAGAGTACCTCCACTTCTCCCTAACTCTGTCACTCCTTTTCACAAAATATGTCTGCCAAAGTAAATTTAAAACTTTATGATCAATTTACAGGCTGTATCTTGAGGGCGAATACCGTGAGCCTAATCCACACGCCCTACCTCCGCTCCCCTCCTCCCTCACCGCCGCCCTCCAGGCCACGCTTCTCGAACGCGAGCGGCGTCACTACCGGCGGAAGCGGAAACGACGGAAACGGCGGCGAAACATCATGATCGTGCTGTCGGCCATCATATTGTCTGTTATCATCGGCATCATTGTCGTAGACCAGTCGCTCAACTTCTTCGGGTTATAGCAATCACTGCCACATGGAGACCAGCACGCTGGCTACCGCGAGTGCACACGCAGGAAGGGATGTACCTGATGCCCTCTGGACCCTTACCTCTGAAAGCTCTTCATGGAAGGAGATAACAATAAGTGTTGGTACCTGGGTGAGTTGCTCATAACTGGTCATCTTCGGTGATAAAACTGGTCCCCGCGGACTGATTTTGAATTGCGGTGAAGATACAGAAAACGCTGTTTGTATTGCGATTGGTGATTTAGAGAAACATGCATTTTTTGCAAGCACCAAAGCAAGAAGTAAGATTCTAACTGTTGTTTGGGAACTCAAAACAGGCTAGATGTTCCGTTGTGTGTATCAATGTTAAAGAAAGCTGTTTAGGTCTCATGCATTAGGCAGAAATAACACAGTTTTATTGGGAACCTAGGATTCTAACACAAACAGAGATAAGGAAACCCCTCTGGAAACATTTGGACATATTATTTGTCCATCCATTAAATGGGGTTCAATCAGACGTAGCGGGACCAGAAAAGCATGTAAGATGATTGTGTTAGGCGATGGTCATGTGACGACTGTGTTGTCCAATGAGGATGAGCTTTATTATGTAAGAGAGTCTTAGTTTAGTTCCTTCGGTTGACACCAGGCCGCAAGATGAAACACCATTTCAGGAGTAGCCCGCACAGATGGCTTCTTGGCAACTCCCTTGTTGCTCGAAAGGAACTAGCGGTAGCACACGGGAAAAAATAAACTTTCAAAGTAGGTGTCTTCTCCTTCCTGTTTTGGTGGGTTTATGATTTTATGTTTTTCAGAAAAAAAGGAAGAACAAGATATTAAACAGATTAAAATGTGCCACGTGCTGTGGTCACCTGTGGCAGAGCGACGGTCAGTGGATGAGATTTGGTCCCAGACTAAATCCCATCCATGAATGACATACAATTATCATTATTTTTTGTTTCATTTTGATCATCATTTTATTGTCACAATTGGACCTGCATATTCTTTAACACTTTCAGACAGAGCTGGTGAGAAACCATTTACAGAGCAAATGTCCGCATTTGATAACTCTTGTGTGGCTGGGTATATTACCACAAATTTCAAGGTTTTTGAGTGAATGGTTTCCAGCGATGTTTACAAGTTGCAACTTATCTAACCTGAAACGCTACTCAATGCTGTGGCCTTGTCCTCTACATACAAAGGATCCATTTGAGATTGACACCTTCTTTCCAGGTCAAGTTAGGAACACTGTCTTTATTATTAATCAAAGATGGAATAACTATTCATCATATAAATGATATTCTCAATAGTAGTGTTGACATGTATACCAGCTTTCCACGCACATTTCAGAGGAGACTGTTAATTAAAGTTGATATGTTCCCAGCCCAAATTGTCCATCGCTTATTTGATTTAACGAACTATTCTCAAGTGTGTTAGTTAAACAATTGTCATATAAGATAAATACTACTACTACGCTTTCAATTATAAGACAACATGTGATGAACAGTATAATGTTATTGAAATACTTAGAGTCAATATTCATGATTACTTTTATTTTTCCTAAATATTTAAGCAACTACTATTAAAGGCAATGTAACATTCTCATTGGTTATATCATTCTAGTAATGTAATGATTCTCTTTTAATCTGTTTGGCATGAATAGGTATTCGTGGAACCATTGGTTATGGTATCCATACACCTCTGCTTTTGTCACCTTAAAGCCTAAAGCAGATGGCATCATTGTTATTGTCTATTATGATATGTAATATATGATTTACAGTTTCTCAAATGGACAAAGCAACACTTAACGATGAGCTCTGGCAATTGCTCTAATATCTGCAAACAACGAACTATATTAGTCTAACCAGACTTAGTTTGACCTACAAAGGGAATGGTATAGATTTCAATGGTAGTTTAGTATATAGACAGACTAAGTGAGGAAACTAATTAATAAAATACTGAGTTTTTAGGGTGGGATTCACTGGTTGATTCCCTTATAGTCAATTAGCAATGTAACAGGTTCCCTTGGTGTAAGGAAGTTCAATTTAGTGGGACTGTTGGTATCTTTCTACATTATATGCATAGGTCCTCAATATGCAACTATAGACAAATCGTATACTACAAGCACTGCATTTATGAATAATAAACACATATACCCCAATTACAAGCTTAAGCTTGTGCTGCCCCTTTCTGAAATAGCAGAGAAGTAGAAATGGTGAATAACTAATTGATTGCAACGCCATGAGATGTAGTTTGTGGCATTGAATGCCTTTATTCGCTTAACTATTCACTTCAAACATTGGTAAAGAACAGATATTCAATAAACCGTTCATGCAGTAGTACTCTAGTGTAAGTGCTACTTGAGTAGTATGTGTATTTCTAACTTGCTAATACTGTTCTCCAACAGATGTACCCTGTCTTTCTATACAAAAGTTGGTACCTATATTTAATTTTCAACAGAGACAGGTCCATATAAATCAATGTGGTATTTAGAGAGTTGGGTTCAGGTGAGAGGCTGACTTGCTTTGATAGTGTTTGTATTTACAAGTTTACCTATCACCTGGCTTCTGCTATGAGAGAAGTGTGCTGTGTTTAGGTAGCTACAAGGTAGCTGCCACTAGACTGACTAATAATACTCACTATACCCAGTCCCTACCTTTATCAGGTTAGTCACTTTCCAGGGGCTTGTCTCGCTACATATGCTGTTGCATATTGTACATAATTATGAAGAATGTCAATTTTTGATGACAGGAGAAAACGATTTCATCCAGTAGGGACGAGGATGTCCCTGTGTAATCTCTATATGATAATATCATGCGTGTGTGTGCAATTTGATGATCAAATGAGATATTGTTTTAGCATAATAATATGGGTCATTGTGAACTATTTTGTAAAGTCCTTGGGTCAATAGTGTATTAGAAGAGCTTGGTCTTGTATGTAAACTGCGTCCTTTTCAAACCTGGATCGTTTTCCAGTCCAAGGTTCTATAGGGTAATTGCATTTTGCAATAAATGTGTGTATGTCTGCAATAGCATATACATGGATGGATGGCAATCGATTGCTGTAAAACTAATCTAAGCTCTTTGTTATAAAACTGCATAGGATTGCGAAAGATATCAAATCGATAGAGATATGCATGATCTGAAATAAGCATGTAGATCTGCACAATAGTGATGAAGTCAGAATTGTACGACCATGTTTCTATAGGTCCTTATTGACTGCTACTATCTCAGCATGTAGAGCTACCTGGTAGTTACTTGTTGGAGCTTGCTTTTGGGAATTTACAAGGTCTGTGAGGTCTAAACGTTGTAGACTCGGACTGAAACAGGTTAAATCTCAGAAATAATGATGATGGATGTTCATGAGCCCAAGACCTATGGAAGAATGTTTGCAAGTCCTTATTGGTATTACTCTGTGAGTAGATACATGAGCTGCTCTTTACCTTGGCCACTGTGTGTCCTACTTTACATGTTAGCAGCAATGTCATATCTAGGGATCGAGTGTAAATGTTACACTGCCATTACCAGGCCTTAGACCAGCATTCACAGGCTGACAGGAAATGGCAAGGTGTCAAGACGATTGTCTACATATTGTAGGCCTGAATATATTCTATATATATGTAGGGTCGAAAAGGCTTTGTGCTGTGAGCACAAAATCTGACCCGTTCAAGCATTAATATGGTTGTTTATTATGTTCTCTGAATGTTCTAATGGTTTCATATTAATTTAGAGTATGATTTAGACCTCAGGCCAATGTGTTATGGATATGGAGGTAAAATAACCAGGGTATGGGTTTAACCATAACCAAGGATTTTAACAACTTTCTCCAATCAAAAACCTTTCATGAAATAAAGTAATGCTGGTCAGATTAATCTACCAGGGAGAGATCTAAGCTGGAAGAAAAACAATTATACATTTTGTACAATGTAAATACAGGTTGACATCAAAATTCGAGACAAGCGTGAATTCCCAGGTCCACTAAACAACATTTCAGATATTTCGAAAGAGTTTTTAAGGGCAAAATGAGGCATGTTTTGAGAGTGAATCCTGATTGTCTTTGTCGCTGCGTATTGATAATTCTGATAATCCTGTTGTAAAAAGTTGTAATTTTAGACAACACTTTATCTGAATACTAAGCACAATCACATTTTTGTGCATTGGAAGTCCCCGGTTGAATTGTTAAAGTATATGTGCATACACTATGATAAACTCAACTTAATATATATATTTTCTCTAGGGATGAATCTATTAGTGTTAAAATGAATGTACCGATTTCAAAGCAACTTTGGTATGTTAACGAGTAATCTATTTACCAATCCATGTACAAAATGAATAATGGAACTTATAAATATGTAACGTCTCCTATAAATATGTATTCATGAAGTGATTTGGCACAAATAAACTGTATGCATTTAGTGGCACTAAGTGTAAAATGCCTAGTGAAAATGGAGATGTGCCCTAGGTATCTAGCTAATATGATTGAGTGTTCAACCTTTGATGCAGTGTGCTGTGTACATTATGTTATGCATATTTTGATACTGCGAGTAACCTTGATACATGTTACAATGTCCAAGTGCTAACGTATGGCTATTGTAGAGCATCTGCATTTCGTAAAGAGAAACTGTTTTAATATCCATAGGTTTCATGCTGCCATCTGCCAGTGCTAATCTATAAATTGACTGTACCATGTCCAGATATTGACATCTGATGTTAGTGTATTCTCCGAGGCACAGGCAGTGTTGTTGGACTTATATGTTTGTTGTCATCAGGTATAGATGCAATCGGTCTATGTTATGTCTAAGTGTTAAATTTTGATGTAGCCTTGTCTTGAAATCTGCATTTGGTGTTACCAGACCAATGTAACTGATATAATGAAGTTAGCCTGCCTATGGACTGACATCAAACTGTAACTGTGTTCTATATACATGTAGAGTATTAACACAAGGAGACTGATATCATGGATGTTCTTAGTGCAAGTAATACAACCCCAGTTAAGAATGGCATAGAGGCATTAAACCTTGACAGTACACTTGATGCTATTCATGTTAGGGGACTACATTGTAACTGTCTCGTCTTGAAATTTGCATAATGATGTTTCTGCCCTGTTTGTACCAAAGGGTGATGTTGTATCATGTTTCCTGAATCGATTGGCTCAATTTACAATGTTGCTATGTCTCATTGCTGACATTGAAAGGAAATTCATATTTTTCTCATGATAACAATCATGCTGTTGGTATTTTAGTATCGAAAACCTTTGGGGTTTGACTCTATTAAAGTAAGTGATTTCGTGGTTAGTGGTTTTCTTGGTACATCATGACAGAAACATCTTAGAAATGCAGTATGTCTTGGCGTTAACATCTGATGTTGTAATGTCTTAGAAATATAATCTGATGTTAATATGTCCCATCAGTGACATTTAACATGGATATGTTTCAATTCTTGCATCTGATAAAAATGCTTTGTCACGTCCATTGTACTTCTTGTATTTCCCCACACGGGGAATCACTCAGCCCAATTCTCAAACTCCTCACCGTCCTGGCCCTTATGCTACATTTCCTTCTTTGACAGCTGTTGTTTATATGCCAATAGGTGTACAGTGGTTTGTGAGCAAAGATCAATCTATACATGGTCACATAAGAGCGATATTATCATATTCAATACACACCTCATTTAGGTAAAATTCTGACGTTGTCCTTTTCATGCAATGCAAATAATCACTGCAAGTAAATGAAGAGGGTACTTTTATTTGTAATTAGCACAAATCAAATCACTATTCCCACAATCCGAGACACAACATTAATATCAACATTCCAAAGAAATATAGATAAACAGTCTTATCCATATTCACGGCACGACACAAATCTATTCCTGGAGAAGAAAAACACAATGTTAACATTAACCCGAAAATACAAATAGTTTACACCATTTTGTGATGAATTAAAATTCTCTATAAAAACCTTACTTGTGGCCAGGAGGCTGAGCAGGTTGGGGTAAGGCTGGGTAACTCAGTTCTTCAGCTGAGCTGCTCGGTTTATTACCGGGGTTCTACAATACTCACACGGAGGTGCACCACTTCAGGACGTATTTACTACATACACTTATTTTATACATAGCATTTTAACAGGAGTCTGCAAATTTGCGCATGCGGAACATATACTCTATATATCTATATATATAGGATATTGTACATGTATTTCTGATTGGAAACAGATGTTTTTGTGATGTATTTTGCTTCAATTATGACAATTGAGAAGAATAAACTGTCTACAATATTGAGTGAGTTACTGGGTTGTGTCACATTTTTTCCCTTTCACAGATGGCGAATTAAAGCATAGCGAAATCCTAGATGGTAAGGATAATAAAGCCCTAAAAATCCATGACGACAGGAACAGGTCATATCGCACCTGTCACCTCTATTTCACTCCTATTTCGCCTGCATCCACAGTGAAAAAGTTGCGAAATGGGGGTGGCAAAGGCGTGATAAGGTTTTACCGCAGGATCCTGTCGCCGTGGATTTTGGGATTAAGGGAGTGTTCATTTTTTAACAACAGGGGGGGGGGGGGTTGGTGAGTTTAGGGGGGGGGCGTAAAATAACTTGACCCCTTCCGAGGGGGGGGCGTAAAATAACTTGACCCTCTTGAGGGGGGGGCGTAAAATAACTCAACACCTTTGGAGGGGGCGCGATTTGTCACGACATGACGCTGAATACTTTAACTTCACTTTTTCTGCCGAAATACCTTAAAATGCAGCAAATTACCTCTAAAATCGTAAAATTTTCTTGCTACACTTTGTGTCGCACCTGTTAAATCTGGCAATTTTGCTATGTGAATTTTCAAAAATTTTCATTTGAGGTGGGGGGATTTATTTCTCTCCAAATTGGTCATTTTTGTGATTTGTCCAGGTCCAAAGAAAACTCTCTTTACCTTTATGTAATTTCACCATTTGCCCTCTTGATTTTTGAAATTTTCCTGGGGGGGGGGGCATACCCCAAACCCCCCTAGTACTGCTGTGACATGTGATTGGCAAATGAACACATAACTATTTCAGTGATGGTTTAAGATGGGGGTAGACATGCCAGGTGTGCCAAAATGCATCAGATTGCACCTTTTGAAGTCAAGAATTTCAAAATTTTCTAAGACCTTTCCATCCCAAAAGCAAAGTTCCATCCCCAATTATAAAGGCTGGCTCGTACAGATCTTAGCTTTGATACAATTCTGGCCAAAATGCACCAGAATGCAGCATTTCAGGTCTAGATTTTCAAATGTTCCCAAACGTTTCCCACTAAAAACAAGCTTCATAACACAGTTGGCCAAAAGGAAACCGAATGCACCAGAAAGCAGTATTTCAAGGCTGTATTTCAAGGCTAGATTTCCAATTTTCCTAAAAAACCTTTCCTAAAAAAGAAACAAGTTTACAGCCCTCATTAATAATTCAGAGCTGAGCCATAATATATTGTATGCCAAAGTGCATCAGAATGCAGCATTGCTAGTCATAGGCTTTCAAATTTTCTTGCGGTGGCATTCCCCCAAAAAATCCTGGGCTCTGATGTTTTCCTCTTCAGAGTTTGTATATCTGGTGTGCACTGTAGGCCCACATTTGCCAGTAAGATGTGTGTTTTCAACAGGCCAGTCTACCGGTTCATTGTTTTTGCTGGTATAACAGAACAGACCAGACTGCAAAATGAATGTTTGTGGCGTTTAAACCAAAATCAGACATGGTTGGGCACCCCCAAATTGATATTTCAAAATTTACAGAAGTCCCACTATTGCATCAACAAAATTGTTTTATCAATGCACCCTTCATTGGCAGGTAGAGTAACAATTTGCTTATCTAATATTGAAAAAGGTTTGTAGTAATTCCAACTAAAACCAAACAGATTATTCCGTGTGAAAAAGGGAACCCATTGTAGACCTATTAAATGTTGGATGAAATGCTAATGTGGTTTGTATCACACTCCTGTAGTTCTGTACATGAACCTATGTAGTTCTGTCCAAACGACTACCAACTGTTCATATTTTTACACCTTTCTTTAATGGCAGATTTTATTTGCTGCTGGAATATCATTGCAATGAAATGACCTAGTCGAAAAAATAGTAATAGAGACTATAGTAGTGATCATCAAATGTACCCAGAATGCTTCATCATTCCAGATAGGCTGTTACCAACTGTTCGTTTCAAACTACCGTAAATTCCCGCGTAATACGCGCATCTCACGTATAACCCGCACCCCCATAGAATCCTATAACCCAGCTTTCGATCTGAAAATGTCAATTTTGGTACTATTCTATAGTGATAAAAACCCTCGTATAACCCGCACCCTATATAGGCATGTCTCATATCAAATCACTGCTGAGTTTGGTTCGCGTACAACCCGCGTGTAGTATGCGGGGAATTTGCGGTAGGACTAAACTGCCCTGTTGGTTGACCAGGCCACCGGCTTGGATTAAGGCCATTCATTTTTAACTTGACCATGAGAGCAATACCTACAAGGAATGATTGAGGCATAATGTTGACGTTTATGGAACATGATACTGGACAGTAATAGATTGTATTGAGTAACATAAAGGTTATTCAAAATTGTCAATTTGTGGGTATACAATCCATTCAGGATTCCACCAACCCTCCTATGAAGCTTTCAAAGTGCACATGAATACGCCATTTGACCTCTAGATTCTGAAATATTGCAGTCAGGAGACGGATATGCCGCTCTAACCCCCTTCTGAAGCACTGCACTTTGAGTATGGTTGTGATTCCCTGGGAGCTGGCTAGATATTGTGTCCCTAGTAATATTAATGAATGCTTAAATTTGGTGAATCCATAGATCAAAATCAATACTTACAATTTGAATATTTAATGGCCATTTCTAGGAGTACATTTACCATAAAAACCTTCCCTTACGACCCCCCAGTTTGGAAAAATATACCCCAAAATAAGTCTGTCTTATTAAAAGGAGGGGTTTTATGGCACCTGCCTTGACGCAACACAGGGATAGGCATTGTAAATAAGGCCTATATCCTATATATCAAGTATAGATTCATTTCTAGGTAACACTGATGCGACACAGCAATGCAATGCAAATTGATGCAGAAAAATTGAAAAGGGGGGGGGGCGCAAAATAACTCAGCTCCTCCCGAGGGGGGGCGGATTTTAACTTGGCCCTTCTCGAGGGGGGGGGGGGGCCAAAATAACTTGCGTGTCAAAACGAAAAATCACCAACCTCCCCCTGTTGTTAAAAAATGAACACTCCCTAAGAATGATAATATATATTATATATTTTACACACACAGGGTCAGAACTTAAACAACAATATTGACCAAAATTCATTTCTCGGACTATTGGCAATAGGGACAGGCCAAAAAAGAATTAAACCCTAAAACAATTTCTGTTCCCCTTATATCCGTTGCAGTATGCCATAGGCATTCCAAATCAGTTTTATATTTTTGTTCTAACTTGATTAGAAGCTGAGAAAAATTGGATATGGGGAGTGCATCTGGTATATGAATCTGTGATTTGGGACTGGCTCTCTGCTAACAGGCAGACTATCACAATGTAGGGTGTCTTAGCACATTTAGTGATGCCAAAGTGGGAAAGTACATTTGAATAGGTAGGTATGTGGCATAATGGAAGAAGGATTAAGACCATGTGGTAAAATTGGGATACCTGGAGGAATGCATAAGACCCTGGAGGCAAGATTAAAACATGCACAATGGGTGTGGGAAATACTCAGTTTGGTACATTTGGAAGAGATAGAGGGACACAGAGATGGTGATCAAGCAGGATATAAGTCAGCCTCGACCTCTCCAGGCCCAGTGGAAAAATTTGTATCTAATAAAGACTATCCTACTTAGAAAATGATCTGGGATCCTGGATCATTTCTTAATGAGATAGCTCAACCACTGATTGGCTAGCCATGGTCACATGATTATGAATGACATAGATGTGTTGGGTATGGCCTCATGGGTTCGAATCCCACCTTGGCAAAAATGTAGGTTCGTTTTTTTTACATAATTTATTTAGACCATTTGAAGCATAAATCCACCTTAATTGACATGGTTAAATTAGCTAATAGATATGTGACTAGGTAGATTATATCAATTTAGGTACACTATGCAGATATCAGCAGTACTAGTAATTAAGCCAGAGTGGGGTTCGAACCCACACTCTCCTGGTTGCTGATACTAGAATGTCTATACAGTATAGCAGGTATGTGGTCCAGTGTAGATACATAGACCTAAGTAATCTCCCAGACTGTAAACCTACAGTCCGGGCCCGAGACTGGATATAAGTTGGATAGGAAGACCTGGGAGTGATGGCCAGCCTAAAAAAGGTTTGTAGAGTCACCCTGGAGGTAGCATCTGATACCATCAGTGGGTTTGTAAATGCATGGGGATGCGGGACACTGGAGCAGGGATGGGGAACGCGGGAGGTACAAATAGGGGAGGAATAGGGGACCTGTAGGAGGGGAAGGGTTGAGATGGAGGAGGGGTGGGGGACCCTGGAGGAGGGATGGGGGACACTGGAGGAGGGAAAGGGGACCCTGAAGGAGGGGTGGAGGACCCTGGAGGAGGGATAGGGGGACCCTGGAGGAGGGTTGGGGGACCCTGGAGGAGGGATGGGGAACCCTGGAGGAGGGAGGAGGAACCCTGGAGGGATACAATGTATCAAAATGTAGGAATAGGGCCAATCATCTAAGTATAGTTTACCATATATGCCATTATGTAACAATGTGGTACTATCCTAGAGCTTGCAGGCAGCAAATGTGTGTAAAAGGAGCTATAGATAGCTAAAAATTGAAAGAATGTAATAGCATGTAATATAGAATTACCCCTATGGTGCGGTGAATTTTGGTGATTCAACATTTGATGTCAATTTGCACTGTTTAAATGGTATCATTATTTTATTAAATCACAGGGGCCAGATAACTGACATAACTGTAGTTACCTTTGGTCTCTTCTTGTTGGCCATCTTTTTTCTTCCAAATGGATCACAAGACATCACACAACTCTCAAAATGAGGCTCACAGTGTGGGCCGGAGTGACGGTGTCTCCCATGTACAAGGGGACGTCCCTCTGTATAGCATTCATAGACCTTCCCACCATGGTGCCACCTGGTGCATTACCCGGTTCCTACTATTGGCCATGGAGCGTCATTAGCACTCTGCCAATGCTTAGCCAATATCTTAACTGTTGAAACAATTATACTGATAAAATGTCAATAGTCACTATAGTTATAGTTGGAATTATATCTATGTGCCAACTCTGATTCAGCATTTGATTTCCCAGGGCACCATTCACCAAACAGTCCTACCAACTATCTAAATAGTGCTGGAAATATAATCTAGGCATTGTTCCTTTAGCGGAGGTTATTTGCTATCCATGGCACAATCTATATTCCTGGAGAAAGGGTATTTCACGGTAGTGGTGCTTGGCTGCATGGCTATCTGATGTGAATTATTTTGGCCAAGGCTTAGTATTGAGAGTGTCCCATAGGTGGCAGCACCCAAGAGAGTCCTTTGCCCCATCTTCGTTATCATTTTAAGGGTAGTATTGTGATTTAACATGCACTGCCAATTATCATGATAAATAAATTGATGAATGCAGCACTGGCAAACGGTAGGTTACAGTGCTGCATTCCTGTAGCATGCCAAGCCTATACAGAGCTTATACAGTCAACTCCCTCTATATTGCGACCACTCTTGGGACTATCTAAAGGTTGTGGCAATAGTGAGGTGGTCGCACCGGGAGAGTCAAGTTATATTCCTCACTAGCGGGATACCAGTGGAGCCACAGGGTGAGAGCCTATTGAACTAGCAAATCCTGTAGATGGGGGTGCTCAGACTCTGCTTGGAGAGTGGAACCACTGCATTCCCTGCATGGTAGGACACCTGCACTATGTTTTGTTACCTGTCCAGGATAGTGCAGTGGTTAGCACAATGTCATTGGACCTATCATCAAGAGTACCTAAGATCAAATCCCTCCCACCTAGGCTATGTGTAGCGCCCATACCATGCACAAATGAGTCTCTTTTATTTATGTTAGAGCAAATAGGTCTGCTCCAGTGACCTACTTGTTAGGGAACATGCCTTTGTGTTGGAACATGTATCACATTGGTTACTTAAGGTTCCTATTATAGTTCAAATCCCTGCCAGGCTATGTGTTAGTTAAAATATGCATTGGCACCTTTAACCTAACCAAAAAAAACTATTACATACTTTTAATGAAAAAGGAGGGTACCTTTCTGTTACTTTTGACATGGATCTTCAAATGGTGTGCAGAAAGATTGCACTGACTGGGAATCGTTCCCTGGCCCCGGGCATTGAAACTGAGGACTCTACCTCTACACCAAATCTACTGACTCTAGGTGACCTAACCATCACTGTAAAACGTTGTTGTTCGTGAACAGCAATATTTGCTGTAAGTGTACAGTACTTTAGCTGTAAATAATAATACAGCAAATTCTACTGTACATGTACAATTCTGTTACTGTAGATGCAGGTTGCGGTAGTGACTTGTAGATCTACAGTACTTTTCCCTGTAATATGTACACGAGAGGTCGTGGGATCGATCCTAGGTCTAGCCACCTCTCATCAGGGATCTTTAACAACAAGGCTGTAGCTCATTTAATACAGACATGGCAGAGGTAGGTAGCTTATATCCCAAAATGACCATTTGTAACACCGGTTCTGTGGCACAATGGATCAGGGCCTGTCTCCAACACCACAGGTGGTGAGTTCAATCCTTGGTGGAACCACTTCTCTTGTTTCACCTACATACACCTAAAATTCGTTTTTCTCTCACATGGATGATTAAAAATATCACCAGCACCGGGAGGCGAATCTCAGACCTTTACAAATTATTATTAATCAGTTGAGAAGTAGAGTAGAGATATATCCCAATATGAATGTTTGTAACACCGGCTCTGTGGCACAACAGATCAGCGCCTGTCTCCAACACCACAGGTGGTGAGTTCAATCCTTGGTGGAGCAACTTCTCTTGTTTTACCTACATTCACCTAAAATTCGTTTTTCCCTCACATGGATGGTTAAAAATGTCACCAGCACTGGGAGGTGAACCCAGGACCTTCAGACTATGATTTACAATCAATTTTGCTGTACAGTAACAGAAGATTCTGCTGTCCCCATACAGTACATAGTGCTGTAAATATATAAAAGCTCACTTGCTGTAGGTCTACAGCACAATCTACTGGAACCAAAGTTGCCCCCAGTATTTGGTGTACAGGAACACTACTTACTTCTAACAGTGCAATGGCATGCTTTAGAAGTGAATGATGAGGTAAATTACATGTAAACAGTGATATATAATTATCAGCACACAGACTTCATGAATACCTGCTCCCCTTTTTCAAAAGCCATTAACATAAATAAAAGAGATAGATTGGCTGAGGCCTATGTTGCTATGGGAATCCATATGGATGTCAAGAAATTGACATTTGTGGTCGCGTTGTGGACGAATTCAGTAATCTGTATCATTCCTCCCAAAACTATAGCTTCATGTGGTCTCACAGTCATCTTCATGAAGGGCGGCCATCTTGAATTTTTGATGCATGATTTCTCGTTGATATCAAACTACACAATTATTCAACTCGTGGGACATAGGGCATATCCCAGCCAGCCTGTGGCTTCGTGATATATGATCCCTGTCCCCATTCATGAAATACGTCAGAGACAATATCAATGCGCTTTGGAGTTTGGCAGCCGTTGTGTGGGCGAGTTGACTACGATCTGACCATTGTTTCAGGCCCAGGAGATTGCCTGACACTGGCTGGCAGTAGGCTCTTTTGTTTCGATTCCAAATGCATAATTTTTAGTTGATCTAGCTCTATTTTAAAGATTTCTAGTAAAAAAATTGTGGTAAAAATACATAATCTTAGGTGGCTTATCTATGTAAGATATAATTGTCTCAAGTAACTATAGGACCCCCCATGATATGCCTGCATACAAGACACTTCAGACAAAAAATGAATTTCGTTGATACATGGATTTGCAATCAAACAGTGTCAATTCTCCCTGAGAATAGGTTCAAGAGATCACCCAGTTATAGAGCTCAAGGCAGACTCAAAATCTGAAGGTCTGTCAACATTGCTCTTTAATTACATTATGTAATATAATGCATTATGCTTATTCCAGCTTATGTATGAAGAATCCATTCAGGATCTCTTGATAACAAGTTACTAGAGGTATCTATCTGCTCCCTAGCCAAAATGAGAGGCCCTCATAAAAGAGTCACTTAACATAGGATCAGATATAGATTGAGCAACCACCTAGAGCCTCCGGCCGCCCTACAGTCACGCCAACATCCGTGCAGTAGGTGAATTGATATCATATTGTACCACCCATGTACCATCTCATTGACATGTACTGTGTTTTGGAAAATCATCGTATGAAATAAACATTTTACAAACTCAAAAAATAAACCATTTAGCAACTTGGCATCATGACAGTAGTGTCTCCGGCCTCAGAGTCTCCCACGCCCTATGGTCGGGGAGTGGTAGTTTTGATACGTCATTGTGTATTTATGACGAGATATGTATTACTTTACTATAATTATAATTCACATGACTTTCATTGTGCTTACTCTCTAAGGGATTTATTAATATTTAAATCAGAATTATCAGACGTCAGCTTTAACTGACATGTCGTGAAGCTTAAAGTTGTAGAGGAAAGTTAGTGCTTCTAGTCTTAAAGGATACCTGTTACAAACTAGAGTACAGCAATTGACAGACAGACAGAGTGGTTATACCCAGTTAAGCATTGATGAACCATTCACAAATGCAACATGCATACCTACTATATCAGGACATAGGCACATTTTAATAGGAGACAGTGTAAATGCTTATTTTATACAAATATGGACAGGAATTATTAATTTCTGAGTAATGGTGGTGGACGCGGCTATACCCCGACTACTGGTGGGAAAGACACTACCGCCACCTGCAGGACTTTTCTACTCGCCTGTGACGTCACCACAAGCGTCTCAACATTCCTCGGGCATAACGTGTTCTTGGGAAATTTATCACCCGCCCCCCCCCCCCACACCTGAAAGACTTTATAATCTACCTATCATATCATGTTATTGCATTTATCCTTGGTAACAAAACTATACAAATACTGACTAAACCACATAATTATGATCTGTACTCATGGTTGTGGTAGACGTTCAACTGCCCCAACTGTTTGACATGTTAAAGGCGCACTCAACCCAGGGCCTAACCCTGCCGAGTTTTGTACGCAAATGACGTCGTGGGTTCAGTGCGCCTTTAAATCACAGGATAAAATGCCAAAGTATACCAAAAAGACTCGTCCATGTTATCATTATGAGGAGAGCATCGAAACCAGTTGGTTTGAGTCCTCACTCTGAATGTTGACCAACATTGACTTCAAGTTATATGGAAAAACACTCAGCTCCTAACTGTATTCTAACGTTGAACAAACGTAATTTTAAATAACGTTTAAAGTGCAATTTAGTCCTGCACGCATTATAATCTACTACCTCCTCAATATAGACAAAAAAAGAGAATACCCTCTCCCCCAAAAGTGTATCCTCCTTCGAATACCCCCTTGAAAATGACCTCCTTAACTAAGAAACGGTTTTAGAATAAGACCCCCTTTGAATCCCCCCTCCCCTTGGATGCACATCCCGACTGCCACAATAGTGAACGTTCCCTTGAATACCCCTGGTCTAACAACCAGCTGCAGCATGGGCCAGATTACGGTCTACTTCTCAGTATTGCACATCAAATTACGTATATCTTTCAGTTTGGGCTCAATGGAATATGGCTGTTAGATGATAACTGTCACTTGATATGTGATACCACAAGGGGGCCCAAGATCACACAGCGTTTGAGATGACGTCACCAACTCATTACCCAGAAGCCTCCAGCAACTGCATTTAACCTCCATTGGCCCTAGACCACAGTGCAGCACAGGCACTGGAGAAGCGCAGGTGGAACAGTCAGGAAATCAGTCCCAGGAGACATAGTCAGGAGAGGCAGTCAGGAGAGGCAGTCAGGAGAAAGCGAGGTGAGTATACGTAAACACTTCTTAAGTTTCACATCACTGTATATGGGCACTTCCCAAAAGTCCCACCTCGTCCTACCTAGTCCCACCTAGTCCTATATCGTCCCAGCTAGTTCCAGTTAGTCCCTTCCAGTCCCGGCTAGTCTCAGTTAGTCCCACCCTGTCCCAACTAGTCCCACCTTGTCCCAACTAGTGCCCCCTTGTCCCACCTACACTGAAAACCTCAGGGTCGTCATTTTGACAATACCAAAACTGACAACTTTAGGTAGTCAAAGTGACCACCTTAGGTCGTCATTGTGACTACCCATCTGAGCCATTCAGACCAAAGTTGTCATAATGACGACCTTAGGTAGTCACAATATTTAGGTAGTCAGAATGACTACCTTAAGGTTGTCAATTTAGGTATTGTCCGTTTGAAGACCTAAAGTCATCAGTAGTGACAACTCTCAAGTCCTAGGTTGTCCCAATGACTACCCTATGGTACATAATTCTATTCCTCACTTGCTACTTATGGCACACTACTGCCACCTGATTTTAACATTTTGCATAACTATATCTGTCTTGAGATATATACTGGTGACAGGGAGCAGAGTGGTCTCTATACCTTTGGGGCCATCATTCTCACCCATTGGCAACTTATTTATAACAAGTAATGCTACTTAGTTAAATCAAGACTACACCAAATATGTGAAAAGGATGTCTCTCATTAAGAAGTGAGCTAATTAGAGACTTTATTCATACACCATTCTCCACTCCATCTGCCATTCTTCATTATGACTACCTAGGTCGTCATAATGACTAGGCTCCTTGCTCTGGGTTTTCAGTGTAGTCCCACGTAGTTGGATCTCTGCAAGCATGCAACATCTTATACTTTAATGTGTAAATCCCATGTCGTCACGATTCATGAATGCAACCCTGACCAGTCTCCCTGCCAGGGCTGCTTTCATGCATCATATAAACCCTCTGAGTCGGCATGATGCTATGTATATGCACTATGCCACCCTTAATTTTTTCTTCAGTTCACTCCTTCGTAAATGCATGCCATGCTCCCTCACCCAGTGTTTTGTTCTCAAAGATCAGGGCCATAACTCACTTTTATATTTCAATCTATCCCAATTTATCCCCTTTCCTTACACAAAATGTGCCCTGACTATTGTGACATAGCCCTTGTTGATTATGGAACCCATCGTGTATGTTCCTTGGAAAATACCACCCAAGGTATTTACAACTGGAATATTTACGGGGGGGGGGGCAAGATAATGTTCAACCCTCTGGGTGGGGGGGGGGGGGCGATAAAAGAATTGCCTGCTCACGAAAAATTCCACCATTCTCCACTCCACTTCTTACAACTGGCCACTGTTTAACATTGTTGTTCAATTGCAGCCATTTCCTTTCTGCTGTGAACCATAGCTCCCCACATGAAAAGTCTCTCTGCCAGACAAAACCCTATTTGAGATGAAAACTAACTTTTCTTACAGAAAATCTCTAATTCGGTCCCATCAGCATTATCTCTCTTGATGGACACAAGATCCTGCACCTGCACAAAGCTTGGGTTTCACTTTCATGTTTTCAGACATTTTCAATCTGTAATTAATCAGGACTTTTCTACATTACCACTTTCACCATTGTCCTGTGCACGGCTCCCCCTACATCTGTAGGTGACTCGAGGTATACCACCTAAGGGAGTGGTCATTTTTTAACAACAGGGGAGGGGGACCAACAAAATTGTACCCTTTTTAGCGAAAAAGCCTGTGCGTTACTATAACTCAAAGGGGTCGGCTGCGCTCAATTTCAACTTACCTGAGGGGGGGGGGGGGGACCAAAAGAATTTCAACCCGCTCGCACGCAAATCCACCAACCTCCACTGTTGTTAAAAAATGACCACTCCCTAAAAATGACTATCCGTACATAGTGGTCACAACAGCCCCCAGGTATACATCAGAGCCATCTTGTGGCTGTTGTGGACACTGCACAGAACTATGGCGTTTGAGGTAGGGCACAGAGATGGCCGGTGAAATTTCAAGTGCACTCTAAGAACAGTGTGTTACGTTTACACACTTATCAACACGTTTTTCTGCAGCCACTTTTAACACACATTTTGGTGTAACACACTACACACCACACACCCTTTGCCAAAAGTGTGTTGAACTCAAAGGTGTGTTGCAAATTTGTGTGTTGAATTCCTTATGTATGTTCCCGCAACACACTGTTCTTAGAGTGTGGACACAATCATGAGGGGTTGAAATTCTCCCCTCCAAACAGAACTCAAGAATGACACAAGTTATTATCTTGTGTATTTCTCTGGAAAATCATAAGCTTTATACACAAGATAGACACGGGATATTCTCGAGAATAGTGAACATTCCTAGTGACATGTTTGATAGTGATGTGCATTTCCTGAGTTTTATTTTTGCAAGTAGAATGATGATGTGAATTTCTGGAGTTTCACTTCAAGAAAGTGTCCAGAAAACGTTTCAGAAATGTTCTGAAATTCTCGAGTTTCACTCATTCAAAAAACAAGAATTTCCATCGAATATGACACAAGAAAATGTCCAGAAAATCTTCAAGAAACTTTCTGAAATTCTTGTAGGGATCATGAGTCATGACTCGAGAATGGCACAAGTTCTGCTTTCGATTTTCATTGCAGACTCCCCATCGGTGGGTCGAAAATTGTAAACGTAGAAACACGCAGGCTTTTTCAATGAATACCCCCTCCTCCATAGAGAGCAATTGACCTTTTTACTCCTGCCCCCTGGTCAAGGGTCAAATTGCAACAACCCAAATCCAACTTACCGCCCCCTCCTCCATCATTTCCTAAGACCTATAGTTGCAAACTGTTTTTTTTTCAGAGCATGTTTGTGTTCGCCTGTACTGATCCTTGCACCCCATCTTGAAAATATGCTCTTGTAGAATTCCTGCTTTACCCATTGATATTCCCTCTCAGTGATTAACAGAGAATGATCAAAATTCTGATTACTATAGCCCTAAAAGTCCCACATGAAAGGCTCAGAGTATACTGGTCATGGCTCTATTCAGACTGCTACTGTCGGGGAAGCAACATTAGCCCCTTTAACTCCCCGAAGCACTAAACACTACACTTCAAGTAGTCGAAATTATGCAACTAAATGATTAGTCTGCCTCATGTAATTACAATACAAGGCATCCTAGGGGCCTATTTGGCTAAAGTTGTGCATTACTACCACTCAAGCATTTTACATTTCACTGACTGACCACGTCACAGAAACTCATTGAAAGCTGACATAATAATGGTACTTAGAAGCGATGTACCACAGTACGTTGTAGCAGGTTCCGGCCTACCCATCATTTCCCCTTTCCATATAAATGTTAGTAGTACTTCTAGTAGGGACTTCAGAAAAAATAAGAATCATTTAATTGTCAATCTTATTTCTTCTATTATGTAGAACATAAGAAACATAATCCAAATCTTTTGGAATTTTCTTTCTATCTTATCAAAGAACCCCGACAATTATCAGATATGTGTCAACAAAATTCACCAAGTTCCACCACACTCAAAAAGTAAACTCGTCTGCAGACTCTTCTAAGTGACAAGAGAGTGGGTCCTCTAGCTGTAGTTGTCAGATAGAAGATACACTTGGTATGTGCCAGCCCAAAACCTGACTCATGCCAGCCCTAGACTCGTCAACCAGGGTCTGATTCAGGATTTTCCCTGTAGGTGGCATCAGTATAACATGCATTCTGTATAAAGTTGGGGAATGAATTGCATAATTTCTATGTTGATTTTAATCATATTTATGGGAATACACATTCATGTTATGGAGAATCCTGAGATTTATCTATTGGGGATGCTAGAAAAGGCAAAGGAATCAATGTTTTGATATAATTGAGACAAAACAAATATGTGTAGGGCACATACACCTCTTTTGTGGTTATTTCTATGGTACAATAGCTGCAAGGAAACTCCCATTGGTATGACATCCACATATGTGTTAGCAGTCTGTAACTAAAGGGTAGAAATACTCTCAATATAGACTTGGGGATATGGCAGGAATTCCCCTAACCTACATACCACTATGTTTGTATGAATTAGCTACTGTGGTCGTACTTTATTTCGCTGGGTATATATTTTCGCTATATTCACGGAAATGAAAAATCCGCGAAATTCTTGTATGCTACAGTATGGAATAAATACCCGCGAATTAGTCTTTTTTGCCACCTCAGCGAAAATTTACACCCGTGAATATAAGTACTTTCACAGTATTATAAACCTCAAAAATATAGACAGACATGAACAACAATTATGCCTAGGCAGAACCCAGTTAGCACCACCTGCAGTGAAGTAGAGGTTATATTGCACAAGTTAACCCTCTAAGGGGTGCATAGTGCTTTAAGGTGCCATGCTCTATGTGATCATAATACATGAATTCAGCCTTGGCAAGTATACTCGCCCAACTGTTGATTCATTTCCAAAGGTGCATGAATGCAGGCTTGGCGAATAGACTCACCAGGGCTACATTCATGCATCATGCTGACAAAGGGATTCAAGCACATTTAAAGCAGTTTGCAGCCAATAAAGGGTTAACTATTCTGGGTTGTGAATTTGACGACATTTGACTTGTCACTTGGAGTGGGCGACTGCCTGGGCTAACATTGTCAGTTAGATGACCCTAGTCTTGTCTTGTGGGATGGTAACCGGACAGTTCATCAAATAGACAACCTTTAACTCGTTTATTTTATGACCGTCACTTTAAAGACCATAAACTCTTATTATAAGACGACCTTTTGACAAGTTTGGATCCCTTCATTTTATCAGTGCAGTACATTTTCTATATGATTGTAATCCAGATTTAGAGTGAATCTAAAAGCTGTTGGTGCTTGAGGTATGGTATTTATGTCAGGCGGGTGAGTAGGGCAGGTGTGTGGGAGGTAACAAGAGACATTTATAGGGTTTCCCCCATTTTTGATATACAATGTAACTCTTTTCATCATCAATAAAATGGGAAATGTCTCTTATCTGCAGTTACTTATGATAGGTATGGCTGGATAGCCCTTTCTCTTGACTGCATTTCTGGGTGATAATCTAACAGTAATATTTACTGAACTCTATCCATATTAGAAATCTACCATGAGTCCAATGATTATTTGATGGATGATTGCTATCTTATTTATCTTGCAATGTTATGCAGTAATATCTTTAATTGAGAGGACATGAATAGCCAGGTGTATATGTCTTGGGCAACGAGAAAAAAGATTCACCAATGTCAAAATAACAATGTTAAATAATTTTCTACATATCTAGGTTGAATTAATGCTGATAAGCATGGAATCAAGATTTTTTTAATTGTTAGACATTTGGGAAGAATTCTTCTTCTGCTCTTTTCTTAACTATCCATCACTTGCACTGCATAATGTTGCTATTACCGGCAGAACTGACATGGATGATAATTTCAGGTTCTTAATTTCATTATTTAGAGAAATATGGTCCAGCATGACCTTTCCGGGCAATTACCTGACATTGTCATGTTGAGATAGTTTTTTTACTTCCTATAATCTCATCTCCCCTCAACATGCGTCATCCCTTGGCCACATCATCCCCAGTCTCGCACAGCGTCAAACCTAAAATATTGTGTTTTTAAACTAAGATCTTTTTGACCTCCTGATTTGCCCACAAATTGTCCCCACATATTTACAGGGTAATACATATTCATACGCACTACTTTTTAATTGCCTATAACCCAACACTAGCCAACTATATACCCCCTGTATGGGTGTATTGTTTATCAAATTTGGTGATGATATCACAAGGTAGGTGTGAAATACCATACCTATACCATCGCCGTCCATTACACCGTAATGATTAGAATACGTCCATGTAATTGAAATACAATAATTAATAAACTCTTAGCTTGTTGTTACATGAGCAGGGAATCTAGCTAGGTATCAAGCTAGGTCAATTAAGAGCAGGTACACATGCCTGATAGTGCTATGGCCTTCCTGGGCGTCTCTAATTGCACTATCAGGTTTTGTAATTTGGCTAATTTAACGATATTATAGTAACTAAGTGTGTGTGTGTGCGTGGGGGCGGGGGGCTGCTGTTGGCTATGCATTCGCAGATCATGTCACTTATGTAGATAGGTACATAGAGCCGACAGGAAACTTTAGCCTACAGGCATACCTTTCTACATAGGTTCATTTAATTGGATAAATATTTAACACAAATCATAACTTAACAAACATGATACGTAATTATGCAAGCTATAAAAGAAGGTTTCATTATATAGCA
The DNA here is from genome assembly GCA_947462335.1 of Harmothoe impar. Taxonomy (NCBI): domain Eukaryota; kingdom Metazoa; phylum Annelida; class Polychaeta; order Phyllodocida; family Polynoidae; genus Harmothoe; species Harmothoe impar. The sequence continues at coordinate 39,465,318 of OX381714.1, forward strand.
AAAAATGCTTGATGAAACGTCTTCCTGCTGGTACGCAGATAGCTGGCCCCTTTTAATCAGGCCCTTTGTCATAGGCCCAGATTACCATTACCGTAAAACCTCGCGTAGAAGCCGCGGCTAGTACGCGAGTCAGATCACGAGTTAGGCTTATACGCAAGGTTTTACGGTAGGCCCAGGGAGACATTAGGCCAGAAAACGTCATATTACAGCATATTCCATCGACGAAATGTATGTCATTGTAAATCATTGTACGTCATTTGGTTATTTGCACGAGTAAAACTCAGGAAATACACATTACCATTGGACATGTTACTAGGAAGGTTCACTATTCTCCAGAATCTCCTGTGTCTATCTTGTGTATACAGCTTGTGATTTTCCTGGGAAATACACAGGTTTCTAACTTGTGTCACTCTTGAGTTCTGTTATCTAAAGGAACAGGTTCACCATGTAACACACTGACACACACTGGTCGTGGTTCCGTGGGAGAGATTCCCACAGTTCTGACAGTTTTCTATAAAGCATTTTAACTCGTCATGACAAAATGTGTAATGGCATAAACCAAGATATTGGGTCATATTTCTTTCAGCCTTATTATAGCGTACTAAAATGTGGAAAAGGTGCCATATTTGTAATAGTTCTTAGAATCAACAGCCATAGCGCAATAGAGTAATGGTTTGTGCAAATCCATTTCATTCAATCAGGTTCATGTTATTCTAATAATTATATGCCTGATGAGTATTTGTAGTTCAATATGACAGACATTAATTTTCATTGAGCAAATTTACCCATAGAATGTGACAAAATTGTTGATTTGAGCATGCATATATATTGGCCGCATAAGGGAGCGTTCATTATTTGTGCCAGGGAGAGGGGTGTGCAAATCAGGGGGGTCTTTTTTTTAGGGGAATTCTGAGGGGGGTCTTTTTTTTTCAACCTATTCTTAGGGGGGGGTCTTTTTTTTTAACCTATTCTGAGGTGGGGTTCATTTTTTTTAGGGGTATTTATTTGGGAGGGGGTATTTTTTTACACAACGTGACGCGAATTTCACCACACATGTCGTGCATTGGGGTCATAAAGACCGCAGAACTCTGCTAAATTTCTTGCCTACCCATCGACACTTTGAATGATTCACCACTTTTCTTTTCCTAAAACAACAATAACTGGAGAAAGAACATTAATTGAACACGAGAATAGGAGTACAGAATGTAGGAGGTCTAAACAGCAAAGCTATCAGTGTGCAGCTAGATGAATGCTATTATGGCGCCGAAATATGACAGTACGGTATCTGAAATAGTTTGGGTTAATTGGACTTTAGCCTTGCCCTATCACATTTTGGCGTCCATATGCAAGGGTGAACTTGCCTACATGTATAGGATTGCCCCAAACTCGGGGTGCAGCTTATACCCGAGTTAGGCTTATACGCAAGGTTTTACGGTAGATCCACAGAATTTTCTGCTGCTGATGCAACTCCTTCTGTCGCCAATTTCTAAATCTCCCTCTAAGTTCATCTTTGGCTTCAACAGAAATGAGGCATTGTATTATTATTGCTACTCATTGCTCCTTGGCCTCATCAGAAGTTTTACAGCTCTATAGGCTATTTGGTTCTGGTCAAGTTGCTTCCGACGCTCTGCAGGGTTATCAGTGAGTTATTCATCACTATCTTAAGGCTTTACTTTTTTGGAGATAATGCATTCCCAAGCTTGGTCATACTGACCACACCATAAGTTAATTATAGAGTCACCTGGCAGGATCCAAACTGGAACTGCTGGGAAAACATCATTAGCATGATATTCACCCTACAGTGTCACATACCATAAACTTCACCCATATAGACCACGGCAAGTATGCAAGTCAGATTGCTAGTGCATCTTATAGGATCAGGACAAAGTGAAGGTACAGCCTCAAGCGGGTTTTTATCACCCTGAGCTCCCTATTTCTTACTGATCCTAGCCTTTGGAAAACCAAACTAGGTTCAAAAAGTGATCTTGTTCATTTAACTGCAAGTTATAATACCAGGATACATTAAAATGGGTAAAATTCCTAAATGTTCTTGAATGACAAGCTCAAAGTCCCTCAGAACACATCAATTAGGAGCTAATAGGCAATGTAAAATTACAAAATTTTCCATGGATCATAATATATTTTTTTTCAACCTATTCGGAGGGGGGGGTCTTTTTCTTTTACCCATTCAGAGGGGGGGGGGGGTCTTTTTTTTTACCCATTCGGAGGGGGGGGGGTCTTTTTTTCCGACCCATTCGTTTTGCCAAACGCCCGCCCCCCTCCCTGCCATAAATAATGAGCACTCCCTAAGAAGAATGCCCTATGACATGGCTGATATGGCCAACCTGCTTGTAGTGACAGACAGCACACACACACACAGCGTACTACAAACAATAAGCCTGAACTAACTGACTCTGTCCTACCTTCATGAAAGCAAAATCTTATTATTCAAGTATTGTCTATTTCAGTTGTATTTAAAAAAATATTTTTTTTAAAAAACGACTTGATAGATACATTTATATACATATCTGATATAATCATATGTAAACCATACATGAATTTATGAAACATACACACTGAGAAGTGGCCAAAGCAAACTACCCAAAGAGGCCAAGTGCTATCTTGTCTGACCATTTCGATGTTCTGTGTGCCAATAGGTGGAACCACTCCTTAACATGTTAAAACGCTATAGCCAGAATATCAGTAAATATTACAGTCATGTTTTTCCCATCGGCTTTAATATCAATCCTACTTTTTAACATGTGGCACAAGGTTATTTGAGCTGGATCATTCAACACGTTCAAAGACTTGAGACCCTGATTTTGAAATGCAATTAGATGGCAGGTATCAGTATTCATGTTTCAAAGGGGTTGACAATCAGCATTAATTATCGGCCGATTACATTGAAACTGACAGAAAAAAGACATGCAACCATAGACATCTGTTGGGAAAATTAACAGTTGAAGAAAAAAAAGGGTTATGATGAGACCAAAGGTGACCACCTTTGGTTTTTGAAATTCATGCCTGTAATGGTTATCTGATATAATTTAGGACATACCATTGGACATGTTATATTATATGGCAGATCCTATCTATGAAGGAGGAATGATACTTTTTGCTCTTTAGGTATAAAGAAATCTTCGGTCAATATTGTAATTTAAAAAGATTAAACGCACCTAAAGTCGGCCACCTCAAGACAGGGATGGTAATAGAATCAGACGCTGGGCCCTGGGAAATATTTAAGACTAATTTAAAACCCAGTGCCTATTAATTCAGATGATAAAGGTCTGGGGGATGGGTTCAACGTTCCAGCTAGAGATGTAAAGTGTGAATCCAAGGAGGTCAACCAGCTTCTGCCACACACACATCAGCTCCTATATCATGACTTGCCAAATGTCACACCTACCTGTAGATGGAGATTTACTAACTTGAATTTGAAATTCAAATTGATTCACGGCCTCTATAGATGAGAGATACACTGGTCTTGCTTTCCATAGAGTATTGAATCAAATTGTTGCCTACGAATAATCTATACATAGGATGATAATCTATAACCAGTCTGTTTCTATACCATTTCGTCTCATACAGGTCCAATCCGCAAGAGAATATCAGCTACCAGTGTAAGACCCACACAGCAAACACATTATGGATCAGCAATCTGGTAAAAACACCTTTCGACTGAATGACATCCGTCTAGCATTTGTCCTCTGCATCTGCACATTACTTCTAATTCCGGTGTGTGAAGGGGGCTGGCACCTCCAGGACCCAGATCGCTTCAGACAACTCAGTATCCAGGGCCTAAGAAGGTAAGTATTCATAGCTCTGTAAACCTCCCGTAAAACCTCGCGTATAAGCCACGGCTAGTACGCGAATCAGATCGGTGGTGCTGCTTATAGGATCAGCCCTGGGTCAGGTACGCGAGTTTTTGCTACTATGGTAAAGTACTAAAAGTCACCATATACAGATCTCTGGTGCGGCATATAGGATCGGCCCAAAGTCGGGTGCAGCTTATACGCGAGTTAGGCTTGTATGCAAGGTTTTATGGTAATTCCATATCTAGGGCTTAAAAATGGAGGTGGACACCTAAATTCGACATGATCTTTTCTTAAAATCGACATGCGATATGAGGCCTAGTGCCATGTGGTAGAAGGCTAAAAAGTTCTATGATAAATGAAATGTGCATATGACCCACACTCCTACAATATTAGAGTTTGTAGAGTTATCTTAGAGTTACTTAACTCATGGGTTGGACATGTTTAAGTGATGTGAAGCATTAAGTCATCAAATTTTGATAACTTCATAAGTATTATGAGTATTATACAATTACATCCGTATATCTATTTGTGGTTATGATTGTCACCGGTTAACCCTTTAAGACCGGCTAAAATTTAAGACCAGCTGTGGGCTATGCGTTATGGTATCAAGTATAGTAAACCCAGGGGAACCTGTCTGTATTCCGTATTGGCAAGATGATCACTGTAAAGCGCCATTTTGTTGGTACCAGTGCTATTTCCTCTGCTAATTATGACAGCCAGCTGATTAGCTGAAGCTCGTTCCTGTCATGTCCAAAATGTGGAGTTTTAAGGGCCATAAACCTTTCAGCTATAGGCCTTTACTGTGGGTCCTTATATCAGTTCAGATTGGGGTAGTGGTTAGGACACAGGCCTACCAAACCATGGATCATGACTCCATGTCAAGGCTATTTTGTTCACACACAATTTTAAAATGTGTTGTTTGTCAAAAGTCAGAAAAGTGTGATAGTATACAATTCGGTCGTAAAGGTCCTTTACACAAGATAGGTATTTTATAGCTTAATCTAAAATAGTTTTGTAGTGTTACTTCTTTAATTCTTTTTTGTAAACACTATTACAATTTTTAACCAACCAGGAAAGAACTTCTAGCCTTGGCATGGATTCGAACGTATGACCCCTGGATTAGTTAGCCAGTGTCCTAACCACTCCTCCAATCTGAACAGGTGACTTTAAGGGTATTCAAATACAACCGATTCAAATGTTTATGACCCCTACAACTCCGAATCTGGACATGTCAGGAACCAGCTTCAGCTAAAGGTCTCACAAGGTAGAACTACTGCATCTCACTATTGCGGAATACATAAGGTATGAATAAAAACCGTATTATGAAATACTATCACTTGTTAACCCTTTGTGGCCGAGCATCAATTTACTCTAGTTCAGTCAGGTCAGGCAATACTGACCAACCCACCGTGCTGTTGAATGTCATAAGATAAGTCGTCATCAATTACATCTTACTTGCTCCTTTGTGGTTGTTATCTTTTGGTTATATTCAGCTAGCTCGACCAGCTCCGGGACCAGCTGCACCCCTATTTCCAAACAAAATATGGCCAACTAGGTTTGTCATTTTGACTAAATTACAGTAGTCATATTGACTAAACTTGATTCTCATACTCTTCTTAGAAATCAAAAGACTAAGGTGGGTTGGTCAGTATTGACTGACCTGACTGACCTGTCGTATAGGGAGCCGGAAAATGAGTAAGGAAGCTGTTCAGTACTGACTAAGGTTTCTAGCATAAAGAAGATCAGCACAGGAGAAACCGAGAGAGGTCCACTGGGCAGAGTCTCTTTTTTAGATCATAGAAACTAATCTATAACGACCCAGGTAGCAAGGGTATATTGGGCCAATGTTGAAAATGATTGACTCCATAGCAATCGTTATACCAACCATGGCCCATTGTAGGTTATGCATACATTGGTTCAACATACAAATAACAATGATGGCCCACCCTTGGCAAGTACTCATTTGAAATGTAATATTGGTCCAACATTGGAATTCTGAAAATGGGCCATTGATGGGTTGACTGCTGGCCCAGAGCTGGTCCATGCTTGATATTACTGATATTGACCCAGTGTTGGAACATTTTAGGGCCATCATATTATTTCTGATGTTGGACCAACACCAATTCTAATGACACTGGTCCAATATTGGCTGTGCAATCTCCACTAGGGAGATTCAATGTTGCCTGAAGAGTTTCCGACAGGTTGGCTCCTAATTTGTTATCATATTGGGATATAAATGGGATACCCTGAAATCTGCGATGAACTCACGATCAGTGACAGTAATATTGAGTGCCTTCGTCTTTTGACCAAATTTCCTGGGCAGAAATTTAGATATATTTTTACAGTCTACAGACCCCCTAGGGGTAACGTTAAACAATGTTATGTGTTCTTGAAAAATTGTATGAGACATCATGTGATTGGGGACAGGGAAATATGGATGGTTGGGGATTACAATGTAAATGCTAGAAGCAGGAATTATATTAAATTTCGTAGAATGAATGCTTTTCTGTGTGCTACTAAACTAAGACTGTTACATTCAGGGCCTACTTTCTTTCATCGATTTGGGAGATCTACACTAGATCACATTTATACTAGTTGTAAACATGTCAGTACAAATGGATTGGTGAATGACTTAATTGGGGATCACATACCTGTTTATGCTATAAAGAAACAAGCACGAGTAATAAAACTCCCCCACGGGTTATCATTGGTAGGTCATTTAAATTGTATGAGAGCCGACTACTTTTTAATTACATCCAAGCTGTTGACTGGGAAGTATTGTTTGACAACGATGATTTGTGTGCGAATTATAATTTGATAATAGACAACATTAGGAAATATTTGGACCTAAAACATCCAATTAAGACTTTCAGAGTACGCCCCAATGACCCCTAATTTGACCATGAGATAGCTAACTTGATTAGTATCAAAAAGGTTCACCTAAACAGGTCTCATAGGAGGTGTAGAAGAGGTGCCCATGTCAACGACCTGGACTTAATTATGGCCAAGAGATTAATGGGTAGGATTAATGCATTACTTCTTGCTAAGCGGCGCGCCGTAATTGTGGAAAATCTTAGGAAATTCAGCAACGACCCGCGCAAGTTTTGGCAAGTAATTAATAAAATCTGGAAAGGTGACAAAACGGAGAATATGATGAGACTATGCAGGGAGGACTGGTTAGCACTATTAAAGTGGGCAAGAGCTCTGGACTTCATGACATTAGAACTAATGTAATTAAAGACGTATTTACTGCTAAGTTGGGTATACTTCACCATGTTGTAAAATAATTCCCTTCTGGGATCAAAACTACCGGTGCAGTTAAAAACCGGATGTATTGTACCACTGCCTAAGAATGACTCAGCTCAGGATGTCTCAAACTGGAGACCTGTTTGTTTGTTAAACATTTTCAGTAAATTGATAGAGAAAGGTGTACATAAGCAGCTAATTAGCTACATAATAATTTAATTGATAGGATGCAAAATGGCTTTCTACCGGGAAAATCTACTACAGATGCCACCTTTGGTTCAATTCAGGAATTATATGTAGCCCATAATAGAAGCCAGTTTTCTGTGGTGGTCTTTTTGGACTTAAAAAAGGCCTTCGACACCGTTAATCACATAATCTTGTTAAATAAATTAAGGAAATATGGTTGTGATATTGAATCAGTTAATAGGTTCGAAGATTATTTAAAAAATAGGTTTCAAACAACCTTAGCCAATAATGTTAAATCAACTACTGAACAAATTAATTGTGGTGTACCACAAGGGCCTGTGCTCGGCCCACTTTTATTTATTATTTATATTAACAACATTGCCTCAACCATTAAAAACTCATCTTATTACTTATATGCTGATGACCTGGCTATTGTGGTTAGTGGCAGGTCTGTTGATGTTATAACTACCCTTGTGCAGGAGGATTTAAACTGTATTGAGAAGTGGTGCAATGACAACCTTTTGACTGTCAATACCAAGAAGACACAAGCTCTATGGTGTTATCATGCAAGAAATCCGCCCAATTTAATTGATTGTAGCCTATACCTGTATAATCCATGTTGCAGTGGTCCTATATTGAAAATAATATGTTGGGGCGACCTATGTATTACAAGGTTGCCCCAATGTTTAATTTCTAACATTGGAATAATGTAAAAACATCAAAATGTTGGGCCACCATTGGGCCAACATGAAATCAATATCTCTTTCTGTGAGCATGGGCCATTACTGGGCCAGCGGTCAAACCAGCAGTGGGTCAATATCAAAATGCCAATATTGGTCCATTTGTAATGGTATATTGGCCCAATCATGGCCCAATATACTTAAGTTACCTGGGGAATAGGTCTACACTTTGTAAAACTTCACTTAATCTCCTTATTATTTCTAGGTATTTCAGGATGAATTCCGACCCCTTTATAAAAGATCGTTGTTCTAACTATAAAATGCACTTTCTATGACGTGAAATTGATTAAACCACCCCTTAGGAAAATTAAAGTTTTATGGCAGTGGGTATAGAGCCTACTTAAAACGTGTATACACCGGTATCTATATTGAAATAATGTTATCATACATCAATGTTGATTATTTTCTTAAAATTAATAATGTTCTTTCTTACCCCTGTAGATATAAGCCATCCCTCCATTCGGTCTCCTCTGCGAAGTCATACCCCAGAAAGTCCACACAGGAGGTGATGAGACAGATCATCCCACTTTGGATCCTTAAGAGACGTAAGTCTATGTTATTCTCATCTTTATATCTTTATTGTGTAGTTTGTATAAGGGCAGTAGAAGAATCCCCTCTGAATGCTGGCTCCACCCCCCTGGTCACATAACCCAACAAAGTAATTTAACTATGTTCTAGACTCGTGGCAGATAGTTGAAAGGCTTAGAATGTGTTATATTTCATTAACCCTGTGATATGTTGTATGACGATGCTCCATAATAACGCAGAATCAGATTCATTCATTTGGAAATCGTTTTACTCATCCCCTCCGGACGAGCTGAAATTGGATGCGCGCCTTTATAAAAATAACATGCTGACTACCTCACCTCCCCGGACAAAGGGTTAAAATTATTTACCCCCCACTCTTGTTGATAACTCCCTCGCAATTTATAGCACAATATGAAACGAGAGAGTTTTAATGACCCCCAAGAAACATTCACACTCCCAGTGGTGTTTTGAACAGCAAATGACGATATCGTTAACATTTAGGGACGCTATGATGATGATCACGTTCTGGTGATCGTATTTCTCACTAAAGGGCATATCTATACTAGGGAATACTTTGATAACGATTGCCTTTAAAGATAACATTATGATCTTTACTTTTGTGAATTTTTCTGACGATATCGTTATAATTTCGATGTGCAACAGCCCACTGTGGTGGTAGGGATTAATTAGTGCCTGCTTGACGAGTGGGAACTCAATCTACATCGGGTCTATAAATAAAATTGATCACTTTCTGGTAGTTATCACACCGTGCAACAGCCCACTGTGGTGGTAGGGATTAATTAGTGCCTGCTTGACGAGTGGGAACTCAATCTACATCGGGTCTATAAATAAAATTGATCACTTACTGGTAGTTATCACACCTCGGGGAAACTGTAAATCTATACGTTTGGTCCAATTAGCAACCGGAAGCCCCATAATGACTATAGTTCCACGTGTTAACTAACTGGCTTGGCACATTAAGGTCTGCCCTATTATTGAACCCAATACAGTCTAAGTAGGAACTTGGCAATTGCATTTCCCATTTACATTACCGACCCAAATGGTATTTGCACATTGGTGTTTATCTGGTGATCTAACCTTTTTCTCGCTCCATAAAAACTTTCCTGTTACTCTTAAACTCTGACATCATTCAGGATTTTGGTGTTTCGGGTTTGGTGAGTTAGGCCACTCCAAAGAATAAACTTGTTTTTCATCACTAAGCCATGACAGATATGACGAGGGTCCTTTCCTCTTCTTTTTTTTTTGCTGAAGACGGAATGGGGGGGGGGGGGGTAGACTCTCGGCTAATTTCAGATTCACATCAGCTTTAATTTGATACCAGGTATATGCCCTTGTTTGCCCATCATTATCAAATTTCCCCCTAAAATTTGCAGAAGAAAAAAGAGAAAAACTCCAAAAGACGATTTTGGGTGATGAAAAAAAAAGTGTTTTTTTTGGAGTAGCCTTAGTCTGACACTTTGGCAACTTTTAACAAAAAGTTAACACACACATAGACAGAATAACCCAACAATAATAATTATCATGAGTTTATAAATAATGCTTAACTGATCTTAATTGTCATACTCTTTACTTAATTTATAAATTTGGTTCCTAAACCTTTTTTTACACTTCTGGTTTGAGGCGCAAGACTAAGCTTTTTATCTAGCTCTACTCCATGATACAGGTATGAGTCACAGTATGGCAGAACACTACCATTCAGGCAGATGACAGGGTTACATAATTATGTTAAGAAATTGTTTAGAAAGCTGATAAAAAAAGAGATGCACATGCCATATTCGACGTAATATGCGCCCTCCCCCTAATAAGCCCCCCCCCCCCACCCCATTTTAAGTGCATTTTAAACTAGAACAAAATTTTAATGCTCAAATTTCACGATTTTGAAGACAGCTTTGAAGTACTAAAACGCCATAAAAATAACAGGGCGCTTATCACGTCAAATAGACCTACAACATGTACTTTTCTGCTTATTGATGGCCATACCATTAGTCAGGCACCACGCACCTAACCTATCATTATCTTCCTGTAATAGCCTGGTAGCTTCCATGTAGCTGCAGCACTTACATATAATATTACCACGTCATCGTCATACTTAGTGTAATTGCAGTTCCGGATACCGTCAGATAGATCATTAAAACTGCAGAAATAAGAGCGGACCTACAATTGACCCTTGGGGCACTCCAGAATTCACTGGGGCGCTTGGCGATCAAATACCATTGGCTATAGTGCAATGTGAGCCAGATACTCCATCAGCCATTTTCATTTTTTGGTGAATATCTAGGACACACATTTTCTGAATAAAGGTAGGGGGGTATACAGTGTCAAATGTTTTCAGAAATCTGTATAGCAGGCAGCTGTTACCTTGCTGTCATCTCTATCCTCGAAATTATGAGTCTTTGACAATGTTTGATGCAATACATGGCACTGACCACCAGTCGGGTAACAAAACATAACACTTTGCGTCATGATTGTTCCACATCCCTTGTCCAGTGTGTATAACACTATTAGAGATTCACACCAACAGGTTGTTGACAGGATTGTTTAGAGATTGCAAAGTATGGACCAACAGTAAGGGAGTGATCATTTTTTAACAACAGGGGGGGGGTGGTGGGTTTCCGCGCAGAGCGCGCGAAATTTTTTACACCCCCCCCCCGGTCAAGGGGTCTAAATTTTTTACCCCCCCCCCCTTAGGGTCGAAAATCGGCTCACGCGCGGGCCCTTTGAAGCATAGTAACGCGCGGGCTTTTTGGCTCAAAACAGGTTAAATTTTTTTGCCCCCCCCCAAGAGGGGTCCAAATTTTTTTGCCCCCCCCCCGGTCAAGGGGTCCAAATTTTTTTGCCCCCCCCCCCAAACCCACCACCCCCCCCCTGTTGATAATAAATGATCACTCCCTAAGGTACTTATGGATAAAACGTCGGGGCCGAGCTAAGCTACAGACCAAAACTACTATGGGCCATTCCGATGTTGGTATATCATAGGCAGTTATCTTTTTTTAAACCAAAATGATGGGGGGGGGGGGGGATTGGGCGGGACAACAAAACTTCGACTCGTTCTTGCCCCCCTCCCTTGACCGGGTTGGGGGGTGAAAAGACCCCTATTGGGTACGAGGGGTAAGAAATTACCGGTTTTCGACCTGTAGGGGAGGGGGATTGGGGATTAAGAAATTAAGAATAACCCCCTTAAGTGGGGTGATATCCCCTTAAATGCAGGAGTGATCTTATTATTTTCAGCTGGTTGTCGTATCATTAAATGTTTGCCTCGATAAAGGGGGTTTCCAATGCCAACGAATTTGATGCATGGGCGACGAATCAATATATGTCTGTCCGGCAAATCGCTGGTAATGGATTACCACCTTATACAAACAGTCAAGCTAAAAAAACATAGTCATGATGATTTACTTGTACTATTTGATGCATTACAGCAGAATACAGAGGAAACATCTAAGGAAGGAAGACAGGGAGGAAAGAGAGATAGGGGACGAACTGGAAGAAGGAGGGAAGGACGAGAACAGGATCAGGATCGAAAGCTATTTTAGTTAAAATAGATATAGATCAACTGTTAATATATTTTAATTATCTAGTTCCAAGTGTAACTATGTCCTCTCACGTTATGTGCGGAGTTATTTCTTGCACAATCATCAGTTCTGCTACTATTAACTTGTAGATGGATTCATTACATTCATTGTCCTTTTGTGTATTGCCCCATTCTAAACGACTTGTAAATAAAATGTGCAAGAAATTTTTTGATGTCTATAGAGTTGAAATATGTAGTTTATGTTCCATTATGTTCTGTTTATGTTTATATTGAAGTTACTAGTACAACTATATGACTTCAGCTCTAGAAACTCTGACACCAATTCAATAGCATTGATAGCGAATCTAGAATCTCTGAGGTAAATGTATTGCTATATATATGTATACATGTATAATTATATATATATATATATATATATATATATATATATATATATAATATATAATAGGTAATATATATATATATATATATATATATATATATATATATATATATATATATATGTATATATATAATATATATATATATATATATATATATATATATATATATATATATAATATTTATATGTAGTCCATATTACCGTAGCCGGGGGATTATATCCACATAGCGTAGTCAAAGATATCAACCACAGGAAGAAATAATTCTATTCTATGCTTTCCGAAAAGCTATTGTTCTTTCAATAGACGCGGTAGCCTACTCTTTTGCTCTGGCATTGGTTTAGATGTGTAGACAAAGTTATCTCGTTTATTAAACACCAGATGGAACTACGTGTTTTACCTACAACAGTCTAGACAATGCCGCTGTCAGAGGATATATGGATTCCCTTTTTAAGGGTAAGACAACCCTGGTTCAACGAGTGTAGAATGGAAAAGGAACCAATTACTCTCAATTCTGAGACTGTACACAACTAGGGCTGTATCTCACGAACAAAGAAATGAATTTTGAAGAAACTGAATTACATATCTAGCTTTCATGTTGGTAGAAGTCACAAAGTGCAGCAATGAATAAGTCCATCAAGTTATCGTCTCATGATTTCCATTCTCTTGATCGAGCTCAAGAAAATCCTGAATTGGGTGTTCATGCAGTCATAGCCTTTTGCTCCTGCAGTCATCATACTCCCCTCTAACGAGAACCACTCAGTCCACTCCCTCATAACCTCTTCTGCACATTCCCAATAGCCTCTCTGTCAGCATGATGCTTACAAGAAGAGGGCAAGGACGGGCAGTAGGAGCATGAAGGAAGCACGGATGGTAATTGCTTCAAAGAAGTAAAGGAGGATAATGTATAACTCCAGCTGTATGTGAAAATTCATTGTCTGATTGGCAATGCTGATGGTTTCATATGTTTACTCAAGTTGGCCTTCTCCTTTCGTAAATGGTATTCAAGTGATATTGATAGTGGGTCATTCACACTGTCCCATCTATATTTCTGTTCAGTTTAAATTGATACAAGTTCCAACAAAAGTTAACGGTGAAATTAGAGACACAGCCTACTACTTTATTAATTTGTAATTCTGGATTGCATAGCAACATACATGTATTATGTTTTGATATAATCATGTGGCATGCAGATCAACCAATACAAATGATCTTTTAAAAATCCATTATTCCATCCAGTTATTCACACTGCTGCAGTAATGTCCAGTTGTTTGCTCTTAGATATGAGTCGCCTGCGGAACCTTCTGGCCTCCTGGCCACCTAGCTGTCTTTATTCCGAAGTGACAAGTGAATCAAGCAAATAAGAAGTGCTTAAATTCTTTAGGATTGCAAAGAATAGCAGGGATTACAATGGCTGTGATAGTCACACAACACTCTACAAGTCTCTAGCTCTTGCACTGTCATAAGGAGGTCGCCATTCTTATTTCGATAGTCCTAAATCGTAACAGTATCTTTTTTTTTGTAAAGACACATCATGCTATCCCCTTGATTAACCCATTAATGTCTTCCAATATAGGTGCAATTTAGTCCCAGTGCACATTGTAGAGAATGGACTGGAATTCATTGACCTATGTTGAGTGAATAACTAACAGACATATGATTGATGTTAGAGCTGTTATACTTGACTTTTAAAATTTACAGAGCATGCAATATTCAAAATGAATGTCCAGTATAACAAAAGGTTGTTTGGTCATAAAATAACAAAAGATTCACTGATAATATAATATATATTTAGCATTCGATTGGTAGAAGTACACTGTAGATACTGAAATAGAATGTACAATTATCATAGAATTTATATCTAGTGCATAAGTAACAAACACATTATTAATGTTCAAACTTTTATTTCAATTCCAAACAGTTACAGAGAACTTCCAAATAAACTTCCAAATGAATGTCCAGCATTACAAAAGGTTGTCAACAAGGAAATGAATTTTGAAGAAACTGAATTACATATCTAGCTTTTATGTTGGTAGAAGTCACAAAGTGTAGCAATGAATAAGTCCATCAAGTTATCGTCTCATGATTTCCGTTCTCTTGATCGAGCTCAAGAAAATCCTGAATTGGGTGTTCATGCAGTCATAGCCTTTTGCTCCTGCAGTCATCCTACTCCCCTCTAACGAGAACCACTCAGTTCACTCCCTCATAACCTCTTCTGCACATTCCCAATAGCCTCTCTGTCAGCATGATGCTTACAAGAAGAGGGCAAGGACGGGCAGTAGGAGCATGAAGGAAGCACGGATGGTAATTGCTACAAAGAAGAAAAGGGAGGATATTGTATAACAAAAAACAGAGGTCAATATAGCTTATTAGATTGGCCTTTCCATTAATTAACTTAATCTAAAGGGGTAATGGAAGTGACAAATATCATGTGCTGCATAGAATTTGACCAAGCTCCTGACCCAAAATCCAACTGACATTTAGAAGTACTGGCATTTGATGTGGCTTCAAAAACAGAGGGTTTTCTTGTGAGACCATAGGAGTATATTTTGTGTCATAAATTAGCATAATTTTTAAACTTTCAAAATTATGCCAAATGGCATCACCTACTGTGGATCACATGATGCTATAGGTATTTACTGTTCTAGGCCAACAAATTAAGGTTTATTCAAATGCTTTAAGTGACACCCACCGCTGTTTGTGGTCTGGTCAGTGGCTCCAGCAGAGACCAGGGCAGAGAGCTGGGTGGAGCTGAGGGCGTTCTGCTGGTCAGCGGTGACGGAGCTAGCCTGGGATGAGGTGAAACCGCTCAACTGGGTATCGCTGAAGGCCTGCAGAAAGAAAATTGAGAAATTAGAGTATCAGAAAAATATGCCATTATGCATATAAGGGGTTGCCAGCCATGGGGGACTGGCAGATGAGGCAAAAGTAAATCAGCTCCTTGCTACTATGAACACATTACTCCCTCAGTGATTATTTATAATTGCCACGGTAGAGGATTAGACACTAACCCTGGATGCCTGAGGACTTCCAACAAAACGTAATAATAATTGAGCATTGTGCATCTTGTTGAACCTAGGATTAAATAGTGATGTTGATCATTTAGATATCTTTAAAGGCTTGAAAATATTTAGTAAAAATATTCATCAGATCAGAGGTTTAAATTGAACCATTAAGATTCATATACTTACAGCAACCTTGCTAGCGGGCATGGCAGAGATGGTTGTGGTGGAGATACTGGACACCTGGGAGGTGGTCAGGGCACCAATCTCAGCATCAGTAAGCCCACCTATTGAGGAGGTAAAACTCAATATCAAAAGCTACAAAAGCTAATCATTCAATCTCCACTCACAGCTATAAGTGATATCTAGATCAAATGTATAAACACTAATGCTAAACAATTGTTGTCAATTTTATGTTTAAGGTGGCCGGCGTGTATAGGCTAAGAGTAGTTCTATGATTTTACCATATTCAAATCATATGATCCTGAGGGTATATCATAGTCTCCAAAAGTCAAAAGAAAATAGGAGGGTCCGGAGCTCGTTTCCGAGATAAAAGCTATACAGAGACTTTATATATTGTTGAGGTAAAGATAATCTGTGACTCTGTATATTGCATTTATATTATCTTAATGCATTGAAGAGAACTTGTCGTCATGGAATACTCACCGAGCTGAACAAGCTCTTTTTCATGAACCAGTATAAAAATACCAAAAATAAAGAATTGACCTAAAGGTTCATTAACATTAGCAGGATCATATGGTGTTTTCCCACATATATTTCTCAAATGACATTAAAAAGTAACTACAATCATGTCGTGATGATTCAACCATAACATTGTCTGTAATATTATCTACCCAGAAAATGTGCTTTGAACATTGTGGTCCTGGGCATATTTGTAAGGTTTTGGGTCTTTGCAAATTAAAAGATAACAATATGGCTAGCAGATTGCTATGTGGGATAAATATATGTTCCTGCATGACAAGTTACAGGAGACATGGTATAATGGTGAAAGCATTTGTCTTGTATGCTTAATATCTTGGGTTCGAATCTCTGCCTGCCCAAGATTATTATCATCAATTTCGTCATGGCAAGATTTCCCTCTGGTGTCATATGGTAGAACTACAATGGCCAACGGCCACCTGAAGTCCAGAGTTAAAGGCAATGCAACTTACCAATAACGACTCCGACGGTGGTGATGGTGCTCGACGTCCAGGTGGAGACGGCTCCGTAGGCAGCCTTCGCAAGGGTGGCATATGAGGTAAGCTGGCTGGCATCGCATGTAGTCTGGCTACCAATGGTGCTGGCACCAGTCCTATATAAACAATTGATTGACTGTTTATTTGATTGACAGTGCTGTGTTCTTAATTATGTATACTTATTGTCAAAAGGAATTCTGTCTTCTATAAGAAAGGGTTTAAAGAACATCCACACTTGCACAATGCCCCATCCACCCCAAATACATCTCACTAATCACAAATTCTTATGCTATAACAAAGTAAACTGCCACTCACTGGTAGTTAGCAGAGGTGAATACATCAATCTGGGAGGTCTCAGCACCGCAGGCAAAGGATCCCATCGTCATCAGATCATCACCAGTAACGGTGGAGGCAGTATTGCTTCTGGCCTGGCTCAGGAAACGGCTGAAACCGGCCTTCAACTGTTCAACAAAAAGCAAGTGGCCATCAAGTCTGAGTTTTAACATGACTAGACAGAGATTATTTATTAAGGTAATGATTACCTTGTGCCTATTCCACTAAGTGCTTTAACTTTTGATCTTATATCATATTTATATCAGTACTAGAAAAGGGCAGATCCTTGATAATGGTCTCGCATCAGATTATTGTATCAGACCATATTACCGCTCATAGTTAGAATTGACAATGATGACAGAGGAAGAGCTTAAAAGAGATACACAAATGTAGTGGGTTGACTTTTTATCTCACCTGGGCAGAGGAGAACATAGAGGAGGTTCCCATAACAGACATGATGGAGGCAGAGCTGAGGGCCAGGGTGGAGATCTCAGTGGTGGTAAGTCCAGCAGTGATGGTTCCCAGCAGTCTAACATTGGCAGAGCTCCATGTGGAAACATCAGATCCATAGGCCTGTAGAAGGAAGAGAAAGACAAAACTGTATTAGATAATTGTATGGAACAACATATTATTTCAGTGTATCAGACAACTAAGACTTGGCTACCAATGTCTTTCAGAGACAAGAGGTAAAGCACCTGCTGTCTGAAGATAAACTCTGATATTGTTACATTGTGAATGAAGAATGAGTTACTCACAGCCTTGGCTTCAGTAACAAGGGAGGAGAGCTGAGAGCTGCTCCAGCCAGTGAGGGCTCCAAGGGTCTCAGTACAGTCAGTGAACTCAGTGGTGGTCAGGGAGTCCAACTGGGTGGTGGTCAGGGTGATGGCATTGCTTCCAAGGACCTGGACATCTGAGCAGGTGAGGGCAGCTGGAGGTAATAATTCAGAAAGCAGGAATTGTATTATCATGTTGTCAGGGAGCGAGACAGAGAGATGCTCAAAGTGGTAGCATGAATTTAAAATTAGACTAGGTTGACATGAGACAACTCAGGGTCCTGTTCCTTAAATTACATATCACAAATTATCAGCTCTGGTTTAAACTGCTTAATTTCTACTGCTAATCGTGCCATGAGTTTTCTTCAAGAAAAAGGGAACACCCCCGACTTTTCTTAAAGCGTCAATGATAAACTTACAGGTTGCTCTCCTCTTCCTGCCAGTGGTGCTAGTCTGGCTTGTCTGGTATCCGGTGAAAGCTTTCTGGACAAAAGCTTCGGTGTTGGTGTCCATGGAGGCTTTGTTGCTTGTTGAGGTTTCACCGCTGAATGCTTTGGAACGGGCAGCATCGTTGGTGGCACGCATCTCGAGCTGGGAAGCGGCATCAGAGAGAGCCTCACCCAAGACAGTCTGCAAGATTATTCATAAATGTGGTAAATTACATGAGAAATCTCATGACTATGAGGCAAAGTCTTTCTCATTTCAAAATTGAGTGGTAAATATAGTACACAATATAAAGCTGTGTTCATCTTGCTTCATGACTGATATGTTCATAATTGCTAAATGATATGTACCTTCTTCCTGCACTAAAGTCTGCTAAAATCTGATATGTTCATAATTGCTAAATGATATGTACCTTCTTCCTGCACTAAAGTCTGCTAAAATCAAGAAAAAATTACCTCATTCAAGTTGTTGAGCTTATCAGACTCCATACCACCAGCAAGACCAGCAGCTCCAACAACATTATCAGAGCTATCGAAGAAGGTGCTGAAAAGGAGAAATGATTATAGAGAATAAGACTGCTCCAACTTAGACTGTGATGTTGACCAAAGATATACGTTACACTATGGATCATTTGTCTTTCAGGTGAAGTGTTGTCACTTCTGATCAATATATTGATTAAAATGAGGCAACGGAGCAGTACTGGTAGTAGTATGAATGATGATGGATGGGCACAATGCAGTAATAGCTATATTTTGATAGTTGTACATAATAGGGAAGAGACTAACCTATCTTGGGAAACAGCACGGTTGATGATTGCCTTCTGGCTGTCAAGACCCTCGACACGGTCCTGCATGGTGTTCAGGTTGCTGGAGATGGCAGCGCTTGAGAGTTTGTCGATGTCTGCTGACTCAAGTCCTCCCATTACATTACCCATGTCACGGATGTCATTGTCATCAAGGGCAGCAACAGCAGTACGGTCGGTCACAGCGCTAGTGTCATCACGGAGCTGTGAACATATTGGAAATTATCAAGTGATGTCATTAATTTATCTATCAAATGTATTTAGTTTGTTTATACAAATCCTATAACATGGTTCTACACATTATGACTGATACATGTTATGACATTGTATAAAAGAACAGTATGTACACCATGATATTTAAGATAATTGCACGAAAATTATGCATCGATTGAACACAAAAGATCTCTTCTTTACACTTACAACATTCTGAAGGGAGAAGGTCTTCATGCGCATCATCTCAGACTTGGGCATGGTCTCGGTGCTGGCCTCACCAAGCTTCCTGGCAACATCAGGCTTCACAGTGGAGTTGAACTTGGCAAGGTCAGAGTCACTGTAGGGATTATGGTATCAAGAAAAATAATTAATTAAAATGTTTGTTTCTTTTAATGTTAAAAATTATTGTACAACATTATATTCATAGCAGTGCAAAGAAATTGTTGTATATCAGTCTCAACCATTGGTATAGAATGGGTTACATGATTAATTATGAAGGATTATTTGAGCAAACTTACTTGAAGTGCTTCAGGAATTTTCCGACTTGTTCAATGACGGCTGAATCATGGGTCATGACTGCTGTGGCATTATCCATATCCAGGTATGTGCGGACACGCTTGGCAATGGCTTTGGTCTGGGAAAATAGAAGTCTTCGTTTAGAGCAGTAGCGTTGAACATATCTTCGTGGTTTAACATAATACACTAATATTTAACTTTAGCTGAATGCGCTTTACACAACAAAATTGTACTTTTAAGGACTTGAAAGCAGATCCTGTTATAATTATTGTTATTATAGGCCAAACTTTGTGGTTTTTCTATTATTGCCCAAATGTAAGATCCTCTAAACATATGATGACTTGGATATATGAAAAGTAAGACTACCTGGGACTCATCCATCTCTGACTCATAGAGGGCAAGGTTCTCAACAACTGAGGCAAAGTCGCCATTGTCTGGCAGGTTCTCAAAGTCATCAGCATCCATACCAAGGGCAGCAACACGATCCCAGTTCTTGATGCAGGTTAGGGAGAAGTTGCTGTTTCCACTGGGGTTGCCCATCTGCACCTTAATCTTGGCCATGAGCTTCTTAGCCTGTGAAAGTAAATTTATGAGTGAATATTGTTTACATGATAGAGAAATTCATTCTCCATATAGAAATCATTATGTCTAACATTAATGATTAATGATTCTTCAGATGTCTTCGTTCATATACTTGTAAGTTCTAATTCTCACAGGACTTTTTTTCCCTCAGAATTTGAAACAAAGATGGCAGGGCCCAACTTACAGTAGCTTTGTCTGGAGTGAAAGTGACGGCAGTGCTGCTTGCACAGTTAAGGCCAAGATCATCAACTGAGGTGGTGTCAAAATCATCAGGTCCCATGCACTTTGACATGAGGGCTCCCATCTTCTTCAAGTTAGTTGATCCAGCAGCTTTCACCTACAAATTGATCTCTTATATCATTATATGTTTTCTATTGTTAAAATGGAGGCAGGAATTCTAGATTGTTTATATTTCATTTATATAATGGCCAGCAACTTCTTAACCAGTCTTTCATCCTAGAATATCAGTTTAGGTACAAGTGAAATATTCATGGATCAATATTAGTACTAAGGATAATCATCAACTTAAAAAAGGTAATCAAGTTATACCTTATTGACAATGGAGCGGCACTGGCCCACGCTGAAGTCCTTATCCTTGATATCATCGAGAGAGTCAGCCAAGGCAGCGGATGGGATTTGGTCCAAATCAGACTCATCAAGACCGGTGATAAGGTGGCCAAGCTCTTTAACCTTAGAGGAGTCGTAAGTGGATGGCTGGAAAAATATAAAGTATTACTACTTATTTGAATTTGGTTTAAGTAATTTATTGTGGGAACTTAACCATTTTGTTTTGCCAAAGGTCATAAGGATAGTTAGGAAATTCAATTTAGAATCAGCTGTATGTTAAGTAAAGCTCATATATTTCACAATAATTATACTTACTGTTCCCTTGACCTTAGCGGCTAGTTCACGAGCCTCTCCACGGGGGAAGGAGACATTGGCAAGAGTGGTAAGGGCACCACTGATGGCAGATGCGGGCAAGTTTGACAGGTAGCTCTTTCCCATTCCCTTCATGAGTTGGCCCATCTCTGCAACTTGGGTTGAATCGATGGCGGTGGGGTCGCTATAGTTAGACATGGCCTTCAGCCGCTTGCCGAGCTGTGCAGCCTAGAGAATGATATGACAAGCATTCTTAGATGTATGTTTAAAGATGTTACTCTTTAAAGGTTAAAAGAAAGTATGTATATCTTAGTTGGAGAAAATATGGCTACAGAGGTAATACTTACTCCACGCTTGTCAGTTGAACGGGCACCAAGGGAGCTCAGAGAGCCAGTGATGGCACTGTCGCTGAGTTTGCTCATGATAGCAGGGTTGCTTCGAATGTACTGGTCAGCGCTTTAAAATAGAGTACATATCATAAAACACTGGACTGATTGGGACATAAAGAAAATGTAACGCTTAAAAATGGTTAGTTTTCTGAACTCAATACTCATTTCTGCCCTTCGTTACATTTGTAGATGTCTGCTGTCCAGTAGCCTGCACACTCTCCAAGCATACCCCCAACTGACCCCCATCTGGATGCACTCCAGATGTTGGCAGTCTCCCACCAGATGTTTTGGAGGCTCAAACTCTACAGCCAC
Organism: Harmothoe impar; assembly: GCA_947462335.1. Taxonomy (NCBI): domain Eukaryota; kingdom Metazoa; phylum Annelida; class Polychaeta; order Phyllodocida; family Polynoidae; genus Harmothoe; species Harmothoe impar. Next base: position 39,487,207 of record OX381714.1, read on the forward strand.
TGGACTGTATTTTATTCACTTCAGGACCACATATTCACACCCAGAACTACAAACTCTATAAAGCTACACATTAATATCAAACCACACGGATATATACTTCTATATTTTGATACATGCAATAATACATAGATTAATATTCCATAACATCAATAAATCAATATTTCAATTACTTGTACTATTATTGTTTCTCATATTTCGTTCATATTCTCTATCATAAAAGTATCCCTATAGTACAGTAGTAGCAGAGAATAAGCTATAAAAAGTGACTGCGAGGCCAGATCATCCTTTTTTTAAATCTTGTATACCTACGTATTATGTAAGCAGTATCTTACTTGGCTACGTCATCTGATGACCAGGAGTTTGCAGAGTCCTTTCCAAGTCCTTCAACAAGTTGTGCGCCCATGGCGGCTTTCTTAGCGGGATCATCAAAGGAAATATCTTTCAAGCTTGAAGCGGCATCCTTCATCTGAAATGAGGTCAATTTATTTTCACAATCTTAAAAGATAGCAGGGCAGCCCATATTTAGAATTATTACTAGTTGGATACACAGTTTTAATTGTTCAACAAAAGAATTTTTGATATTGAAAGCAAAATACAGATGCATGCTTTTTATCTTGAACAAATAAAATAAAACACGAGCATATCCACCTAATAGTTAAGTTTCTAAGAAAAAAACACAAACCTGGGATGCAGGGATGGATCTGAGGGTGGATGTGTCCATTGTTGTAAGAAGAGATCCCATCTCACGAAGGGTATCATTGGTCCAGGCATTGGGCTGACCGTAGGCAGACTTCAGTTGCGTCTCCATGGCGCGGGCCTTGGACGGGTCGTTCAAGGCAGAGGAGCCTTGGAGGTCACCAGCCTGAACACTGAAGATGGAAAACAAAAGTCATTCACTGATGGCTACAGCCTTTTCAGTGTATTGGGCTTCTTTGACTCAATATATAGAAGCAGACACAGTTGACTTGTTTCTCTTACTTGCATATACTTTGTTCTTATTGTTGGGGATTGACAGCTGTTACACTGAACATACTTGCACTCTGTGTCAATGCTTGAGAATGCTATAAAGCATTATCCATATAGAACCAATGAAATTACCTGACATTATGCATCTAGTTTTGAACAATTTGTATCATAAAATATGCTGAAACTTAACTTACAGGGATTTCAGTGTGTTGCTGCCCATCTGCTTGATGTCATCACTGCTCACGGCATCTCCCATCTGCTTGAAGGCAGTGGACCAGTCAGAGGTTGCCCATGCTGATGGGGCAGTTGTCTGTCTCTTCAGCTCCAATTGGATGTGAGCCTGGCCAGGATCAACAGTGGCCTAATGGACCAGAATAGAAAAAAAACCATTCTTATGGAAGGAAATAAATCTTTCTTGTACAATATGGACTTACCGGCTTCATATGATATCTGGATCAATAGTATTGTATAGATTGCTATTTTTGTGCTCATAGTTGTGAGCAGTATATTAATTATTTATACCTGATAAATTGATGAATAAACATAATTTCATCTATTATCCTTAAATATATTTAATATCCTTTTTATAAACTGGTAGGGAGAAAACTTACAGTTGGGTCTCGGGTCATAGCAGCAAAGCAGTCTACTCCGGCGGTCTGAAGGCTAAGCATGGTGGCTGCATCAGCACCACCATTCATGACACCCTGGCACATGTCATCTTGCTGAGATGTGGACATGCTGCCCACTGAGGTCTTGAGATCTGCGGCCTAAACAAGATATGTATTCATCAGCTTTGCTTCATAAGAAGGAGCTACTCCTAGCTGCTTAGTCATTATCTAACTTATGTGATCTTGCAAGAGAACTAGTCTGTCCTGTCAGTAATGTGTGATGTTCCACAATCAGGCCAAATTAATTCATAAGGGGATGTACAGTTAATGGGGAAACTTTATATTAGATACTAAATTCTGAGTGCTAAGGTTAGAATGAACTCTTTTCAGCACCACCAATAAATATGTTGAACAGGCATAACCTGTTATTATGGTACCATGTGAAAGTAAATTACATACATATTGTGAATCAGTCATTTAAAAACATACATTGTATCACAAATACAAATTCTCATATTATCCTCAATACTATTCTTCATTCTGCTGGGTGTGGAACCTCAATAGATCTGTCATATGCTGGGGAGGTTTAACTAACAATGCATATGGCAAATTGAGAAGTATTGAAAATTTAATATAGCAGTCATCATGCATAACGAAAAGCAGGACTTACTGAAATGGCCTTAAAGTCGTTCGGGTTTATTCCAGTCTTGCTAACCGTGATACCACCGGGAAGTTGGAGTGGCATGCTGCTATTTCCAGACATGCTCATGTTGTTCATGTCAGACATGCCCATGGACATGTTGCCCATGCTGTCGTTGCCAGCCATGCCGGTGGTCATGTCACCTGGTCTCGATGTGGTTGTCATCCCACTGATGACACAGGCACCTGCAAAGAGAGAGTTGGCATTGAATATGTCAGTAAAAACAACAGTGTCAGTATATGTGATGCAACAAGCTAAAACACACATCCGCAGGGGATTTTTAGTTCTGGTTTTAGCCATCATGGCGCACCAGGATTAGAAAAGAATGCTAAATACATGAGTAGAAAACAATGGTTTTCACAAAGCTATTCTATCTTTGCTGCAAACATTCTATATTTGGAAGGCAAAATAACGTTTTCTGTGGAAAATGAGCACAAATGACAATTCTGGTAGCAATGAAAACTATTTCAATACAAAAAATGAAGAAAACTGTTCATATTATTAGAAAGCCATCAGCAACTCAAAACTAAAAACAAACCGTAAGACTTCCTTCCAAACCCTTCAGTGCTAGAGCATAGGACATCTTGTATTTAAAGAAAAAAGATTATAATTTACTTCCGTTAGAGCTGGCATGTACAGGCAAGGGAAAGTGGTACTCTAAGGAAAGGGACTACTTTAAAATCGATGTCATTAATTTTCCAGTGATAAATTACATTAGAAGATATCAATCCTAGTTATTGAGAAATGGCTTCATGATTGCCCTAGCTATAAGAATGCCCTAGCCATTTACGACAATAATTATTTGAAAGAAGGGAAACATTTTGGCTTACCATAGTGATCTCAAAAACAAATTCTCTTCACAGATCTAAAATTATTGCCATCAAAAGAGTGTCAATTCCAATAAAAAGGGATACCGACACCCAATGATAATGTATGGCAATAAAGGAATTGCTCTCTTTCAACTTAGATTTTCGTCAATTTATGCCACTTAAGTTTTCAGACGTAGTGAACGTTTTATGTGAAGTAAATCGGATATCAAATAATAGGGTGCATGAGTATGCATTTGAGAACGTGGACGTCCTTGCAACAGGAATCAGTTTAGGTTCGGTATCAAAATTCTTTAGATTTATTCCACACCTTCCCCAACATATCTTTCTTCAGTTTAAATTTGCAATGTTCCCCTAACACTTAAGAACAAAATTACTATATTTGTGGACAGTCGAGGGAAAAGGGTCCTCCAAGGTAAAAACTTAATAATAAAATTGATGTCATCAGCTTTCCAGTGATATCTTTTATAAGCAGGTACCACTTCTAGTTTTTGAGTACTGGCTCTCTGAATATGTGTGGTCACTGTCCAATCTTAAATGCCAATAAGCTCTATCTTCCTTTGTTTTAGAGATATTCCTATCTAATTAGCATAAATATGCTAATTACCAAATATCCAAACTTTTTCAAACAATTGGCCACAGCTTTTGATCTAAAAATGGTATTTAAATTCTGTTTTCAGCATAGAAATCGTTTTGGGGCCTTCTTTCATTCAATTTTTAAAAAATTTCAATTTAGAATGAAAATCATGTTTCCATGGCAACCAACATGTGCAAAAACACCAATTTAGCCCCAAAAACGTTCTTTTCCATTCCAAATATGGAATGTTTTCACCAAAAATGGAATCTCCTAACGTGGCCTATCATATTCTACATAAAAAAGTAGTATAGATAAGTTTTTGCTATATCTTGGTCCTTTTTGGCTATATGGAGCCCCCTGGTGGCCAAAGTTGGTACTAAAAATCCCCCGCGGAGGTCCCTTTTCCCTTGTTGATCCACATTTGATAATGTTAGATATAATGTATAAAAATGTATTATTTAAGAAAATAGTATAAGCAATGGTAGTACAAGACAGTATTGCCTATAATTTCTGGATGAATAAATTATCTTCAGCATAATTATGGTCCCATGCATAATGACCAATAAATAGACAGACGGTCTAGAATTATTTCCACGAGCATGAGATACAGCACGGGTCATGCCACTTCTATAGTGCAAACCAACCTATTAAGAATAGGGGCTGCCACCAAGTGAGAATCACAATAACCGTAAGGAACTGGTGGCTAGATCCCTTTGTAGTTCACCAAGACACCACCAGAGGGCACATGTTGTAGACTGTGACATGGGCACATGGTAGTGAGCAAGTTGGTAAACTCTTTGGAAGTGGACTGACCGGGACTAGAACCCTTGATCTTAGCATTGTGAGACAGGCAACCAACCACACTGAAAATCCATAGATTGAAAGGGTTAGTCAGTACAGACTAACCCAGACTACAGACTAACGTTCTAGATAGAGAACATTAAGGCCAATATTCTTGGAGAATTATATAGACTTTAGCTACTTTGTGATACTATTTTCTGTCGCATAAACTTATAGGTTGAATATCTCAGGAAATTGCGTGGGACTTCCATACTTTCTCAGAAGTTTTGGAAAGACCATGTTATGGAGTGAAACAATAGCTACTTTCAGACCATCCCAGCGACTCCCCTTAACACGAAAGAAATCATTATCTACAATTTTGAGTTTGAAAAGAGACTTGGTTTTGATAGATCTCAAATGAGCACTACCAGACAGGTAAAAGGGAAAACTCACCAAAGGCCAGCACGAGTATTGCGATCATAGTCTTCATGTTGCCCATCCGATACGAGCCTGTTGTAGTGTGTCTTGCTCTTCTATTCTATCCTGTTCGATGTTCTTGCTACTCTTCTATTCTATCCTGTTCGATGTTCTTGCTACTCTTCTATTCTATCCTGTTCGATATTCTTGCTACTCTTCTATTCTATCCTGTTCGATGTTCTTGCTAAGAAAGTCTGCCTTCTGGGTGATCAGGACCTACTTATATACCCCCAGAACCCATTGGGGAGTAGGGGGGAGGGTGCCTGTGTCTCAGGCTTAGCTGGGCCTCCATGGGTCCCTGTACCACTAGGTGACATTTCCATTAAGGTGTTACTGTTATTAGTGACTACGGTAGCCAGTAAATATTTTGGAGGTACCGATCACCGAAATGCACCAGCACTGCTCTAGAGGGCGATGTGTCAACATTGGAGAGGTTTGTGAAAATAACGTTATGAAACCGTAATCTAGCATAATCCTGATTGGTACCAGGTACGGTACAGAGGTATGGTCAATAGCGGTTATATAGTATTGCAATAGAATTCGGCTGAATATGTGTCGACTTTATACACTGAAATACTATAAACTACACTGATATACTATATAATATTGTTACCCGGCACGTTAAGGGTCCCCAACAACTTTAAATTCTAGCTGTGGGTATAGGAATCTTTGCAGGCATTCTCCCTGGGTGCGAGGCCTTGCTAAAGCTTATGGAATTATGCTAATAATAGTTGAGCCATGGTCGACCAGTGATGCTCTCCGATAAAGGTTAAAGCGAGAATATATTTTCATATACATTTGAGTCATTCTATCAGTGAACCTCTGATTTACATCATGGCTTTCCTGACCAACATATTTCAAGGGCCTAATACTCACCTTTGTCAAATGTATTTAGTTTGACATCACACATTATAAGTGATTTCATTCGTCCAACATGATATTGAAATAAAACACCCTCCTATTTTCATGATGTCTTTAATCAATAGTCTTGGTTTCAAATAATGAGACACTACATGATTTTATTAATTTTGAATGAGTACCTCTAAATTAACCCCACTTATTATAGTGAACGATCTAGGCTAGCAGGGTGCATTTGAATTATTGTGACGTTATGCAGTGCAAATGATAAAGGTTCTTCTAGCTTCCTGTATCATAATGCATGATTCAATAGATGTTTCAGAATCTTGTTACATGGGTAAGTTCACCTCTATATGAATTGTAAATGAAAGGGTAAGAGCTATTCATAGATTGGATTACATGAACTGATGAAAATACTAGTGGTGTTAAAATAAGTGTGATTTTGATTGTATAAAAATATCAAATCACATAATTATATTATACAATCCAGACCAAGGGTTAGGGATTTACCGGGTGTTAAGATGTTGATATTCTTGCTTGTATAAACACCCAAGCAAGACCTGTATCAAGGGTATTCCCAAATATCAGCTACTGTGGATAGTAATCTAGATATTACTCACAAGAAATATCTAGGTGCATTATGTAACAGCATTCTTATTATTAACAATAACATTGACATTATTTAACAAATCCTTATTTATAATAGGTATCAATGGTGTTGACATCAGCCAATTTGTGTTTGTAACATGAATTATTTTCAATTTATCGTTGTTGCCTGTGACATTGAAGGTAGTCGTACTGAAGAAAGCAATGTATTTATTGAGCGGAACATTTCCGAAAATAATAGGGTAACGTATGGTTTACTGCAAGGCTCGACTATAGATGTAGTCTGTTACTATAATCTGTACAAGTGCCATCTCTCTCTCTCTCTCTCTCTCTCTCTCTCTCTCTCTCTCTCTCTCTCTCTCTCTCTCTCTCTCACGATTCTTAAGTTAGGAATTCATTGGCGTATCCGGGAGGGGGTGGCGATGGGCCTCCGCCCTCCCCCCCCCCCAAAAAAAAAGAGAGGAGAAAAGAGGGAAAGAATGAGAAAAGGGGACAATATCATATAACACTTCATAATCTATTCTGATAGAGTATGAATCCTGACTGAGTAGATGTAACACTGAAATCATTATTGCAGAAATCATTTTGAGATTACAATGGTAGAATCTCGTGCAGTGATCCCAGGGCCCAAACCTTACACACCTGCCCAGTGGGCACAGAACATTGAACCAACATTGATAAATGGTTGACAATGTTGATTCAACGTTGATTCAACATTGATTCGACGTTGAACTGAATTTTGCGCCCACTGGGTGGGATGATCAGTTTTGTGAGGGGGTTTAGAGAAGGTGTATTTAGCCCCTTGTCCAGGGGTAGGAGGGAGGAGCATTGAGAAGGAGGGAAACCTTGAACTTGCTACTTTAACTTTGTCACTTTTCACATATTGTGGTGGGAAGAAGTACGGCTCTATTTATTACATAAATAGACGAAACTCCACGCCAATGACATACATGCACATCATACTTCACGAGTTGAAGCTGGGTCATATCACACAATGCTGAAAGCTGAGTGTGATATGACCCAGCTTCAAAGAGTTATGTTTGACGTACATGTATGTTAATAAGTGGGGTTTTGTGTTTATTACATGGCCCTACAGTCATTAAATGAAGAAAGTCAACAAATTTGGAGGCCATGGAGTATGGCCACACCGTGCTCCATGGGGGCATGGAGTACGGAGCTCCCATAGGCTTAGCATAGAGAAGACCATACCACCATGTAATGACGTCATTTATTTTTTTATGGAATACCATTGACTTAATCAAGGAAGGCCGTAGAAAAAGGCTATTTTAGGCTCCCCCCGTCAGAATTTCGATAATTTAAAGCAGAAAACATGGTAATTAAATACAAAGGGACACTCGTTTTAGCCTGTTAAATGGGTTATTTCACTCGTTGAAGGTGGGGCCGCATTTCACTCTGCCTACAGCCTCGTGAAATACGTCCCCACCTTCAACTCAATAACCAAGTCAACAGACTCCAACTCGTGAACCTTTGTATATTTATGATTTTTTTAACATTATGAACTGATATAGCTATATTTCAAGGAAAAATGTATTTGGTTAGTTGATATTAAATTTGATTTATCAAATTTGCCAAATTGGCTAATACTCCTGGTTGTCCAGGTCTGGGCCCCAGTTCGAGACAATCCTGGATCCGCAACTGCTATAATTATATACACCCCTAGGAGGTGGTTATATTTAAGAGCTCTTTTACTCTTTGAGAGCCCGGGTATCTAGCAGGATCCGTACCCACAACCTCGGAACATTGAGCCCAACAGCTAACCGACTGCTCCACCGGGACTCATGCAACGATACTAAACAGCCAATAGTATATGTAGTGCTTCTGCCTTTTTAGCTCAATGAGTAATGTTATTAAAAAACTTTGAGGGGTTTGAACCCAATTGGTCCCAATCCCAACAAGAACTACCCTGTATGCTAGCAGCAGGACCACCCAGCCACATGTGTTTGAGCCTGTAAACTAGGGCCTATGTTGGTGAGAGATTGTTCCGTTAGACAATGTAAAGAGTGCTGTTTAGTTGGTGCTGCTGTTGTATAAATCGGGGGCTCTGCCCCCACACCCCCGTTTTCTTTTTTCTTTTTCGGTAATCAGGCTATTTTACATAATCAGTCTATGAAAGCGGGCTGTATGTTGGATATACTCCTGGTGTCTCAAGTCAATATCATTGATATAAGCCTCGGCCTTCGGCCTTGGCTTATATCAATGATATTGCCTCTCGACCCCCAGGAGTATATCCAGTACATATTCTATTTGGGTAACTAACTGGTAACGCATTAGTTCCTAATATACCCACTGGTGGCGCCGCCACCAGGTGCTACTGTCACTACAACAAACTCTCTCATTGACTACAATAATCCCAAAGGACTAGCACTCTATTTTTCTTGAGCGGTCACTGAGAAGTTCTAAGGAGAATCCCTCGAACTGGTGCTGTGGGAGGCTTGTAACACAAGTTACATGACGATAAGAAGGACTGCCTGGTGTGCACCAATGCCAACAGAAAGTTGATGACTGAGTTGATTAAGAAATAATTGTGTTCTCTACTGTTCATAGCTTCATAATTATTTAATATTGTTTTTCCAACAATAGATCTAACAGGACATATTACATTCGCAGGATCTTTGGGCAATATGTATAATACAGATTAAAGGTCTACACTCCGACAATCTTCTCATTATATATGAAAACAGAATATAATATATATGTGACCCAACAAGCTAAAACCCAGTGGGCACATTACATTGAATCAACATTGATAACTAGTTGTCAGTGTTGATACAATCTTGATTCAATTTTGATTCGGCGCTGAACTGAATTTTGTGCCCACTGGGAAGACCCATCCGCGGGGGATTTTTAATGCTGGCTTTAGCCATCAAGAGGCACCAGAATGGCTAAAGAATGCATAAGGGAGTGGTCATTTTTTAACAATGGGGGGGGGGGGGACTTCCGGGTGAGCGGGTCGAATTTTTTTTGGCCCCCCTAACAGGAGGGGTCAACATGTTTTTGGTTCCCCCCCCCCTCAGGCAAGTTGAAATTGAGGGCGGCCGACCCCTTTGAGCTATAGTAAGGCCAGGGCTTTTTCGCTAAAAAGGGGTGCAATTGTTTTGGTCCCCCCACCTCAAGAGGGGTCCAAATTCTTTTGTCGCCCCCCCCCCCCTTCAAGTGGTCCAATTTTATTTGGTCCCTCCCCCCAAATCCACGAACCCCCTGTTGTTAAAAAATGACCACTCCCTAACTCAAGTAGACTTAAATTACTACTAACATTCCATATTTGGAACGCAAAAAGTACGTTTTCTAAGGAATATTAGCCCATAAGACACTTTCTTGTTGCCATGATAGAAACTTGTCCATTACACAAAATAAGAAATAATTGTCCTAATTTCTTAGAAATACCACCAGTTACTCTAAACTGAAGGCAATCTATAAAAATTCCGGCTTAAAACAGTACTAATCAGCTGATAGTTTTGTTTTGTTTTTTTGTTGTTTTTTTCTGGGAAAATTTTACCTCTCGGGAATGGGTACCCGAAAATCATTAAAAAGGGAGGGCAGTGCAGGTATAACACCAGTGCGCGCTCCTTGGTCTAATTAGTCTGTGGTAGTGAGCGGATCTCCGTCATACATACAATAATCAGCTGATAGCTCCCTGAAGGTACCTCTTGTCAGAATGGGTTACAATCCTGATCTTAGTACATTTTAAAAGATGTCATATCGCTTTAGAATAAATAAATATATATGTATTGTAATATTTTTTCAATTTATCCTGGTTTTTATGTCTCTTACTACTAAATGTGACTTAAGACTCATGTTATCTCTGTCCAGAGGTGAACAAAATTGACAATTATTATTGGTGCTGTCCCTGCTGTATATTGGTTGTACCATATATTCAGTATGAGGCCGACAAATACTCATAGTTAGAATATCTCGGGACAAACTGAGACTTATCAAGCATTTTTTTACCAACATTTTTGGATTAATTGACCTCAAATTAGCCTAGTGAGGTAGGTAGGCCCCCTTTTTTGGGAGTCGTTGCACAGTTTTTATTACTATTTATTATTGGATGTAATGCTTTTAGAGCTTATTAAATTTTGAATACTTATTCCTCACCGGCTGAGTCTTTTTCCTACCCTGGTCACATGCAAACGCCTATAGAAATGCTGGAGAGACATGGATCGCAGTAACTGGTTAGTCGCGCCAATTTAAATTTAATGAGCGACCTTTCCTAGTTCTAGACGATATTATCAATACCCATATTGCTTTTGTCTTAAACTCCATCCACGTAGTTGTACCAATTTTATTGGTAAATTAGTTTACCACTTTTGTACCGCCTAGTATAATTAATAATTTCCACTTTTGTATCGCATAGTATAACTTTTCCATTTGCTATCACTTTGCCACATCTGTTTACCTATGTTATTGCAGCCAGTATAAGATAATAAATAACATTATACTTTACTGGAGGTGTGAATTCAAAGAAAGGTATAATGGTAGTTCAGTTTCAGATTTCAGTTTCAAATATTTTTATTGGCTCAAAATAGTCATATCACATAAGTTTTTCATATTTACCAATGTTATAAATACATTCAATCAATACAAGAATAAACAACTGCTAAATCACAGTAATGAGTTGTTGTCTATGCAAGTTTTAAGCGTCAACAGGATGGGTCATGCTATGAAGGAGGAAATATAAATACACATATATACATATGCTGACACAAAGTGCCAGTCACAGTTCTCTAGAGCATACACATCACAGAAAAAATCGTCAGCATATAAATGACAGCGGGAGTTTTTAAGCACAACTCACAGTGTCATTTATGTAGACAACAAACAACGACATGCTGAGGACGGACCCTTGGGGTACTCCGCATACAATTGACTTAGTTAGCGATTTGCCAAAATTTACCATTATCGCTTGCGATCTATTGCTAAGGTAACCACAAAATTGATTGAAAATTACAACCAAGATTTTTCAATTTGAGCAATAAGCGACCATGATTGACTGTCTCAAATGCCTTCCTCAGATCGAGAAAGACCACTGCAGCAATGTACTTAGCATTTCTCACATTAAGTCAGTCATTTCTAAAACAAACTGGCAGTCTGACACCAGTTTTGAGGACAACATATATTCCAATAGTTGCCTGTGGACAGCCCTTTCAGTTAGTTTCCCAACCAAATTTAGAAGACTAATGGGTCTCCAATTGTTGACCCTTTGTAAATTCCCAGTTTTAGGTAAAGGGATTATGGTAGCCAGTTTCCAATCAGAAGGGACACATCAAGCGCCTAGTGAGGAATTTACCCTATGTGTGAGTAAATGTCCTGCGCGAGATGTCCCTATGTGTGAGTAAATGTCCTGCGCGAGATGTTTAAAAGAATTATCAGACCATTCACTTAGGGAAAAATTATTCCTAAAACTCTCACTATCATCAAACAAATCATCAATTGTCACAGTGCCATCAATGCCCATGAAGGCTTGTGGCAGTACTGACATAGTATGAGTTCATAAACTCTGCGACGTCTTCCTTAGTCAATAAGACATCATTGTCATTCTTTAGAACGATGTCGCTTCTAGGAGCATCACCCTTCCAATGCTGTTTAAAAAAAAAGATAATCAGTTGAGATTTTAACCCAGTCTTTGCAGAAACCTTTTCACCATGCAGCACAGTTGTTCCTGCAGCTTGTCAATTTTGCAGGACCGGATACCAAAATCATATTTTATTTTTGCATGAAGTTTAGGATGGTATGCTATCTAATAGCAGAAAACTAGAACAAACAAAAAAACTTAAATTTGTATTCTAAATATGGATGATTTCCACCAAAATGAACATTTTGTTTATTACTACTTATTAGTACCTTAGCCCTTTAGACCCCAAAACGGTCGCCAACTGCTGTGCCTTATTTCGGCCATATCTATCTTTAAGTCGCTATGTAAAAAACATAGAAAACTGGATTTATGATAAAAGAAGAGGAAACTCTTTTAAAACATGTAGCGACTTAAACCTTCAGCCCTACTATAGCGACTTAAACCTACAGCACTACTATAGCGACTTAAACCTTCAGCACTACTATAGCGACTTAAACCTTCAGCCAGCACTGCTATAACGACTTAAACCTTCAACACTTGTTGATCCATATAGTTTTAAAAATTTACAATTTTATCTTAGCTTCTATGCTATAGAATAGAATTTAAAATAGCGACTTAAACTGGAGCGACCTAAAGCAGGAGTATATATAAGGGGCCTAACACCCTCAGAAACCCCCCCAAAATGCATGTAACACAATTTTATCTTAGCTTCTATGCTATAGGATAGACTTTAAAATAGCGACTTAAACTGGAGCGACCTAAAGCAGGAGTATATATAAGGGAAAGTTGTAATTTTTATCAAGTTAAATTATTCATCACAAGGGGAAGTTTCCCCGGGAAAGAGGGTTTCTTTGAAGGGGCCTATCTAAAAAAATTGGGGCTTGGATTTTTGGGGGGAAATAGAAGGTAAGTGGCGCAGCCTTATTCATAGAAAATGTCTGTAGGTTTAGGTCGCTATGTTGCATTCATTTGATTTCTTTTAGACTGTATGGGAAGTTTTCCTATTTATTTGTAGGCTATAGAAGGATTAAGTCGCTATGGAAATGTATGTTATTCATTTCTTGTAGGCTAGAAGGATTAAGTCGCTATGGGAAGTGTATCCCACTCAATTTTGTATGCTAGAAGGATTAAGTCGCTATGGGAAGTGTATCCCCTTCAATTTTGGAGCCTAGAAGGATTAAGTCGCTATATGGCCATCATTTGATTTATATTATAGGCTAGAAGGATTAAGTCGCTGTGTGAGTGTATCCCCTTCAATTTTGGAGCCTAGAAGGATTAAGTCGCTATATGGCCATCATTTGATTTATATTATAGGCTAGAAGGATTAAGTCGCTGTGTGAGTGTATCCCCTTCAATTTTGTAGTCTAGAAGGAATAAGTCGCTGAATGGTTGTCTTTTACTGAATAAGGGTCTCACTCCCTGCATTAGCTAATACACTCACCCTCCTCCCTCCTACTGAATGGTTGTCTTTTACTGAATAAGGGTCTCCCTCCCTCCATCGGCTAACACACTCACCCTCCTCCCTCTTATTGAATGGTTGTCTTTTACTGAATAAGGGTCTCATTCAGTGGGAGGGAGGAAGGTGAGTGGATTAGCCAATGGAGGGAGGGAGACCCTTATTCAGTAAAAGACAACCATTCAATAAGAGGGAGGAGAGTGAGTGTGTTAGCCAATGCAGGGAGGGAGACCCTTATTCAGTAAAAGACAACCATTCAATAAGAGGGAGGAGAGTGAGTGTGTTAGCCAATGCAGGGAGGGAGACCCTTATTCAGTAAAAGACAACCATTCATTCTATACCCATACACCCTCTCCCCCTATTGGACATTCCCAACTGATTAGGTCGCTATTAGGCACTCCTAAACGGATTAGGTCGCTATATGGCACCCCAAACGGATTAGGTCGCTATGCCAGCCCCTTCCGTTTTCCTCCTGCACATGTCATATTTTCTTCCCAACCTGTACATTTCCATACTTAGCTGTCTGGTCATAGCGACTTAATCATTCTGGCACTCTGAATAGCGACTTAATCCAGGAGATTGCCCTTATTTCTCCAAAACGGCTGCCAGATGGCCGCTTTAAATCCATGATTTAAGCCTTATCAATGATAAAACATTACCAAAACCCCTTTGATGCTATGAAGCATTGATCGCTTGTCATATATCGGTAAAAACTAATTGCATTTCAGGTCATAAATGACATTCAAGAAGGTTTAACATGGGGAGATTAGGAATAGTTCCCATTTTGTGTCTCAATGGAAAATTCACAATAAAATGTACATGTCTAGGATATCACTCTATTAAGAGAAATGCCCTTCACCGATGTTACATATGATTTTAATGAGAGGCCATCTGGAAGAGAATACAGCAATTTTCGCAGAAACAGCGAATTTCAGCTCAAAGCCAGGCATTCAGGCTTACATTAAAAAGGTAAGAACCACAAATTTTCCTAGACCTGCCATGAACACAAAAATAAATATTTTAAATTGTTTTTGAAGAATATTCTTGAAATCAATTCAATATTTAATGTGATATGCAAATCAAGGAATACGAACTAGATATCCTGTTCGACACTGGAAGTCCTGGGGGAAATGAGGCACTTAATAATGCAAATGTCTGGGGTCTAGGTTAAAGCGAAATTTAGCTTATTTCTTCCTTTTTAGGTGGTTGCTAAAACTAGTATCAATCCCACCGGAAGCATGTTTTCTGCCTACCTGCTCACACATGCTCGACTGGCCTAAACGACCTGTCCTTAATATAATAATTATTATGTTACAAAACAAGAACCACATTTTCGCCACACCAACATTGAGCTATGTATGGCTGTAAAAGAAATGCGGTGCAGTAACTAGATTTGATGTTCCATTTTTTACATGTCCTTGTGCTAACGTGTCAGCAAGTCCATATACTATATATATATATATATATATATATATATATATATATATATATATATATATATATATATATATATATATATATATATATATATATACACATCATTTTTTTGCTCTCGACATAATGCACAAGTGGTTTATATGAATATCGCTGTAATAGTGGCAAAAACTAATCTGATGAGATCCAAAGCACTCATTGGCTTGCTCTTCAATAAAGCCTCCGCAGGGGAATACATTTTCATTGGTTTGCCCTTGATCTAGTGTCAAACGTAACGTATTTAATTAATTCAACTGTATTCATGCATTTAACCTCAGAAGATGCATATACTTATAAGCAGATAAGTCTCATTGGTTTGTAATTGGTTGGTAATCTCCAACACCCTAATTGAGTTGTTACAGAAAACTCCCATATTGTTAACAGTTCCAAGGAGGTACTTCATCCCAGGATAAATATAGAATTTAAAAAACAAAAAGAAATAACATATACATCACGTATAGATGTTTTTTTTAATTCATTGAATTCCTTGAATAATGATGCCAATACTCGGCAAAAGAGTTGAAATTGTGTTTTGTAACGTTTATTGAGAAAAATATACACAACAAGGTGCGACTTTCAATATCTTGTCAAAAGAAATGTATGAAGTAGTTATAGGATGTGTACCAATCTGTACGCGAAATGCAGTGAAGAAGCCTTATACAGTAAAGAACCCCTACAGATTGGTACTAGGCCTATAACTACTTTATACCACTAGCTGTATGCAGTATACAAAAGGTGTGAAATGCTTTGCTCTCCGTACCCGCTGTGGTATAAACCATGTATCATAACTCTCTGAATTAAAGGTTTAACTCACAAAAAATCTAAGTTAGATCGATTTCTTTGTTTATTCTATATAACCAATAAGTAATGGAGGTGTTGTAAACAACCGAAAAAGTGTATTTTTGTTACAGCCTCTTATAAATTATATTACAACTTGTTCAGTTTTCTTATGGATAAACTCTTTATAAAAGTTGGACGAGATAAATCTATTTAATCAAATATACAAGATACAGGTTTAGGAAATACTGGTCTAATGGATTTTACAAAGTGGTTCTAAGGAGGAAATCTGTGTTCCACTTTGTTGTATTTTAGAGAAACTGACACAATAACCAATCTGCTATTGACAGAACCATTGTAAAAATCACTAGATACAGGGCTAGTTCGGGAACAATGAACTGTTGTGTTGCCTGCGGGCCTAGAATTATCTTCCTATATCTTTATTGAAAGTCACATTTTAGTAGCTTTGTACACTGTAGATAATAAAATCGAATGCACCATTATCATAGGATCTCTGTTTTAGTGCATATAATTATGACAAACACATTATTAATGTTAAAACTTTTATTTCAAATCTAAATATAGAAATTCCATATATACTTCCAAATGAATGTCCGGCATTACAAAAGGTCGTCAACAAGGAAATGAATTTTGAAGAAACTGAATTACATATCTAGCTTTTATGTTGGTAGAAGTCACAAAGTGTAGCAATGAATGAGTCCATCAAGTTATTGTCTCATGATTTCCGTTCTCCTGATTGAGCTGAAGGAAATCGTGAATTGGGTGTTCATGCAGTCATAGCCTTCGCTCCTGCAGTCATCATACTCCCCTCTAACGAGAACCACTCAGTCCACTCCCTCATAACTTCTCCTGCATATTTCCAAACATCTCTCTGTCATCATAAGCATGGTGCTTACAAGAAGAGGGCAAGGATCGGCAGTAGGAGCATGAAGGAAGCACGGATGGTAATTGCTATAAAGAAGAAAAAGGAGGATATTATATAACAAAAACAGAACTCAATATTGCTCATGATTGTGCCTGTGTATCAATTAACTAGGTAATGGCAGTGATTATGATGTATGTGCTAAATAAGAATGGCATAATATATAGCATATATTGGCATATGTTTTTCTTTAATCTCTTTCCATCCTGACCCAAAACCCAACGTTCATTTTGAAATACTGGTCATAAATTGACATTTTTTTTGATTTTCAAAATGATGCCCGTTATGGGCTGCATGAGGCTATTGGCATATAATGTTCAGGGCCATGTGATGCCAACTGGCATCACCTACAGTTTATACAAAAGCTTTAAGTGACACATACCGCTGTTTGTGGTCTGGTCAGTGGCTCCAGCAGAGACAAGGGCAGAGAGCTGGGTGGAGCTGAGGGCGTTCTGCTGGTCAGCGGTGACGGAGCTAGCCTGGGATGAGGTGAAACCGCTCAACTGGGTATCGCTGAAGGCCTGCAGAAAGAGAATTGAGAACTTAGAATATGAGCAAAATACAACATTATACATATATCAGTGGTTGCCAGTTGAAGGTGACTGGCAGTTGAGGCCAAAGTAGAGCAACCCTTTGATAATAGAAATGGATGACCCCACATTGCTTATTCATAACTGCGATGGTAGAGGGTTAGACACTAATCCTGAGAGGGGGAGGAATTTTCAACAAAAATTTGATACCCAGAGCATGCTAATGGACCTAGGATTATAGTGATGTTGATCATCTAGATATCTTCAAAGTCTTGCAAAAAAAGATTGGGAATGGCTTCATCAGGTGAGAGGATTGGATTAAGATTCATTTACTTACAGCAACCTTGCTAGCGGGCATGGCAGAGATGGTTGTAGTGGAAAGACTGGCCACCTGGGAGGTGGTCAGGGCACCAATTTCAGCATCAGTGAGCCCACCTGTTGTGGATGGAAAACTCCATATCAAAAGCTAATCATACAAACTCCACTCAGATCTATAAGTGACATCTAGATCAAATGTTTAAAGATAAAACATAAACTATTGTTGTCAATTTTATGGTTAAGTCCAGACTTAAATATATACAAGGTTGACTTACCAACAACGACTCCAACAGTGGTGATGGTGCTGGTGGTCCAGGTGGAGACTGCTCCGTAGGCAGCCTTTGCAAGGGTGGCATAAGAGGTGAGCTGGCTGGCATCGCATGTAGTCTGGCTACCAATGGTGCTGGCACCAGTCCTATGTAAACATTTGATTGATGACTATTAGTTTTATTTGGTTGACAGTGCTGTGTTTTCAAAAATATGTCTACTTATATATGATTGTAAAAAGGACTCTTGTTTTTGATAAGAAAGGATCTAAACGGCATCCACACCTGTACAATGCCCCATCCATCCCAAATTTGTGAGTGATCTCACTGATCACAAATTCTTATGCTATAACAATGTAAACTGCCACTTACTGGTAGTTAGCAGAGGTAAATACATCAATCTCGGAGGTCATAGCACCGCAGGCAAAGGATCCAATCGTCATCAGATCATCACCAGTAACGGTGGAGGCAGTATTGCTTCTGGCCTGGCTCAGGAAACGGCTGAAACCAGCCTTCAGCTGTTCAACAAAAAGCAAATGGCCATCAGGTCTGAAGGGTATTTTAACATGACTAGACAGGGATGAGTTATGCATGCTTTGTGCCTATTCTTTTATCATGTGCTAGAAAAGGACAGATCTTTTTGACGGTCTAGCATCAGATATTCCATATATAATAGGACCATACTCCAGCCCAAAGTCAAAATTGACAATGATGACAATGGAAGAATTTGACAGACGTTTACACAAATAGTTGCTGATTGATATATTATCTCACCTGAGCAGAGGAGAACATAGAGGAGGTTCCCATAACAGACATGATGGAGGCAGAGCTGAGAGCCAGGGTGGAGATCTCAGAGGTGGTAAGTCCAGCAGTGATGGTTCCTAACAGTCTAACATTGGCAGAGCTCCATGTAGATACATCAGATCCGTAGGTCTGTAAAAGAAAGAGTAAGACAAAGCTGTTACATTGAATCACATAAAACAACATAGTAAGTCAAACTATGAAGAAACACATAAGAACTTAGAGAATGCTAGATATTTAAGTGTATCACATTATGATATTAT
Source organism: Harmothoe impar (assembly GCA_947462335.1). NCBI lineage: Eukaryota > Metazoa > Annelida > Polychaeta > Phyllodocida > Polynoidae > Harmothoe > Harmothoe impar. Next base: position 39,506,026 of record OX381714.1, read on the forward strand.
TTTGATATTGCAAATGATATCATACAGCTAAAACTTGGCTAACAATGTCTTTTAGAGGCAAAGGGTAATGCACCTGCTTTCAAGCAAATGATAAACTCTGATACTGTTACATTGTGAATGAAAGATGAGTTACTCACAGCCTTGGCTTCAGTAACAAGGGAGGAGAGCTGAGAGCTGCTCCAGCCAGTGAGGGCTCCAAGGGTCTCAGTACAGTCAGTGAACTCAGCGGTGGTCAGGGAGTCCAACTGTGTGGTGGTCAGGGTGATGGCGTTGCTTCCAAGGACCTGGACATCTGAGCAGGTGAGGGCAGCTGGAAGAAATAAAGCAGAAAACAGGAATTGCATTATTAAGTTCCTAGAGAAAGAGGGAGAGATTTCATGACCAACATGTTTTCTTCAAGAAAACAGAAATAGACCCCACTTTTCTCAAAAGCTTCATGATATACAAAAGGTGTGCTACTTACAGGTTGCTCTCCTCTTCCTGCCAGTGGTGCTAGTCTGGCTTGTCTGGTATCCGGTGAAAGCTTTCTGGACAAAAGCTTGCTTGTTGGTGTCCATGGAGGCCTTGTCACCAATTGAGGTTTCGCTGCTGAATGCTTTGGAACGGGCAGCATCCTTGGTATCACGCATCTCGAGCTGGGAAGCGGCATCAGAGAGAGCCTCACCCAAGACGGTCTGCAAAATAATTCATAAATGTGGTAAATTATGCAAGAAATCTCATGACTATGAGGCATAGTCTATTTTATTTCAAAATATGGTACAGGATTCAAACCTGTGTTTATTCTGCTTCATGACTCATAATTATGTTCATCATTGCTAGATGGTATGTCTAAAAAAAATATTTTGCATTTAATTCTGTATGTCAGCTTCCTGTGCTCAAGTTTGTTTGAATTAAAGAGAAATTACCTCATTCAAGTTGTTGAGCTTGTCAGACTCCATACCACCAGCAAGACCAGCGGCTCCAACAACATTATCAGAGCTATCGAAGAAGGTGCTAAAAGAAGAAATGATTATGGAAAATAAGACACTGATTTCCCACTTAGACTTTGATGTTGACCAAAGATAATACATTATACACTATGGAGCATTTGTCTTTCAGGTCAAATGTTTCCACTTCTCATTCATATATTCATTAAGATGAGGCATATGCAAAGGAGCAATGCTATGATAGCTATCGTTAGAAAGTGGTACATAATATCAATAGTATAGTTTACATAATATAAGACATCCCAAATCCTTCAGAACCTAGATTATGATCTAAATACCATTATCATTGTGTGACTGGAACTAACTCCTTCCTGTGACCATACTTTCCCACGGAACAGCTCAGAACACTCATTTAACCCCTATCTGTAGCCTATAGAAATACTTATCTCACACATAGAGCTGGGCTATTGGAATGCATGGAAACGCAGCTTCTATTGATGAACACATATCCATGCATCATATATGCAGGATCGACTGTCAGAATGTAGCCCTCCAGCCTAGAGATAACACCTCCCATTAGCTCCCAAATATACAGTCACCACTCTCAAATACATGTAATGACCATGTGCCCAAGTATATAAAAAATGGAGAAGTATGTCTCAGTGTTTTGTTTATTCTTTAACCTGTGTCAAAGACTTGAAAATAATGGGGAAGAGACTAACCTATCTTGGGAAACGGCACGGTTGATGATTGCCTTCTGGCTGGTAAGACCCTGGACACGGTCCTGCATGGTGTTCAGGTTGCTGGAGATGGCAGCGCTTGAGAGTTTGTCGATGTCTGCTGACTCAAGTCCTCCCATTACATTACCCATGTCACGGATGTCATTGTCATCAAGGGCAGCAACAGCAGTACGGTCGGTCACAGCGCTGGTGTCATCACGGAGCTGTGAACATATTGGAAATTATCAAGTGATGTCCTTAATTTATCTATCAAATGTATCTAGATTGTTTATACAAATCCTATGACATGGCTCTAAACATTATGACTGATACATGTTATAACATTGTATAAAAGAACAGTTTGTACACCATAATATTTACTGTCAATTAAAGAAAGTTGCACTAAAATTATTCATCAATTGAACACAAAAGATCTCTTCTTTACACTTACAACATTCTGAAGGGAGAAGGTCTTCATGCGCATCATCTCAGACTTGGGCATGGTGTCAAAGTTGGCCTCACCAAGCTTCCTGGCAACATCAGGCTTCACAGTGGAGTTGAATTTGGCAAGGTCAGAGTCACTGTAGGGATTATGGTATCAAGAAAAATAATTAATTAAAATGTTGTTTTTTAATATTAAAAATGATTATACAACATTATATTCATAGTAGTCCAAAGAAATTGTTGTATATCAGTCTCAAACAATGGTATAGAATGGGTTACATGATTGATTATGAAGGATGATTTGAGCAAACTTACTTGAAGTGCTTCAGGAATTTTCCGACTTGTTCAATGACGGCTGAATCATGGGTCATGACAGCTGTGGCATTATCCATATCCAGGTATGTGCGGACACGCTTGGCAATGGCTTTGGTCTGGAAAAGTGGAAGTCTTCTTTTAGAGCAGCAACGTTGAATATATCTACTTGTTTTAACATAATACACTAATATTTAACTTTAGCTGAATGCGCTTTACACAACAAAATTGTACTTTTAAGGACTTGAAAGAAGATTCTATTATAATTATTGTTATTATAGGCCAAACTTTGTGGTTTTTCTATTATTGCCCAAATGTAAGATCCTCTAAAATACGATGACTAAGATATATGAAAAGTAAGACTACCTGGGACTCATCCATCTCTGACTCATAGAGGGCAAGGTTCTCAACGACTGAGGCAAAATCACCGTTGTCTGGCAGGTTCTCAAAGTCTGTGGCATCCATACCAAGGGCAGCAACACGATCCCAGTTCTTGATGCAGGTTAGGGAGAAGTTGCTGTTTCCACTGGGGTTGCCCATCTGCACCTTAACCTTGGCCATGAGCTTCTTAGCCTGTTATTGTAAATATATGAGTGAATATTATTACGTTGATAGATAAACTTATGCTCCAAATAGAAACCATTGTCTATCTTTATTGATTCTTCAGATGTCTTCACTCATATACTTATAGTTTCTAATTTTCAAGGCATATTTTTCTATGATGAACAAGTTTCCTCAGAATTTAAAACAAGAATGGTAGGACCCCACTTACAGTAGCTTTGTCTGGAGTGAAAGTGACGGCAGTGCTGCTTGCACAGTTAAGACCAAGATCATCAACTGAGGTAGTGTCAAAATCATCTGGTCCCATGCACTTTGACATGAGGGCTCCCATCTTCTTCAAGTTAGATGTTCCAGCAGCTTTCACCTACAAATTGATATATAAATGTTATCATATCTTTTCTAATGCTAAAATATCCAGTTTAGGTATACATATGAGCTATGAATCAGAATTAGTATTAAGGAACCTTAAAGGATAATCACTAATTCAAAAAAGATTATTAAAATATACCTTGTTGACAATGGAGCGGCACTGGCTCACACTGAAGTCCTTATCCTTGATATCATCGAGAGAGTCAGCCAAAGCAGCAGATGGGATTTGGTCCAAATCAGACTCATCAAGACCGGTGATAAGGTGGCCAAGCTCCTTAACCTTAGAGGAGTCATAGGTGGATGGCTGCAAAAAAGAGAAAGTATAAATTTTCAATTTGAACTTAGTTTGAGTAATTTCTTATGGAAATTTAACCATTTTGTTTAACATAGTGTCAAAATGATGTTAAGAAATTCAGTTCAGAATCAACTGTATGTTTAGTAAAGCTAATATGTTTCACCATAATTATACTTACTGTTCCCTTGACCTTAGCAGCCAGTTCACGAGCCTCTCCACGGGGGAAGGAGACATTGGCAAGAGAGGAGAGGGCACCACTGATGGCAGATGCGGGCATGTTGGACAAGTAGCTCTTTCCCATTCCCTTCATGAGTTGGCCCATCTCTGCAACTTTGGTTGAATCGATGGCGGTGGGGTCACTGTAGCTAGACATGGCCCTCAGGCGCTTGCCAAGCTGAGCAGCCTAGAGAAAGAATGATATGATGAGAATTCTTAGATGTGACATTGAAGGTGTAACTCCATCAAGGCTAAAAGAAAGTACATACATTTTAGTGGAATAGATGTGAAATAGCTTATGTAAGATATCAATATTTTTCAGGAACAATTTTGAGAACATATGGCTTCAGACATAATACTTACTCCACGCTTGTCAGTTGAACGGGCACCAAGGGAGCTCAGAGAGCCAGTAATGGCACTGTCGCTCAGTTTGCTCATGATGGCAGGGTTGCTACGGATGTACTGGTCAGCGCTTTAAAATAGAATACAAAACATAAAACACTGCACAGATTGGGGGATTTGGAAAATGTGATGCTTGAAAATGTATTATTGTAGTATCAGAAAATCAGCGAAGAAAGGTAACTGTAATTCCATGCCAGATCATCTTTCATTTTGAATCTTGTAGGCCCATATATTATGGAAGAAGTATCTTACTTGGCTACATCATCTGATGACCAGGAGTTGGCAGAGTTCTTTCCAAGTCCTTCAACAAGTTGTGCGCCCATGGCGGCTTTCTTAGCGGGATCATCAAAGGAAATATCTCTTAAGCTTGAAGCGGCATCCTTCATCTGAAATAAGGTCAATTTATATTCACAATCTTAAAAGATAGCAGGACAACCTACATTTTGAATTATTATTTGTTGGATAGACAGTTTTGAATTTTTATCAAAATTATTGTTGATATTGAGAACATATTGAGAACAAAATACATATTCCAGCAGACAGAAAACGTTATACAACATTATCTAACATTTCTCTATGGCTCCTTATTGTGGCAAAAATTATATAACATTAAAAATGTTAGTTTGACAAAAAATAGTGTGTTTTTGTTAGCTGGTATGTATGTGTTTTTTAAAACTTAAACAGATGAAATAAAACGAGAACATAGAGACCCCATAGATGAATTCTGAGGAAGAAAACACAAACCTGGGATGCAGGGATGGATCTGAGGGTGGATGGGTCCATTGTTGAAAGAAGAGATCCCATCTCACGAAGGGTATCGTTGGTCCAGGCGCTGGGCTGACCGTAGGCAGACTTCAACTGCGTCTCCATGGCGCGGGCCTTGGAGGGGTCTTTCAGGGCAGAGGAGCCTTGGAGGTCACCAGCTTGAACACTATAGATGGAAACAAGGGTCATTCACTAACACTTACAGGCTTTGCTGCATATGGGCCTCATTCGACTCAATATATAGAAGCGGACACTCTCCTACTTGCATACAGTTTTTGCTTATTGTTGGGGATTGATAGCTGTAACACAGAACTGCTGTGAATGGTCATTGTACAAATTGTTGGCATAAATTTAAAAAGCTTCCTATGTAACAGCGATGAATTTAATGCCAAATAAAAATATATGAACTCAACTCATATGGAACAGATGTAATCAACCTCTAGTGTTTAACAATTTGTATCATATAATATGTTTTGAAATCTCACTTACAGGGATTTGAGTGTGCTGCTTCCCATCTGCTTGATGTCATTACTGCTCACAGCATCTCCCATCTGCTTGAAGGCAGTGGACCAGTCAGAGGTTCCCCAGGCAGATGGGGCAGTTGTCTGTCTCTTCAGCTCCAATTGGATGTGAGCCTGGCCGGGATCAACTATGGCCTATTGGACAAGAATGGGAAAAGTTCATGGGAGAAATCAATCTTTCTTGTACATGAATATGGACCTAATGGATTGATGAATAATTTCAAGTATTAATGTTTATTTGATATCATTTGGTGGAGTTGTAAGGAGAAAACTTACAGATGGGTCTCGGGTCATAGCAGCAAAGCAGTCTACTCCGGCGGTCTGAAGGCTAAGCATGGTGGCTGCGTCAGCACCACCGTTCATGACACCCTGGCACATGTCATCTTGCTGAGATGTGGTCATGCTGCCCACTGAGGTCTTGAGATCTGCAGCCTAAACAAGAAATATATTCATCAGCTTTGCTTTATAATAGCAGCTTTGTCATGATGTAACCTATGTGATCTTACAAGAGAACTAGTCTCTCCCGTCAGTAATGTGTGATGTTGCACAATCAGGCCAAATTATATAATAAGAAGAATGTAAAGTCTATGGGGAATCTTTATATTAGATCCTAAATTCTGAGTCCTCAGGTTAGAATGAACCATTTCCAGTCGGCTAGTGCATTAATACACTACCTGGTCAAAAACAGCTAGAACAATAGTGCCATAAGGAGAACATTCTTTTATATCAATTTCTATTATCCTGAGCACCACCAATAAGAATTGATATTTTGAACAGGCATGACATGTTATTATGGTACCTTGTGAGAGTAAACTACATGCTGGTTGCAAATCGGTTGTTTGAAAACATGTATCGTATCACAAATACCAATTCTCAGATTAACCTCAATATAACCCCATTATTAATACTGCTACACACACAGAAAAGTGAGAGTCATTGTCGCTAAAACTACCCTCACCTGAGGGTCAGACACTGCCTGACTCTCAGGTGAGGGTAGTTTTAGCGACAATGACTCTCACTTTTCTGAGAGTGTAGGTCTGGAACCTTAATCTGTAGTCATCATGCATAACAAAAAGCAGGACTTACAGAAATGCCCTGAACGTCACGTGGGCTCATTCCAGCCTTGCTGATAGTGATACCACCGGGAAGTTGGGGTGGCATGCTGATATTTCCAGGCATGCTCATGTTGTTATTGCCAGGCATGGAGATGTTGCTCATGCTGCCAATGTTTCCCATGCCGCCATTGCCGGCCATGGAGCTGTTGTTCATGCCACCACCTGGGCTCGATGTGGTCATACCATTGATGGCACAGGCACCTGCAAAGAAAGAGTTGTCATGAAATAAATGAATAAGAACAGAAAAGTCAGTATCTCTGAAGGCTGGGGCTCTAGAATCTTCTTCAATAAGGTCGCATACTTCCTTTACTTACTCTATTCACACCTAGGGCAATCTAGAATCTAGTTCCAGCTCATGTATTATGATCTAACCGTCAGAAGTGTGGTCAATGTCCTACACATAGAGTGTGCTCTTTGGGTCCACCCATAGGGAATATACTATAACAGGTCTGATTCTCTCTAAGGCTACGATAATATCAGGCATTTACCACAAAATCAGACACCCATTTATAACCTAAATATCTAAATGTAGCATAATTATTCCACATAGCCAAACCATGTCATTTTGCAAACACTATATCCGGATGTTGGTATGGCATGCCCTACATTATAATGCAATTTCCAGGAGGAATAAACAGAATTCCTTTATTCGATATTTCGATATTGTAAGACACTTAAGTCTCAGAAAGACGTAGGGACTTCATCACACATGGCTATCCTACTGTGTTATTGTACGTAAAGTTGTAATAGCTTCTATGTCGGATGTGCAGTGGGGATGTGACCTTAGCTTTATCCCATTACGAAATAGATAAACGATTTATCTTTCCAGCTTTGTTTTACATATCTGCTCAATAAGCAAAAATATCTAAGCGAAGTCCTCACAGAGGCAAAAGTAGAATAGAAGGCCAAATGAAACCGAATTGTTACAAAAAAATAGCACAATACTTTAATGTATTATGCCCCTTATCGTCATGATGCATGCATGCTGAGCCTACGTGTTTAAAACACTCCTACAATGGTCGGCATAATGCATGAATGCAGCGCCGGAGAGCTACTCACTTGGGCTTTCTTGCAACATGATAACAAAGGGTATATCCCATTAAAGAAGTTTCGACCATGTGAACAGAGTACTAGAACCGTATAGAATACTTCTACAATACATGTAGCTTTCTCTTTGGATATTTTCAAAAAATGCTGTCTCGGCAAGATTTTGGCTACGTTGAACTTATATTGCGGTGAATGACACAAAAGCTGTGGTCATTTGTTAAAATGGATCGAATATGTACTACATGGTAATGTTAAGGAGTTTTTCCAAGGTAGCTAGAAATTCACGAACACCTTTTTCAGACTTCAATCTGCAAGGTACTAGCCGGGCATAGAAAAAAAGGTTGTTCCGATAACAATTACCAAATACATCTAAACTACATTTGAATGCATTTCCCGTGGAAGCCACTCATGTCAAAGGGGCCACCTATAAATCCACGTGGAAGCCACCTGTGTCAAAGAAGCCACCGATAAATCCACATTATCCTACGTGGAATCTGTGCTCCTGAAATACATGCTCAAGTTAAATCAGAAGAGAGAACTTACCAAAGGCCAGGACGAGTATTGCGATCATTGTCTTCATGTTTCCCATCCACTATGTGAGCCTCTTCACGGATTTCAGGCTCTTCACTTCTTCTATGTCGATGTTCTTGCTAAGAAAGTCTGCCTGTTGAGCGGTGATGCTCTCCTTATATACCCCAAAGCTACTGGAGGAGTGGGTCGGAGGGGGGGGGGGGTTATGTCCTCCAGAACACCGCGACACAAGGGGACATCCCTAGTAAGCCACCAGGTGTGTGCTGTGACCAATGCAACCCGTAAATATTGTGAGAATGTTTGTCATCCAAACAGCACTACTCAAGCAGCCCCTGCATGAAAGGTACCAGGTACCCCGGGACGGGGTAAATATGGGGGGTAAATATAAATTACATAAGGCACCAGCGTAGGCTTCTCCGTGGTGTACTAACCTAATGAACCTGACCTAGCAATTGGAAGGGTGGTATTTTATAGTGTATTTTTTCTGATTCTTATATATGGCCATGTGACAACAAATTAAAGGTTTTCTAGTGAGGAAAATTGGATTATCTAGAAAGGCACGGATAATACATGATGAATGTTTGGTAAGATTATTATTCTTGATAGAATCAAACAAGAAAACCTAACTATTCCACAATTAGATGGCGACCTTATTCCTGGCCTTATCATATGAATACTTATAAATGATATCTGGGCTTTCTTAAGGCATGAATTCATATCAATAGATGTAATTACGAAAATAAATCAGAATCCAGACAGAGGGGTATGTGCAAACCCAATTATTCCTCTTTCACAGTATAATCATGTATACAGACATAATCATAATATCTTCACAGAGGAAAATGTGAGAGTCACCTGGACTCACATGCCATAGTCAGACCCATGTCGCCAAAACCACCCTCATGTGAGAGTCTAGCTGACTTTGACTGTAGAGATAGTCCAGCACTGCCTGACTTTCATGAGAACGAGAGTCCAGCATTGCCCGACTTTCGCCTTCCCACAGTCTAGCACTGCCTGACTCTCATTATGATGAATGTCAGACAGTGCTGGACTCTCGTTGTGATGAAAGTCAGGCAGTGCTGGACTTTCACTGCAGTCAAAGTCAGGCAATGCTGGACTCTCATATATGAAAGTTCAGCACTGCCTGACTTTCATACTCAAGGGTAGTCTGGCAATGCTGGACTGTACCTAGAGCAAGAGTCCAGCGATGCTAGACTCTGGCTATCGAGAGTCAAGCCAAGCTGGACTCACATATGGATGTGAGTCTAGCAATGCTGGACTTTGGCCTCAATGAAAGTCAGGCATGGCTGGAATCTCTTCTGTACAGTAAGGCTATAGTTGCTTATTTGCATTGGGGAATGATCTTTTTAAATATATATATTACCTCCCTGACATCTGTGAAAATAAATCCTATACAAAATTGTTATGTTTTCCTGAATAGGACAGGGTGTGCAATCACAGACCAACAGTTATTTAGGTATGTTACAACACCATAATACATGTACCAACATATGTCTGAGGTAATACCCAGAATCTCAATATATATAATTTCCAAAATCCACAAAAATGGTGTCTTATACCCTACCATTAAATCTCAATATTGTATTGTGTCCCCACCTGGTAGCAACCAAAGAAGGCTCAGGCTAACTGACCCTTATCCCAAAGTCAGACATTGCCTGACTGTGGCTAGAAAGTCAGCCTGACTCTGGTATGAACATCTGTCTTCCCTGACTGTCATACAAGGATCAGGCTGACTCTCAAATAGGAGTAACTTTATGGGACCCTCAAAGGAGGCTCAGCCTGACTGTCCATTAATGGAGTGAAAGTCCAGCAGACTCTCCTACCTGAGTCAAGCAGAGCCTGACCCTGGGGAGAGTCCAGCTGACTCTCACTTTTTTCTCTGTGTTCTTAAAGAGTAGTTTGGGGAATTTGGCGCACCCTGTTAGGATTTCATGAAGAAAAACAGATGCCAAGCACTCTGTCTCTACAATAATGGTATGCATTTTTATTTCGGTGTTCAGAGAAATTCCATCGTAGAGCTCGGGTAATGGGTATGTACAGTGATCAATACCTGGGAGGCTGGTCATAGAAAGCAGCATTAATAGCAGGTACCTTTATCCAAGCAACACAAACCGTATGCAAACATGACCATACTATACAAAGAGAGGTTTTGCATAATATATAACATATATATTCCTGGATATCCAATGCAAGGTAGGAGTATTGTTCCAGCAATGTTTCAGCAGGGACTGCACTTGTTGCATAGCCTGAGAACTCGCCTGGGAAGCAGAATGTGTTCTGGTTAAAATAGTCCACATATAGATCTAGAGATTAACCCTATATTTAGATATCTCTCAAATCTCTCAATAATTAGTTTTATATAAATGATCTAAAAAGGTGGGGCTAGGAGTATTGATGGACTATATAGAAGAAGTCCATGCTGAAAGCTTAGCAGGAAGAATCAAATATGTACAAAGGTGGAATATTTAGAAACTGGGACTTCCGATGTGGGGGGGGGGGGGGGGGGTTGCATTCAGCTTACATTCTGTTTACTGTAGAATGAATATCATGTTGAGCAATACATGCAGCCTCATACGATCGATATGTAATAACACCCAGTTACTTATATTTCTCACTGGATAAAATACCAATGAAAAGATGGAGGAAAACATAACATATTGCTATATGTAGCACGATAACATTTTGTTCTCAGAACGTGCCGCAAAGAGTGGGGCTCTCACGATGGCAATATAAACCACAAGGCGCTAGATTAGAGTAAAGGTACATTTACACAAACTAATGACTTAATCGCTATACCAATATCAAAGGGGGCTCAGCCACTGCAAAAGATGCATATGTATGCCTCTACGATTACCTCATGAAATGGGGGGGGGGGAGCTCTAATCATCATGGCTAGTTATTGGCTCATTCTGACTTTCATTCAGATTTGTAAATTTAATTTTTGAACTCTTATTATTATTATTATTATGGTACGTCCCAGGTACCACCTACTACACAATCCACAAGGACAACATGCTGATGGAGCCACTTGACTTTGTAGCCAAGCGGCTGAAGGGTTAACCCTTTAAAGGCGCAGATCTTGCTGCCCCTACAGTAAAAGTCGGAGTGCAGGCATGACAGGTACTCGGCCCTTTATATACGGCGGCCTGGGGTTTAAGGATGGCATAGTGATTTTATGTGATGTGCCCTTGTACGCCACCATGCATGAACGCAGCCCTAGGAAGTCTACTCGCAACCAGGTAGGCACACATGATTGAATCAGCGTTGACATATTGTTGATAATTATCGGGAGTGCATTAACCTCGTAGGGTATCATGCTACGGCGAGTTAAGCTGGGACTCCACTACCCGATTTTCTCATCTGATCGGACCTATTCTCACAAATCGGACCCAAACAGATTGTAAATATAAACAAACCCTGCAGCATAGGGTTCTTTATATTTACATCTGTTTGTGTCCGATTTGTGAGAATGGGTCCGATCTGACGAAAAAATCGGGTAGTGGAGTCCCAGCATCACTCGTCATTGCTGCATTTACGCATCATGATGACACAGGGGATACTGCATTGAAGCACTAAGCGGCCCTAACGGATTAAAGCGCGGGGGGGGGGGGGGGGGACTGAGTCGTTCGATCTCGATTGTTTAAGTGATCAGCCCTCATTAAATTTTGATCGAGGTGTGAGCCCAGTGGGCATAGAACATTGAAAACATTGATAAATGGTTGGCAATGTTGAAACAAATTATGACGTCATTTATGGACGGCCCCTAGGTATTTGGACAGGGGAACTTTTGTACACCACCTGTAGACGTTCCCATAAATAATAAAGAGATCAGAGATCCCTAAAGTATTTCATGGTAATTGCCAAGAGGAATTTGCAGGTTGAACAAAGTCGGACAGGATTGGCTTGTATCATTTTTATGTTAATCATGTAAATTGATTTGAGTCATATTAAAAGTGAAGTAGAACCTAATTATGCCTCATTTTGTAACAACAGGGGGGGGGGGGGATAATTTTGGCCCCTTGACCGGGGGATGTGCAAAAGGTGTCAACCCCTATTGGGGAGCATAACAAAATTTAACCTGTTTTGACCCTCCTTGGTCACAATGACCTTGCTATACTATCCCTCTTGTAATGAAAATTATATAAAAGAATACTCCTTTCTCAGTAATTTTCTGCAACATCTTTACCACTTTACCATTAGGCCACTCCAAATAATATCCTTGCTCTCATCACCAAACCCTGACCAAAATGACGAGGGCGCTTTATTTTCTTTTCTTTTTTTTTTGCTGGTGACCAAACGGGTGGCAAAATATGGATCTTTGGCAAGCTAAATTCATATTTAAGCAATCAATAAAATATGGATTAGCAAACGTTGTAAATATGCATATTTGCCCTAGCTTATTGGATCCGCAACACTGTAAGCTTTTATTTGATACCAAATATGCCCACATTTTCCCCCTTTGTAATAATTGTTTTCCAATGAAAATTGGAAAAAAAAATCTCCAAAGGACGATTTTGGAGACGCGCGCGGTAATGAGAAACAAGTATATTATTTGGAATGGCCTTACTTCCCCTATGAACATCTGACATTGACCTTTCTCAAGGTATGAATAACATTATGACAGTTTAAAGGATGTGTCACGATTATTTCTTAATCCCCATTGGAAATATGCGCAACGACAGTTCACTGATTTAGAGCTGATGAAACCATGGCTGGTAGTTAAATGGATTTTACTATTTCAGATATGAGTTAGATTATCATAAAAATAAAATGAATTGACCGCATATTTCACATAGGTTTTCATGGCTAATATGTGTGTATCACTCTCCATTGATTATCTACTGTATATACACATTCATACACATACAGAGATTGTAAAAGAGCAAATTGGAAATTCTGCAAAGTCCCCACATTTTGACCTTGAGCAAATTTCCCCAGGCTCAAGGAAGGTCGACTATGGCCTGCCAGATAATGCCTCATACATACAAGCTGTATGTGAGAATATATATCTCTGTAAGCTGAATAAGCCTCAACTATGATATCTTTCTATTTGGGTGTGTACTCATTTCAGGTTTCCTGCAGGAAATTAACATGCAGTAAGGAAGGTACAGGGTGAGGAGGTGAGTTAAGGTCGGGGAAGGGGTAATTAGCAGATATGATCTGATGATGGCTTCCTTGTTGCCTGCAACTGTAAAACCTCACGTATAAGCCCAACTCGCGTATAAGCCGCACCCCGACTTTGGGCCGATCCTATAAGCCGCACCAGCGATCTGAATAGGGTGGCTTTAGTACTGTACTATAGTAGCAAAAACTCACGTATAAGCCGCACCTGGACTCTGTGCCGATCCTATAAGCCACACCAGCGATCTGATTCGCGTACTAGCCGCGGCTTATACGCGAAGTTTTACGGTAGGTGAAAAGATGGTAGGTTCTCACTATAGGGCGGGGGAGGAGTGTTTTGATGCTTTGGCTTGCCGTGAATCTTTGGGTAGGTGATGACAGGTATATAGACAGGTGAAGGTGAGAACATAGATGTTGCATTTTGATACTAACATTTGTTGAGTACCTGAGCATAATGGTATGCAAATTGCATGTATGCCCATCCTGTGTGAGGATGGTCTAAAGTATATATGATTCTTTGTTAGTTGTATATAGGAACTTCAGACCCCATATGATAACAATGTCATTATTATACCTGGCATACAATAATCCTTTTTTCAAACCCTAGGAGCTCATGTTCCCATAGTTACGGCTGTAACTCTCAGATGTAGCCAAGGGCTGTCTGAGAGTTACGGACAGAAGGGTCAGTTTTCTATTGATTGCCCTTGTGTCAATCAATCATGTAGATTTCTGCAACCAATCAAGAGACTCCATGAGTGGCCCTTCATGCCACTTAGGGCCTTAATTAGGTGAGGTGAAATGGACATATAAGTAATTCTAGTTGTTTCTAGACCAATCAATGGTGGGTTCCAATGGACTGAAGGTTCTCTGGTTCCTTACATACTGCCCCCATCAAAGTAGTCCAGTATAAAGAAATGGAACACCATTCATAACTGAATTTATGAATCAATTATAGTATACATACATAAGGTGTTACTCATCAATTTATAAGTCTGTATATTCCATATTAAACCCAGGGGAATGCGAAGCAAAGTCACCTCGCAAATGGTATCATATTTCCAAAGCTTTCTTGACACTTGCATCCTATACCCACAACGCTAGTGCCCGTGGGTATTGCAGGCTATACTAATGTTCCCATTGCACAGTGGCATATTGTGTCAATACACCCATCAGTGGCATTATTAATATGCTAATTACGATAATGTATAGGCCTACCGAGGTGTTGCTGCAGTGGGTCTATGACGTCAGAATTATTCTCGGTATTATGAGGTTCTAGCTGTGTATGTTTTTAAAAAAAAGTACAAATTGCTGTGTAGGTTAACTGTTTGCTAAGCAACAACTTCCCTAATGTTAGACCAACAACAACAGTGAATTGCTTGGTGTCCATTTTATATAGGGGGTGGAGCAAGGTATGGTTAAAATCCTTCTCATGGCATTTTTCATGCTTTGGAATATATGGGATTTTTATTATTTGGCAGCCATTTTAGACTTTGATGTTTCTTTTTCGATGAATCACACATGGGAGGTCCATTCCTGAAATGTACAGCTTTATGTTATTTCAGTTGGTTGGTCTGAATAATATTTATATTTTAACCATTAGGGCCAGAGAAAAAAGCGTTATGTCCCGAATATATGTATATAATGAGTCAGAGTTTTGAAAAATGTCACTTTCTGGGGGCCAAAAGGGAACAAAGGGAAGAAAATTTCAAAAACTCAATTCATCTTGATACAAGTTTGTTATATGGAAAGACATATATTTAGTGCTTGAAAACCCTGATTGGCACAGTCAATTCCTAGGATTGCAGTTTTTATCATCTGGCGAACACAACCTAGAATAAATGTGTCGGACCTTACAACAAAAATTACAAAGCACCAGTCTGGAAAACACAGTAACTCCTTATTTTGTTTTCAAGTAGCCACAGTATATATAATCATGAACACCAGATTGAATAATCACTGTTCAAAACTCTTCATATTGTGGATCTGCAGACTTTGCAAAACCCTTGAAAATGCTGAAACCTTTACCAAACATCACCAACTTTACTCTACATAGCTCAAAAGTGCCTTGTATCATCTAACTCACTGTGTGTTATCTTCACTATGCATACTTTTAATTTCATCTATTATTTTACATGTATAGAGATTATTCTTCATGTCATAATCATGTAATTGAGGTTCAATGACCCAGAGAGCTATATGACTCCCCCAGGTGACTCCCATTGGTCAGTCAGGGAGTCACCTAGGCTCCCTCAGGCGACTTGGACTCCCCTGAAGAGAGGGGAGTCATTCTGGAGGCAACCTGGACTCCCATTTGACACTGTTTCTTCTCTCTGTGTACATCATCCTTCCCATTTTGTTTTACCATTCAGTCGGTCATGGTTGAAACCTCAAGTAGGCACGACACTAGAATAATGCAAAGTTTCCTTATTCAAGTTGAAATGATACTATTTCATGTATGTATGAAAATCAAAATGATATGTTATCTATCAAATGTATTATTTTATCATTCAGCCCAACCTAATTGATTATGATATAAATCAATAGTTCTAACAGCATGCAAATAATGAGATGTAAATACCATAAAATAAACTCATCCCTAACGTGAAAGGCAGGGCAGGGGGCCTTTACCGTATCTTCATATAACCCTTAAAGTACGTGCAATGTTACACTATGCCCTGGGGCATCTTTAATTGAAGCACATTACAGAATATTTCTGGTAGAGAAAACGTGCAATGCACCAAGGAAAATTCCCTTTCCAGTACAACGTGTTATACATACTGTCGATATCTACAAAGGTTCATGTTTGGTTCTGAATAGGGTTTACATGCTAAATAAATAGTATCGTTTGCATTTCTATGGGTGTTGTTCCCATTGAATAGGTAAGTAGGCCTGCCATACATTTATAGACCTATTTCCTGGAGTCCAGATAGCATGCCCTGAACATCATTTCACAACAGGTGCCGAACTTGTAGGTGGTTTTGCACGTGATGATCAGTGTTTATTGGTGACAATAAGGTTACTTTATTTATTTCAAATGCATATTTCATATGTTTAGAGAGGAAATTCTGTAAAATGTCCACTGATGTCACTTGTTTTGAAGTAGATATGACTTACTATCAGATTTGTATTTAATGTTGAATAGTGCAGTGTAACGTATACTGATTGATCGGTGTACGCCTCACAATCTCAATGAGGCTATCAAATTGCAAAAATAAAACTGAACATTGAAGTGTAAATGTACTATTGGATTTGACATGGGTACAAATGGAACAAAATTATTCCAACCGGACCTTTATTTCACTTGGCAATAATAGAAGCAATAAGAATCAATTGAAAACCAGAAACTTGAATCAAAGCTATTCTGCTTCTACCATCTCTATGTAGTGATCTCCTTGTGCCCATTAATGTTGAAAGTGAAATGATACAAATTGTTGTATGAAAGTTCAATTAAGTTACTCATTAATCACACGAATGATGACCTTGTCGGATAGGTCTTTAATTATCTAAATGCTAATTTGAACTCTATACAATTTAATTGAACGTATTCCCTATGTAAATTACGTATAGAATGGCTGTATAGGGTCGATTTATGCTCTGTGGACGGTGACCCTCAACCGTCGAGAAAGTATCTCGGAATCAATCAAAATTAATACATCCATAAGACTTAATCCAGGGAGTACAGAAGAACATAAAATGCTTCTAATTTTACCACTCTATGATCAGGGAGCAATGGTTATCACATGAGAACATCAATTGCTTGATCTAGAAGGATAACTGTGGAAGGCATATACCCGAACATACTGGTCTAAAAGCGTTTGATTAGGTGTAGAGTGACTTTGGTAGCTCATAAAAGGCTCCTTGGTCTGTGCAGATGTAGCTGATGTAACCTTAACCAAACTGGTGCCTAAAGCTAACATTGGATTTATTTGCTGACCTTGGTGTTTGTATTCCCCCCTGAAGTCTCTATAATACTGCAATGGCCGGAGGAACATTGCACCTGGTACTAGAGTTTCTTAACACTTTAAGGACCACACAGGGCTTTAATGCAGATGTATCATTCTTTTCATCATTTTGCATGTATGATAAAGCCCTAGCGAGTCGCCAGGGTTGCATCCATATACATCATGCCAACCCTGCAGGAAGATATATATCAACCTATTAGGGTAGGCATTTTGCATGAATGCATCACCACGACAAATGGCATCTCGGCATTTTGCGAATTAAAACTCTATGCTGTCCATAAAGAGTTAGTCTTAATGCAGGTGCAATAGTGGTCTACAATATATATTATTGAGCTGATGGAGAAGGACTGGTGTAGGAGGTTATCTTTAAGGGATACTTTATGTTATAGGTCAGTTTTCAGAAATGAACTCGAGTTGCCGGTGATGCAGATGTCCTCAGATAATAATCCTCATACTAGACGTAATGCGATGTGCCATTATGTTCGTCATGATGTAGTAGTTATAGGACGTGTACCGATCTATGCGCGAAATACAGTGAAGGGCTTACTTATAGGCTTTATACCACTAGCTGTATGCAGTATACAAGAGGTTTGAAATGCTTTATTCTCCGTGCCCGCTGTGGTATAAGTAAGCAGTGGTAGTACAACCCTATATACAGCCTACATCATGCTCACCCTTCAGGAATTTAAATATCAGACCAATATATAGGGTATAGGCATCATCGTGAATGCATCATTACGAACTATAGCATGTAGGCATTTAGCGAACTAAAGCACCATACAGCCCATAAAGTGTTCATCCTTAACGTGTGCGTTGGTTGGTTTTTACATATGTCGGATATATATATCTGATGAAACAAGACTGGTGTGAGATGGTGGCTTTTTCAAGGTCGAATTAATGCCGGCACAAAAAGCTCTACATCTACCGTAGGGACCCTTGCAACTCGCCAACTTGGGACTGTTGCTCATCCCACACGTCAGATTAGTTATTGCAAGACCCTTTAAGTTTTTACTTGATTAATTAGTTGATAAATTAAGATTGTAGAACCATTGTAGAACAAGGTAGGTAAGTGTTACATGGCAGGAACATGCTCCTAAATGCGCATTTTCCTGTTATAAAAACCCGCATAAAGGCTTATTTTGTCCTTTATTAACTCCGCTCATCGGAACAGATGCTGGTGTTTGTATAACACGGTCTACTAGGCCATACATCCCTGCCAGGGTAAATAAAATAAAATAAAATAAAATCATTAGATGTAGCCATTATGATTTGAGATCTTATGTCAGTCTCTGCAAAGAAAATACATAGGGATGTTAAGGCACTGGACCCATTGATCTGAGAAGGCGTTATCATCAAGCTATATTTATATTATAGGTTAATGTTCTTAAGTGATATAGATTTTGTTCGTGACAGTATTACCCGTGCTGCAGAGGATGAAGATTATGATTATATTCCTCACGCTATAGACGCATAAGGACGTAAATGCATATGATAGTAGGAAATGTTGAAATAAAAGCTGAAAGGTATCTTGCTCCTCAGAAGGTGGAAAGACTGCAGGTATTGTTAAATCATTTTTACAAAGAATGGGGTTATGATCTTAAAATCACAGGCTATCTTTGTATAGCAACCATTTCGGGATGTATATACAGGTGGTATAAGATAAGGTGGAATCATAATATCATTTCACTTGTTGCATTATCTTATTCACCACAAAAGCCCGGCACAGAATGTGCTACAAATAAGCTAATTCAACTCGATCAGTGGGCTATTTAAGCTCATAACATTATAACGTATTTGTGGTGTACTATATGCAATGCTGGCTTTTGTGTCATGCTCCCATCAATAAATTCATTATAACTTCAATATAAGTCAGATCACATTGTATAATAGTCAACTATCCGAAATTCTGAGCTCTATATTTCGATCACACTTGTTATTATAAAGTAAGAGCTTTACGTGATCTAACATTCATCTTGTTATAAATTGTGCATTGTATTCATCGAAAAAAGCTTTACTAAAAGTTCTGTATATGCAACTTTGTATCAATTTTACTGTCATGTGACATGTTTCCCTTCAAGCTTTCCTGAACCGTTATTATACTTGTAATGATTAGACCCTGGTAGTATGTGTGTGTGCGGGGGGGGGGGGGGGGGTTGGGGTTGGGAGGTTACATCACAAAGTTCTAATCCATTCCCGTGGTTGGTTTAGTGGATTCACATATTTTCACCTACAATTTGTGCAGCTTAGAGTTGTATTGGATTTCGAGAAGGTTCATTGATAAGCAAAGGATAATAATGACTGTATACTTTTCGTGATTGGGAAGTTTTATTTGGCAGTAATTCATGGAGTTATGATCTTCAAATCACAGGCTATATCTTTGTAGCAATCATTTCGGGAAGTATGTATATAGGTGGTATAAGATGAGGTGGAATCATATTTCAATTGTTGCATTATTTTATTCACCACAAAAGCCCGGCACAGAATATGCTACAAATGAAATTTCCATTGAGTTGGTTCAACTCATGAACAAGTTAAGTCTTTCAATAGTTTTCCATACATACGGCTATGAAAATTGCTGGCATTAACAGGGTCATTGTAAATTAATCTTGAGTAGGAGTAGTAGAAATAGTAGAAGTATGAATTGTTGCGACTTAGCGGAATGGCCGAACTACTAAATATACTCATGTCCCGTTGTTTTTAGAAGAGTCAGTAGATGATCTAAATATTCCAGCCACTATAGGATATGTCTTTAAATTAATAAACGTCTGAAAGGTTGGAATGTTGAGTCAACATTAGGCAGGACAATAACAGGACAACTTTCCCTCTTATAATTTGTATTTTTACGTTCTGCAAGCGCGTCTCCCTATACCTATTTCTTGTGTACACTATGAATACTTCATAAATCGATATGATGATACCCAGCCCGCACCCAAGGATAACGAAGTGGTTGGAGAACATAATATTTATTTTCATAACAACATGGTATAAAATTGACGATGTAGGTTTGACATAAAAATATAAAATATCACCTTTATAACAAGCGTGTATATAACTATTGGCTAATTGATTTTAAGGTGAAAGATTGGGGATGGTGGTGGGAACTTTGAGTGTGGGAGTGTGAGGAGGAAGACGGCGGCAGCATGGCTGCTCGGGAGTTTTGAGGGTTGGGGAGATTCCACTTCTTGTGAGAGAGGGGTGGTGGGTTGAGTCCATTGTAGGGAGTTTGGGGGAGGGGTGTTTTGTTTATGTTCCCGCCTCGGCCGCGGCTGAGATCCCCATACCGACACTATGAATACTTCATAAATCGATATGATGATACCCAGCCCGCACCCAAGGATAACGAAGTGGTTGGAGAACATAATATTTATTTTCATAACAACATGGTATAAAATTGACGATGTAGGTTTGACATAAAAATATAAAATATCACCAGGCAGTATCACATTAGATTTTTATGTTAGCAGCGAGTTTTGATTGGAGAGCCGACGCTCTGTGGGTGTGAACGTATTTTTGGTAGCACTGAGAACGCCAGAGTCCGAGATCTTTAATCTCCTGCTCAGACGCGCCTAGGTTGGCGGCGGCTGTAGCTGAAGTCTTTCGTATGCAGTGTAATGAATGACGCTGCTCGGGGAGGCCTGCCTTCCTGACCGCGGTCTGCCACACAGTGGCTAGGTGGGAGGCTGTAATAATTTTGCCTGAGTCCCTGAACACAAGTAATGGCTGGTGATTGTCTTTAGTGGGTGATTGAAGTAGCATGGTGCGGTATAGATTGACCACACAGTACTGGGTGGCGGGTGACTCTTGGATGAATATGTTGTGAGCGCTGCCATGCTTCTGGAGATTCTTAGCCCACTTCTGGCGGATCCGCAGGCCGTTGTGTACCAGCGTGAAGTCGCCTCTCGTGGGGTGTCTCGTATAGTCAAACCTATTCATCGTCTCTGATGCAATATTGGACCGTCGCCATGCACACACTAGCATAATAGAGTAAGCAAAGAGATATGTGATTAGATTGGTGGTGTGAGGTATGAATGACAGGACATGGTTGAACTGGTACATGGATAGTGGAAGGGTAGCTTTAGACTGGTATGACTTATCTTTAGATATGCTTCTAAGGGCCTTAGTGACCATGATATGATAGAAAGGTTGAGCTGATAAACCTGCTAGCTGAATGAATGCTTTTGCATGAGCCATGTAAATCGGTATGGTAGCAGGGGCGTAAAACATGTCTAAGTATTCTATGTACACAATTAAATCAACATGTGTGATTGTTGGAACGAATACACCTGATATAAACATGAAGGCGATGAAGATGCTGGCCGCCCTCGTGTAGTTTGCCTCGGATCTCGACTGCGGGGCCGCCTGGCGCGCTGCTGCTCGTCTGCACAGGGTGTTGTAGATGGGCGCTGTGGGTGTGAGACATGTTAACAGTTATACAGGCGCGTGTTTCAGGATACTGTTCATGGGGACAAACACTTTGCGGAGGTTCTTTTCTAACACTAACTTATCCGCCAGGGTCGCATGGTATTCACTGTCCCAACACCTCGAGAGGGCGTCGGCCAGGGGGATTGATTTCCCTGGCACGTGTATGGGGATGATGCGGGTGTTGTTGGTGGCTTCATGCCACCATATGTCCCTCGCCGCGTCCAGTATAACCTCGTCTCTTCCTCGGCCCGACTGGAGCACGGCCACAGTGGCCGTATTGTCTGACCGTAGCAGGACTACGCGGTTGGCGTATCTGGGTGTCACGAATGTCTTAACTCCTAGGGCCGCGTTGGCTGCCTCTATCTCCGCTATGGGCTTTCCCACTAGGGGAGGGGGAACCTTGGCTGTGTAGTACTCACTACCGGTGGCTCCACCTACGCCGGTGGTAGAAGCGTCGACTTCTATGTCCAGGGAGGGGGCCGGCAGCTGCATGAGGGTCCTCCCATTGTATATGGCCAAGAACCTTGAGAACCAGCTGAGGTCCTTTTTCATGGACAGACTCATGGTGAGGAAGCCCTGGTGGGGGCCCATACTGCGGAGGCCGTCCAGGAGTCGTGCCACAAACAGCCTGCCGGGGCGTATGACCCTGGACATGTGGTGCAGTTTACCTAGGATAGACCTAAGTGCTTTCTTACTAATGGCTTTGTTGCTCTGTGTCTTTTGTACAATTTCAAGTGTGTCTCTTATCTTACTAGGGGGCATTCTGAGTTCTGCTCTTCTGGCGTCTATCTCGATGCCGAGCCATACCGTGGATGGCCGGGGGGGCTGAGTCTTGTTTATGGCCACGGGGAGCCCCAGTTCCCCTAGGAGGGCCAATGCAGCCGCGAACGCGCTTTCTGTTTCTTGTTTGTTCTTGCCCATAACCACTATGTCGTCTAAGTATACTAGTGACTCATGTCCCTGTGCCCGGAGCATGCCAGATATGGAGTTGGCGATGCGCTGCATGTGCAGGGATGATATCCTCGAGCCGAACGCCATGCGGTTCTCGAGGTAGTATAAATTTTCCCATGTGACAATCGATAGAGGCCATGACAGCGGATCACAAGGAAAATTTTTAAATGCGCGCTCAATGTCTATCGTCCCGAGATGGACGTCGTGACCATTTGTCGTGATGTATTGAGACACCTGGTCCACTGTGGGGAGAGTGTGGGGGCGGACCACCCCGTTGATATTACCTTTTACAATGTGCTTGTTGACAGAGCGCCCATATGATAGGTCTGTGATGACCCTTCGTTTTTCAGAGTTTGTTTTCGGGCGAGACATAATTGGCGAGACGTGCGCCCACTGGCGGAATGGTGGGCGAGTGTAAGGGCCATAGAGGGCGCCCTTACTTGACTCGGTCTTTATAAAGTCATTTATGTGGCTTGGGTAGTTTGTGGCCGATTTGTGATTTGTGACATGCTGTTGGTCACTCGTTGGACCTTGGTAGGAGTTAGGAAACCCGTATTTCAGAAACTCGAGTAGCTCCCTTCCCTCTATGTCTTGGGGTAGGTACCTGTCCCATGCCCCAATGTTAAGGCCTGTGGCTATGGGGACCTTAGCCTGCATGTGGTTGGGGAGTCCTGTTGCCTTGACCTTGGCATATATTTCTGATATGTCTTTGTCTACTTCTGTGGTCATGTCGGGCCATTCCCTCTGTCTATGCTCTCTAAGCTGTGCCGGATGAAGTGGCCTACAAGTACTGTTATCCTCGCCTTGTTCTGACTCTAGCTTGTCCATATGTCTGATCTGAGCTATTTCCCCTCCAGTGTCTAACATCTCCTTACTCTGCTCCCTTTCTACTTCCTGTTTGGTTAGGCCTATGATCTGCGTGCTATCCCTAGCCTCTAGAGTTTTGTCTTGACCCCCCGTGGTAGCCTGTGATGTGGCGTGCATGTAGGGGTCAACCTGAGACTGACCTATATGTGTAGCCGTGTGTCCGGCGTGCATTGGTATAGTGTCGTCTGAGCTACACTGACCTGAGTCTACTGTAGTGGGGGGAGTTGGGATAGCACTTACTAGTTTCCCGACCGCCAATTGCTGTCGGGGCCTTGGTTGTTGCCCTGGTTGTTGTTGAACGGCTGGTTGTTGTAGAAGCCTTGGTTGGGCTGTCCACCACCACGGCCCTGTCCATTCTGTTGCCAGTTGTTGCCGTTGTTGTTGTTTGGGCCGTTGTTGTAGCCGCCACGGCCGCCGCCGCCCCCGCGGCCGCCGCCCCGGTTCTGCTGCTGGTGCTGCTGTTGTTGGGATCCCTGCTGGCTGTTGCGCTGACGCCTGTAACAATGGTTATAGCTGTGCACATAGTGCTGATCAGTTGTGGACCAACAATATTTACATATATGCATGAGTGTAAACCTGCCCTCATCGTGCGTGTCTGTAGAACAGCACGACCCTTTGTTGTATGCAGGGCATGGGACCCTCTCTCCCCCTGGTCTCGGCCCTGCTGATGGTGTAAAGGACAGCTTGTACCTGTGGCTCTGTATAGCGTCTATGTCGCCCCATGATACCAGTTTCGCATCTATCTTAGAGAAGACGGTGTTTGTCCACTTCCTGACGTTAACCCAATCCCTATCGACAGTGTCAGCTACGACCTCCCTTAAGTGCTTCTCCAGATGTGCGTATGTTTCATGGTCAACATTTGCAAAATCGAGCATGTTTAAGTACGACGCCATATATTCTGGGAAAGACATGCTAGCTTGTGCCTCCAGTCTATCCTTATCAGTTAATAAATTGTCTCTGTGCAGGAACAGACATGGACGCGGATTTGTCTCCTTACCCTTTGTGGCGTCTTGTGTTGGAGGAGCTGCTGCGGCCAATGCTGCTGTCACTTGTTGCTGGACAGTCGGCGGGGCCAAGAGCTGGCTGGGTGGCGGGATGTCTCTCTCCTGTGGTGGTGCCGGGAAGAGCTGCTGTGCCGGTGGGGGTCGGTTGTACGGCCATGTCGGTGGTGGAAGGCTGTACTGCATGTCATGCTGCCCTGGACTGGTGCGGATGGTGTCGGGTTGGAGTAGCTGGTGTCTCGGTGTGGTGGGGGCCGGCAGCCGGTGGGCGGCCATGTTTGTTGACGCTGTTGCCATGGCGCCGGCGTCCTGGCGGGCGCCATCTTGGATCTGTGGAGCAGAGTCATGGGGCAGATTATTGTTGCCTTTTAACTCTACTAAGTGGGACAGGATTTCGTCCAAAGTTTGACGGTTTTGAGCTACTTCTATTGCTAGTGCTTTAACTGTGTTAGGCTTTGGTTTGGCGGCTGCAGACTGAATGGGTGTAACGACTGGAGACTTACCTCTGGCGGTCAGGTCGCCCGGGTTGACCTGACCGGCGGCTGGGTTGTCATGGCGGTTGGTATCAGGCTGCATTGTTGGCTGCCCGGCGGGCGGGTTGGTTGGCGCCGCGGGAGCTGTGTTGACGGCCGGTGCGTGGTTGGCTGCCGGGAGCTGCGCGGGGTCCGGTGGGACCTGAGCGGGCGTGTGCTGCTGCGCTGCCGCGGCCTGGCGAGCTGCCAGGGCGGCCTGTCGTGAAGTCTTCTTCCTTGAGGACGTAGAACGTGCTGTGCCTCGAGCCATGGTGTGATCTCCCAGATTAATATTATAATATAAATCTAGACTCGGTGAGAGTAACGCCGTGGGCGCCGAAACTTTGAGTGTGGGAGTGTGAGGAGGAAGACGGCGGCAGCATGGCTGCTCGGGAGTTTTGAGGGTTGGGGAGATTCCACTTCTTGTGAGAGAGGGGTGGTGGGTTGAGTCCATTGTAGGGAGTTTGGGGGAGGGGTGTTTTGTTTATGTTCCCGCCTCGGCCGCGGCTGAGATCCCCATACCGACACAAATTGCACAAATTTGAGACCATACCCCACGCGATACTTTGTTGTGAATTACAAGGTCTTAATTATTCCGATACATAACATATGTCTTTATTATTCCAATTATATCCTATTACCAGATAATGACGTGACAGAGTGGAATATTTCACAGAAGTTAATCAAGTAAGGTAAACAGGTGCTGTCAGCATGCCTGGAGACAAGGCATATGTCAGATGTCTCTTTCTTCTAGGCCCCTCACGCTCAGTCCTACCTATTTAGTGCAAGTAGTTCAGTCTGTTAAGTAAGATAGAAATAATAGTTAATTCTTGAGTATCAACTTGCATAATACCGCGGCCAAGAAAAAAAATATTCTATGACTTGGTCCTTTGTCAGCCAGTACTAATATGACACTATGGCACGTCCAAAGTTTACCTTACGTCGCTGAATCCAAGAAACATTGATCGTAACTTTAAGCAGGCAGGTGAGAAGGTGAAGTGTGAACAGGCACAGAGCCAAGAGTAATAGCACCCGTGTGTGAGCCAGGCTGTGAGCTCGGGGACAGGTACCACAACCAAATTATTGACTTGCTCCAGGGTCAGAAACAAGAGTCACTTGTGTTGCCTTGAAGGCTTACCTCCAGGGGCTTAGCGGCCAATGGTCACGGGTAGCATGCATGGGGGGAGTGGGAGGGGTGAGTGTCATTGAATTGAGTAAGTTACTGCCAAAACGGTATAACCTTACAAGAGTATGGTGTAACCTAGCATTTGCCAACATGAATTAAATGGTAGTGGAATGTGGGGTTCAGCTACTTTCTTAGTTTTAAAAGGAATTTTGGCAAACAATCAGGTCCAAGTAAATGCCAGGAAATAGCCCAGGAATGACTTCACAATTGGTTTCACAATTGAAAGGCAAATATCTGATATATCCATTATAAAATGCATTTTCTATGATTTAAACAGCTGGTGCATTTTCCACAATGGCTTAATAACTAACTTTTCTATGCGGGAGGCAGGGAGTGAAGCCAGGGTGAAAAACGACTAGATTCAGAAATCACTGGCATGGTCATTTCAAGGAGTTTCCAGCACCTAATAATTTCCACACATAATCCTCAAGGCGCCATTGCTACCCATAAGTACTTATACACTGTACAAAGAAAGTGGTTGTGAAATGGTGGCTTTCCTTTGTGTAATTTGAAATATTTTCACTTGGATCAAATCCACATAAATTTTACACATTTCAACCGCAGCTAAAGAGCGAAAAAAACAAGACGCAAGACCTTCTGTACATTTACTGTTCATGTCAAACATCACAGCCGGAACTCACTGACTATTGTGTTCTCTAAGACACAAACAATATCTGTTGGATTAATTAGATCTTACTCCTGGAAACAGCATCTCCATGTTGACTAGTATTAGGTGATCGTACAGATACCCCAGGGGGAGGGAGGGGCTGTGAGCCCCTAAGTCTCTAAAAGCCCCTATCCCTCAAATATTTGTGAGATAGGGGCCTTTTGAGTCTTAGGGCCCACTTGAAGTCCCTATATGTCAAATGGTCCCACAAATCCCACAAATATTTGAGACATAGGGACCACCTTCAAATAGGGGCCATTTTAGGGATAGGGACATGTCAAGCCCCTATCATTCAACAGATCCCTAAGTATCAAAAGCCCTATCCAGCAAAAGCGTTATAAAGTAATTCATAGGACTTTTTCCTAATTCAGAACTCAACAGAATGACATACAATCATTCAAGGTTAGGCCAAAAAAAGTTAAAAGAATGTATGTTTCAGGCCAGTCAGGCAACCCGACCCTAAGATCAAAAAAGGGCTAATCCTAAGTTCAGAAATGGGCGACCCTAGAATATTTTGCTCAATTTTGGGAATATGTTTATCACCCCCCCCCCTGCCCCATCCCTCAGGAGGGGGTCAACATATTTTATGTCTCAAGCCGTTTAGCATATGGGGACTTCACCTGGTCCCTATATCACTTTTGAGGGATAGGGGCCGTTTGAGGGATGGCGGGGCGTCACATGTGTGGATATGACTATGATCGTTATCCCATGTACCTGCCTGTCACCCCAATAATTGTCACCTCATGTAACTGACTGTCACCCCATATACCTGACTGTCACCCCATGTACCTAACTGCCACCTCATGTACCTATAATTGCCACCTCATGTACCTGACTGCCGCCTCATGTACCTAGCTGCCACCTCATGTACCTATTATTGCCACCTCATGTACCTCACGGTCACCCCATGTACCTAACTACCACCTCATGTACCTAACTGCCACCCCGTGTACCTGACTGTCACCCCCTGTACCTGACTGTCAGCCCATGTACCTAACTGCCACCTCATGTACCTATTATTGCCACCTCATGTACCTCACGGTCACCCCATGTACCTAACTGCCACCTCATGTACCTAACTGCCACCCCGTGTACCTGACTGTCACCCCATGTACCTGACTCTGCTGGTTACCTCAATATAATCATTTAGCTAGATTCTCACTGGCATGTTTTGCTAAAGAACTTACTTAATAGAATGATAGCTAAAATGTATCAGTGAGTATTCCATCTAAACTACCAATAGAAGATATCCAAGCACCACCTCACGGCTTCTTCACTTTGAGATCATTTTTTGCACGCTTTGGCTCATAACCTTATTGAATAACTTCTTTTGTTTTTATTTTACTATTGACTTACTAGTAGGCATCTAAAAAAAACTGGTTCTTCTTCTTTATTTTTTTTTTGAATTTTGAATGGAAATATTGGCAGATAATGAGGAAAATATTGGCATATTTGGCATCACATTAAGGCTTACACTATTGGTGATGCAATTATAATTAGAAAAAAATCTTCACTACTAAAACGTACATATATTTTCGCAAAAAGGCTATAATTTGAAAAACAACATTATGGAGTGGCCTTCTATGTGTTTCAAAACAGGCACAGTCCCACGCAAATGCTGATCTATATGCAAACTACCCATGTGGGTTTAATCAAGCACCCAACCCCCCGCCAAGCACGTGTGTACATAGTGAACAACGTTTGCCCTTAGGCATGGTCAGGGCAAGCCACTTAAGCCACCTTCCATGTCAGCCCTCTAACTCCTAGCGTATTTCATAACCCTTAACTGTATAAAACGGACATTATACTTGTATACCATTGGGTCCCCAAACATTTCTGGTTAGTGCAGACTATTCATTTATATGGGTTTACCCAATATACCCCTCCAATTAAAAGATGATTCAAACCTTCTACAAAAGTCAACGCCAGGTAGAGCTTCCCTCAAAATGCAATGCGAGCATTAGAAAATGATAACGGTATTCTTATCATTTTTGCGTTTTGATGGCCCAGGGCACAGTATACCAAATACCGTCGTAGAATAATAAATCCACTTGCACTCTCCTTCCAATTCCAATCCTGAACTAATTCTAGGGGACGAGGTATATGCTCGCAACCCAATCCTAACTTAATTGGGACTCGTATGTTACTGTGTCTACTATAATATGGACAGTAAAAGTATCCAGTCCAACATATGGAAATGACTAATAACCCGGTACACAATGTGAACCTTGTCTACACCGGAACCATCATACTCATAATTTAAAAGACAAAAAGGTATTACTTTTTTAATGATCGGAACCATCATAATGATAATTTAAAAGACAAAAAGTTATTACTCTTTTAATGACCTATAAAATATGCATTTATTGTAACTACACATGGTGATTTGCTGTTGCAATGCTACAGACAGGTTGTACGGGTTGAAATATTGGATTCCTTGAATTCATGCAAATATTTGGTATAAAAGCATGCTTATAATGCTGCATAAAAGCATGCTTATAATGTTGCATGGATGCTACATTTGCAATTACACTAACTTATGATATAAAATAGCATTTTCTATGCTGTTCTTACATGTCGTATATGTATTGATAATGGGGGTATCCATGATAAATATATAGTTTTAAATAACCTGCATGCTATTTCAAGAACATTTTATATCAACAGTATGTACATAGATAAAATAGTTACATGTGATGGTGATGAGAGAAATTAAATAGTCAATTTCAGATAAATAAAAAGCTAATTTCTAAAGCACTCAATATCTCAGTTTCAGCTAATACATGTTCGATAGATAAGTTGCTTGTGGTATGTATTCGGGTAATCCCACCTTCTCTTTTATTTTGGCCCGACCTAGATCTTTGGCACCTTTTTGGGGAGGAGAGCTTTGTTAATGCCAAATTTGGATTAGATTTGCCAAACCATCCTTAAAGGAATTGTGGAAGGAAATCGATCTACCTACCCTTTTCTTTGGCCATATTAGGCCACTCAAAAAAAGAAAGTAGAGAAAATGAAAGTAATTTCTATACCACTGCATTGCTGGCATTACTAGCTTAACTTTTATACCAAATATGACAATTTCGTCCATTTTTATCAGGTTTTTCATTTAAAAAATAGGCAGAAAAAGGTTTTCTTCAGAACCAGATTTTTATGATGCGCGCAGTGATGAGAAACTATTTAATTCTTTTTGAGTGGCCTTACCTGTATACCACTCTTTTTGTTGGCCTATGTATACTGTAGTACTGGTGAACACAAAAACACCAATATAGCACGTCGTCACCCTGACGTCAGTAATAATTATTACACAGCTCGTCCTCCCACGTTCTGACGTAACGTCATGTGATTCCTCCATCACATATATGTGCCACAATCAGCATCTTATTATCACGGTGATCATGTGACAAAGCATGAGGAACATTACCTACCTAACCCTATAAGGATATGTCGCCTTGATGTACATCAATGTATGCAGTGCTGGTGAATAACCCACTCATCAGCATTGTATTGCTGCATCATGCCGACCCACTGGTAGTGTATCAACCCTGAAGGATCGGCATGATGCATGAATGCAACCCTGGTTAGTTACTCACCAGTCCTGCATCCATGCACCATAACAACAAAGGTCACAGAGCATTAAAGCAGTAGGTGGTCCTTAGAGGGTTAACACTCAAGGAGGAAGGTGTTCCCCCTATCACACCACCCACACAGACATGACAGGTCATTGCCGCCCCCATCTAAGCCTTCTGTGGCTACAAACAACTCCATCTCTCCTTTATCATCATCAAGGGGTGCTATGTTCATGGTTCTGTTATGTCTCCATAGGCCTCATGTGTGTGGGGGTGACTCGATCTTACACACAGAAGAATGGGTCTGAAACACTACTATACATTCGGCGCGTCGACATGAGGTTCTGGGGCCAGGAGTATGTATCCTCTGGAGCCAGGAGTATATATGGGTACATTTTTTGTACCATGATTATATATAATAGGAACTTAGTCCAACATCTTCAGAATATGTATATATTACATTTTAAAATAGAGAAGAAGTGTTCATTTATTAATTACAGAGGTTATGTGTTCGGGTGTGTGATAAAAGGATTCGACCCCTATATCAGATAGTGCAGGTATTGACCAAAGACAACAAACCTGGCTTTATCTGTATTTATGCACAGATCCTCCTGGACAGATGAGACAGATCTTACTAGGGTTAGCTGAGAGATGTAGAATACAATGTCATCCACGTACATGCGATTGCTATGCGTTTTTTTAAATAGAATCTTCGCCATGCAATTTATGTAGGAGATGAACAACAAGGTTCCTAAAATAGACCCTTGAGGAACGCCATAATCAACCGGTAATTATTTGGATGCATGGTTATTACACATTACAACCTGGGTGCAGTGCTCTAGATATGCAGAGAGCCAGGCACTGCATATTTTTGGCAATCCAAAGCTATTCATGTATACGTGATAGGAGCCTTTTTTTGTTTACTGGGATGCTTTACTGGTTGGTTGACAAGAAGAGTATCGTGAACCTGTCCCCACCATCACTCAAGCTTTCTTGGTACTCATCATTAGTTCAAAATAATCATGAGCGGAGGATAGTCACTTGTTAATATGTACTGTACATATGCCCAATTAACATGATTGACGGGTCCTAATAATCTGTGAATGACTATTGATTTATCCACTAATAGTACACAATGCTATTACCTGCACATGTATCAATCATTGTAGACTACATGTCATTATGGTAAATGCCAGGTGAGTCGGAGCTGTCACCGTGTGTGGTCAGAGTTAACAGAAATGGCAACGTTGGGTAAACTGTATGTGTACGGCAAGGTCTTCAGATATAGGTCCAGTATACAGGTAAAGGTAAAGTAATTAGTAACCATGAACCTTGGGATTTCCACCTCAATTTTATAGTCATTTATGCCCTATGTTTGTGTGCACAGTACATTTCATGTGTTACTCCTCCCAGCAAAGGATAGAGACAAAACCTCACCACCTCGATATATAAAGGTCTAGAGTTTCAGTCCTTATTCCATTCTGACTGTTACTGGACGGGTCTTAATACAAGTACTATTGTATTTAAGGTTTACGTATGTGGTGGGTGGGAAAAAGGCTCAACAAGTAAGGTGGAAATTACAGTGAGATACATTTATCCCACAGTGAAAGTTCGTATATCGACCTCTCAATAAATCGGACAGGTTTAGTTTATTTACATATATGTAGATGTATTTCTTTTAAACATCTATACTCCCTACACAGCCATAGGGGCACCTACACGATCAAAATGTTTAGCCTACAAGTTGTAAATACGTCTAGATTAGGATATCTGTCATTCAGTAGCATAGGAAAAGGAGCGGCCGGGGGGGGGGGGGGTGGCGCCCCCCCCCCCCCCAATCCAAGAAGCGGGGGGGCTCAACATGTTTGCCCCCCCCCCCCAAAAAAAAAGAAATGATATAGATAAAAAAATATAATTGCCAAGACCCTTTAATACATGGCACAGAATTCCCAAACTTATCTTTCCCACATAGGAAAATGTGGGGGCAGAGGGGCATGGCCTCTATTAAATAGATACCATCATCCCAAATGTAAAGTTACCGATTTAAAAAAAAATCACCATTCGCTATAGGGCTGTAGACTCAAACCAGTGGGTCAGCCATTTTAAATTTCGATACGGTAATCATCACTGATAAGACACACACTGACTGGTACCTTGTCCCTGGGTAACAATCACTTCCAGGGATAAACTTGTACCCAGCCTATCACAATCAGCTATTTTCAGTGCGGGCCGCCACAACCAGCCTCAGTCTGGCCTAGGCCATATCGCTACCCAAAAGAGAACCCTTGTACTCAGGGGTTGGGTCAGTATATTGACTATAGTGGACATCACCTATTGCTAACAAACAATAGAAGTTCCGGGGTCCGCCTGTGACTGCGCCCGTGGCCATAGTTCAAGGATGGAAGAATTGCTATCCCGGTTGCTATAGAAACCTCCAAGACTTAGATGACCCATAGATTTACGATGTCCCTAGCCTAGGCATATTGCGTCGATGTAGGGTTCTAACGCTCTATGCCATGGATCCAATACAAGACTGCCGAAGCTGATAGTTAGGAGAGACAATAGAAGATGCCAATGGTATGGTTGTCTCGGTATTGCCTATAGGTGGCAGCTTCACGTTGGTCACTTGATTAGCAGCTGCATAATCACATATATATGTGCTGAGTGAGAGAGTGAGGGAGTGAGAAGGAGGAAGAGATGGTGGGGTATCCCTTGAATCTTGTGATTTGAAATCTGGACATCTTAACCGCAGGGAAAGAGATAATTATATGTAACTGTGTGATTATCAACATGTACACACTCTATCTCAGCTAGTCCCATTGTTACCTGCTGCCATTATGTAATCTCCTTCCTAATAAGCTCAATCAAGAATACCCTCAGGGAACGCAGGCAATGAAGACAACCAAGGTCGCATCTCTAGAGGCTGTGACCAAAACCATGTAATAAGGGATAGACCTTCGGTATGATGTATATACAGGCTATGGGTCATAATAGACCCTCATACCCTGTGTGGATATCGAGTTTATAGGGTCTATACGACTTAGGAAATGGGTAAAAGTAGGTTTGAATTATTATCTTTCTCAAAGAAAGGAGAGTAACTCTCATCAGTATACGTGGTCTTCCTGAATATACATCATTTTGCCATTAGAGTGTATGTAAAGTACATATAAAGGCTAGGGTAGAGCTTTCAAGTAAGTAGTTTGGGAGGGTAAGCAATCCACAAACCTAAACGATAAGAAACCAACACAAACTGACAACCACCATAGAGAGAGGAGGGTCCAAATAATTGTGTGTAGGTCGGTGAGTAATGTAAATGTAGGTGGGGGAGGTGTGATCGAGTTGACTAATGACAGTGTGGGCAACGTGTTGCATCCCACCATCATCCAGTGGGCGTCGGTAGGTGAGGTGGCGGGTGGGTGTGGCATAAGGCAGGAGGTGTGTGTGTGGGGGGGGGGGGGTATGTGATGAGCTGCTCAGAGGTATATAGAGTAGCTCCTCACCATTAGCGCACATCCTTCACACAGACGCCGCGAGATAGGCAGCAAGAAGCCACTCCTGAGACAAAAGGACATGGAGAGATAGTCAACAGATTGCAGTGCATCTTTCTGTTAAAGGACTGAAGAACATTAGTAACATTGATTTGAATGGTGTTAGAATTTTAAAACATTTATTTGACAGCGCCTGGAAATACTACAGGAAGGAAATTGGAACCAAAGTGGAAAGGTAACAAGTAGGTCCACACGTGGTAATTAGTATATGAGCATCATATTACTCTTACTACACGCACACACACAACATCAGGCCATTGCCTAAAGAACCCTATGTGATGAAAGAAGAAAGGACCAAAGTGACCTTACGATTACTATTACCGTTGGGATATTGCGGCCTTTTTTAGCGCTCAGTTTGCAGCGTCAGTCATATAGAACGCCGTCCTCATCATAACCCACATCCCCTCCAAGGACATCATCTCACCAAGCAAGCCAGTTCAGCTTATTGAGAGATTTAGCAACTTTTTGCTCGACTAGACATCGCTCCTCACTTGCTCAATCTATTTAAACCTCCGACCAATACATTCTCCAGCATCAACTTCACAGTTGCCTTAGCTTTACCTGTGCTGAATAAGTTCTCCATAGAACATATTACTACTGCTGAATATATATTTTGACTCTTATATTCATAATCATGAATGCTGCGATGTGGCTGAGTATTTGGCTCTTAAGCCGGCAGACCCTACAGAATGACAGCCCTGCTGGAGGAGTAGCACTGCCTGCCCTGGAGGAGGGGATGCTACCCCTACGGGACACCCCCATGATGTCGGCACCCCTACCCTACAGACCCCTGGAGAATGAGGAGATGACCAACAATGCAGCCCGTGTTTGGGTTCTACGGAAGAGAAGTAGAGGTAGGTTCAGTTTTTTTGTGTAATATAAAGGTCTTTGTTTCATGCGCGAAAACAATGTTACTATGCTGAAGTACTACAATAGCCGTCCCAATAGGCACAGAACATTGAATCAACATTGATAACTGTTTGTCAATGATTCAATGTTGATTCAACATTGATTCAATGTTGAACCGAATCTTGTGCCCACTGGGGTTCTCCACACCCCAATGGAGAAAATGGGGCCCGTTCTCCAGGGCCCGGCTCCGCAATGTGACCTCATCAGAATAGCTATGAAACCAATCTTTAAATGTATATAATATATTACGTTGATGGGATTAATCAATAATTACTAGTCAATAATCACACTCGGCTCCGCCTCATATAACACGACCTATAACACCACTCGCAGGGAAACTTTGCCCTTAAAACCACCTTTTACAGGTATTCTGTACGATCAGGTACATTGGAAATTTGCTAGGATTTTCTTATGAAATGACCCTTTTTTTTTGTATGACAGCATTCTACGATTTTCTTGAGATAAGCTAGTCGTATGAGATAAGCTAGTTGTATGTGTGCTTATTTTTCTCCACACTTACAAGTATTCAACAGGTGTTGTAAGAATAGCATAAAATGACCCCTGGACGATCAGCAATGGTCGTAGCAGTAAAATAGCCCTCTATATCGGAGAAACTTATGAATCGAGCCCCAGGCCCATTAGACAGATGTATTTTCGTTTATATGTGTGGTAATCTAGGCTTTATTGCAATAACTAACTTAAAATCGCTATCTTGAAATAACTTGCCTGAAATACTGGGAATGTTTTGTCGAGAATACATGGGTTCTAGATGGAAACCACACTGTTTTGCCGTAACATTCTTACGTCCGATACGTTGAAATTCCACTGACAATGCAGGAATCCTTTTTATCTGCAGTTCAGTACTTCACATTTTCTAATTCATAGGACTATGGTAGCGGTGGTGGAGGTCTATCACATGTACACAAAGCAATATAGGTATACAGTGCAATAAACCCTATTCATTTATAGAATGACCAGTTGATTATAGCCTCTTGGTAAACAGCATTTGTAAACCACCTAACTATTAAACGATGAATCTACAGTGCACTTTTCCAAAGGCCCTTGGATTAGTAAATAATGTTTTGTAGTGTAATTTAATAGTAACACTCTTTAAGCGTGGTGAAGAAAATAGTATAATTCAGCCATATTCTAGCGTTACCAACAGATTACAGATACGACAATGCCCTTTTCGTATTACTATTTTGGACCATAAGACTTAGTACGATGATGATAATTATTAATAGCAACTAGAAATACACTTAGAATGTCACCCTATACACTTGCGCTGTATCTGACATCTTAGGCCACTCAAAAGAGAAAGCTGTTTCTCATCACCAAGGACCGAGAAATATGAGACACTGTGGACGAGGGAGGATTTATTTTTTCCTGTTCTTTTTTTTCCTCACGGGCTCAAAAGCTTAGGATAGTATTATTTATACTTTTTTTCTGACAGAATTCACAGTTATTTCTGTCCAACTGCACATTTCTGGCAGTATTAGCTTTAATTTGATACCAGATATGCCAATATATTTGTCCATTTTTATCATGTTTTTGATCAAAAATTAGCAAGAAGAGAGAAAATGATATTCCTCAAAACCTGATTTCTATGATGCGCGCGGTGATGAGAAATCATTTTATCTTTTTGAGTGGCCTTATAGTTTTAGTGCTTGAGGACTGACAACTGGCGGTGTAATCACTGTCTACCTGGCGTTCCCGTTTTCTCCTGAATTCCTTATTAAAGAGCCCTTCCGGAAGTGTGGCGCCTGCCATTAGTCTAGATACCGGCTTCTGTCAAGTATGTATAAATGTGACAGATTTGTGCTGATTCATGGCCACTTAAATACTATAATTGGCTATGGTAAATTGTGGGTGGTGGGCGTAACAGGAAGATTTAGGGAGTGGTCATGTATCACTAACTAAGGGATGCATGTCGAAAGAGATTTCGACCCCTAGCTCTTGAGGGGGCGAGGCGTAAAATCTGATCACCTCACTTAATATGCAAAATATTGCCAGCACGGAATAACTGGGCATGTGGGCAAAAAGGGGGGGGGGTGAAAAGGGATTTCCGCACGTCTGGTCCTGAGGGGGGTGGATGAGGGGATAAAACTTCCGAATCTCTTGAGGTGACATTTCACCCCGCCCCCATCTGTAAATTATGGATGACTGCACTTTGAATATAGGTAGTATAGCGTTTCAGCTGTTCGTAAGCATACATGATCACAATGTACATGTAGCGGGAAAGGCAATGCGACTCCAGCTACTTTTACCCACTAGGTGACTCCACTGTGCTGCAAGTGTCGAGGGCTGAGGTGGAAGTGGTAAAATAATGACCAAGACATCCGGGGTAATTAACCCCCTGATGTCTACGTGGATTTTAGTTCGTTAAATTAGAGTAACTCCAACGTGACTTGATATCCCCTTACGACAGAAACAGGTACGCCCAGCTAGATACTAGACGTAAAGACATATAAAAGATGGGTCCCATGTACACTGAAAATCCATAGATTGAAAGGGTTAGTCAGTTCAGACTATCCTAGGTTGGTCATATGAGTGTTAGTCATAATGGCAAAGTTATATTCAAAAATGACTGAGGGGTCAGTCAGTAGTGGCTAACCTAGGTTCATCATTGGTGTGTTGTATTTGTATACCACTAGTTGGGGCCACCTGTCATGACCACTCGGTGGCTCCCCCTGGAAATAAAAAGACTAAGGTGGGTTGGTCAGTCCTGACCAACCTGACAATAATAACTGACTAACTAGGTTAGGCACTAGTGACTGAGAGGTTGGGCGTATAGGGAGCCTAGGAATATCAGTGTAACACAGCCTGGAGATTAGATAGGTGGGTCGGATCGAGGTTAACACCAGGCTACAACGTAGCCATGCATCAAGTCTTGGATAACAATGTTGACCTGCGGACATATTTCCAATTATCCTCGTTTGAAGTTACCTAAAAGCTCAAGTCATAAAAGCGCTAAATCCTCATGCAGCCAGAAAGACCGTCCTACATTTATTAACGTTTAAATTTCCTCCCAAATGGACTTATCTACTCTTTCATGATTTTCATGTTGTTATCAAAGAAATGAACTATTTATCCTCACGTTTAAACTCTGAAGCTATTTTTGTAATTGAAGCAACATACAGAACAAAACAAACTGCTATGAGGTCATATTGAAAAGAAAAGAAATTTCCCAGAATTGAAAAAGGGCGCAGGCACGCCCTGTTTCATAGCTGTATTCACGTCATATCTACTAAATGTATTGGTTGTAATCGCAGAGTTCGGTGATAATAGTAATACACTGAAGTATAGTATATAGTATACCGTTAAGATGAATTAATCAGGCGAATAGTAAGTCCTATACTACTTACACCTTTTCATTTCATATTATACAATACAGCTGCTTCCGTTGAGTACATCTGGTATTTTGATTATATTCCATTGATGCACAGAAAAAAACAAATATCTGAGAAAATCTTGGAGAAAACACACTGTGCACGATTCTAACAGACTGTTCCATGTATGAACCAAGATGACACAGCGTTGCTGAGTCTGCTCTTTCATAGATAGAGTATGCCAATTACCAGTTCCCAACCACCCCCAGACCACCGGTTCTGGGGGTGGTCTGGGGATGGTGCGGAGCAGTGGGTAAATATCAAAGAGATAGGACCCAATCAGTTGACAGTAGAAGCATAATTGGGGAAGGTGGATGTCGGGTAGGTATAATATTACCTTCCGTACATCATAAAGAAACCGTATATCCCCAAACCTACCTGAGGTGGTTCTGACCCCCAGAAAGCTGAGGGTGGAATCAAAAGGAAAGGGGGTGTGTACACACGTGCGTTCAGACTAGTGCTCAAAAGGTGGATAGACTGGACCCCGAAATAGGGATGGCCTTTCTCATGTGGTTCTCTGGTACACACCTATTCCTCTACATTAAATCATAAGATGCGGTCATCCTTAATATTGTAGATAGTAACTAGATAGTATAACTACTATGCTATGTTTCTGAACTTCTAGAGGCCATCAGAAATTATAGAACCAAGGGCACCAACCCGTTGTTTTGTGAATTTAATCAGGGGAATAGTATCATTATTGTGTGCCTGATGCCCCATATCTGTAAGCATAATATTGTACTCATGGGTATACTTACAAGTCACATGCAAAGGTGTGAGCATCTCAAATGCATGCTTCATATCTTAGTTTATTCAGCAGCGAGACAGCAAGAGACGGACAGACAAAATGACACAGAGAGGGGGAGAGACAGATAGACAGGCAGAAATAAAATAAGTTAAAGGAATTTATTAAACAATTTCTCTTGTCATTTCCATCATAAGGCACATTGATCAAATGATTTTTTGGCATTTTTCCCACTAAAACATCTACCCTGTCCCATATAGGCCGGAAGACATATGACAACATTCTCCAACCATGGGGCTCTACAGCATAAAATTAATATGCAAAAATGAAACAGCCATCCGTATCGTCGGGCTTAGCCATTCTTCTAGATATAACCAAATACTTCAAGCCATTCATAAATGAGACATGATACATTGTAACAAAAATAAATTTCAACAGCCCTTTTCATGCGGCCAAACCCGATTTCTATAGTTCTGCAGTGACAGCTTTTTGGATATTTCAATAACTCAAGTTTGCCTTAGTATGCCAATCTTACAGCAAATACTACTGGAAGCAAGTAGAATTAGAAGATTCAGACCAACTATGAGGATACAGCACATCTCTGTGAAGAGCTGCAACGGTACTCCTGCCGACACCTAGCGTAGATTAGTGTAGTGCACCCTGCAGTTCCTGTATTGTGGAAGTTACTTCCTTCTTTAACGGCGGGGTGGCAGCACTAGTATACTAAGGCCGTGACACTGCAGCTTGGCCTTAGACCCCTAAATTTGACATAGGCCATTGTCAGGCTTAGTGACACGGGATATGAGGAATAGATAGACAGCGACTTGTGATATGGGGCATTTCTTAAAATATAATAAGGGTGACATCGCCATTTCTTAATATTGACATGGCGACATAGGCATTTTATGGACCTCCCCCCCCCCCCCTCCCACCCCAATCAATGGCCCCTGTAGTCAAGTTTGAAATTCTCCCGTGGACAACCATTTGAGTAAATTAAAGGTAGAGCCTCTGCACTGTTATCTTGGTCGGATGGATCCAGTTGCCGGTAATATAATAGCTTGTAACATTTAGATCACAAGCTTAAGTAAAATATAGAGATGTTTATGAGAGAAAGGTCAGCATAAGATAAGGGTGACTCTAGGCAGGGTCGGGTAACCGGTTCAACCTGTTTAGGGAGTGGTCATTTTTTAACAACAGGTGGGGGTTGGTGGATTTGGGGGGGGGATAAAAAGATTGCACCCCTTTTGAGCGAAAAAGCCTGCATGTTACTATAGCTGAAAGGGGTCAGCCGCAATCAATTTCAACCTGCCTGGGTGGACCCCTCCTGCGGGGGGGGGGGGGACCAAAAAGAATCTGACCAGCTCGCGCGAAATTCACCGACCCCCCCCCCCCCTCCGCCCCCTTGTTTAGAAAATAACCACTCCCTTAGGTGACGCTCATCATCCGTTGCTCATCCATTTCTACGCATCATTTGCCCTTAAAGCTGGGCCGTCAGAAAATAAGTTCAACATTTTCCATACATGGACTAAAATAACAGTTCCACCAGAGGGAAACAGTGTTTGGATAGGGGACCATGAACATTGTCCAGCTACAACATATTCACCCTATCTTGTGCCTGTAAGAGCTGAGCTCCCAGCCCTTAAGAGCCCTCTTGTGAATCAAAACTGAACTATAACCAAAAGTGCTTTTGGCCTCACTTCAACCATGACGGTCAAGCTTTAACATCGACTCCATACTTGCCTCTGTAGACAGGTGGCAGCACGGTCTGTCAGTGTAACCAAGGGGGCGTGTCTTGCTGGATATAGTTGAAGATGGAGCCACCAGGTGGCACACATGATGCAACATACTTACCCCTCAGCTCTTACTCATACCATACACCACCTTCTCGTTGCAGTTCATGCACCAACTCTTGCAATATCGCAACTCTTTCTACAAGCGTTTTCTCTCTATGTCAAGTCTTTTTCAATCTCGATTCTCTCAGCAATGTTACATGTTTACGTGAAGAAGATGAGAGTATAAACTTCTATTCTAACATGTAAAATAGAGAAAATCCAGATTAGAATAGACTTGACGAGGATAAATGCATACTCGGAACCAGTCAGATGCACCCTTAACTATGTCACCAAAAAGACGTGCACAGAACTATGATCTATACCGGGCCGTGGGATGGGTTGTTCAATAACAGATACTCTATATAGACACATGTTGGTATTGATTTAATTCACTTGAATGTTGATCCCTTTATCGGAAATATCAATTCGGATTCGGGTATCATAAGCCAAGTCATATTGCCACTTATCACGTGCTGTATATTCATATATCAAATTTACAATGAGTGGATGAGGAGGTTCAAAGTGTTAAATTATATATGTGAAGAGCCCTGAGCAAGGAAAGGCGGGTCATCCTTTCTGTTAAGCTGCTTATAAACAACATATTTATCATAATCAACAAGTAGCGGAACCATGGATTATTATAACGTGAAATACATTTGGTCCGATAATCATGTTGAAGATGTATATAAATGTGAGAGTTATGGATACAAGAGATAGATAGATCTGTGTTGTTGAAACGGGCCATGGCGACCACGCGGCCCAGTGGCGCTGTGTGCTGACGCAACGCCCAGTTCCCGTATACTACTTAGACATTCAACCAGCTCCTATTGGATACCTATTGGCTGCTATACGCCTCCTTGTTCTGCTTGTACTAATAGACATCTCTTGCATTTTCACGCAACCTTCTGACCAGTAGGTCCCATATCTTTTCCCTCTTGATCAGATATATAAGAAAAGGCACCAAAGAATGTGTATCAAATGAAGAGAATGTGTGTAAAATCCACTTGGCACAAATACTAAAAGCATGTATACGTGTATAGTATCAACATGCATAATGGGCATCCAATAATGATGTGTTTTCTACACCCCTGTTCCTGACCCTTCTAACGCAGGAGGCACTTTGGCAATGGACGCAGGCATACACCGGACACGGTGCTATTAGTGGTTTTAGCTCTATGGGCCGCGTCTTTCTGTAATTTCATTCTTGCTCCAGCTGCATTGCTACCATCTGCGTACACCTGTCCCACACACCATACAGTGGCACTTGTTACCGCCAAAATGACCAGACCTTGAACATTTGCTGGATTTTGCATCTTCTCATGAGGGGACCAGGGAAAGCAGGAATCGATAACAATGGTAGGAATTCTCTATGCTCTCCTACACTATCAGAAGTTAGTGCAGCTGCACAGTGAGTTATACTGTAGATTTGCAGTACAAAATGACGTATTTTTGGTTTCAGTCCTTTTATACCTTTATACTTTGGTTTTGAAACCAAAAATGCGTCCATTTATACTATTATACTTTGGTTTTGAAATCAAAAATACGTCCTTTTATACTGTATTATCTACAGTATAACTCACTGTGCAGCTACACTTACTTCTGACAGTGCTTTCCGGTTCTTGTTTGCTGATCCCTAAAATATCTGGGTCCGAGGTTTTGCTGGTACCCGTCCAAGTTTGACGGGTAACAATAAAACTGGACTTACCAACTGTTCATGCCCAGTGTTCCCTATGGTCCAGATATAAAATGCCGTATTTTCGGGTTGACTATTTACAGTATGGTTCTGCCCAGCAAAAGTCCGATGTCAGGTCACGGCAGTAGTCGCTACAGCCTTCCTGTAGAAGCTTGAGGAAGTAGAAACCCGACAGTCCAGGTGCCCACTAACGGAGGCAGAAACCCTCCCTCCCACTCACCCCTCCAAGCCTCAAAACAATAGCAAGCCAAAAGTGGTGCCTGCATAGATAAAGTAAATTTGAACTCGGACACGATCGACCGTAAGGCGAGCTCGGAACGCAAGCTCAGGTGGCACGGAAAGCTAAATAACGTCTACTCGTCGCGGCGACGCATTGCGCATGCGTCCCGAGGGACGCACTACCGGTTTGTCCTCAGGTAAACAGATGACCTATGACCTCGAGGCAGTGGGAAATACTGGGAGAGAGGACCAGGAAAAACAAGTGCAAAAACGTGAATAAAACTCCCTCGACAGATCATATGCGCTGCACCGGAATCGCTGGGCGGACAAAAAGAGGTCTTCCCTAGTACTTTGTGGCATGTTTTATAATCTGTATTGGCGAAATGGCAAAAGGAATTAAAAGGGTATCAACGTAAAAACATGGCTGTTTCGATCAGGCCTATTGTTCTATAGGGAATTCTTCAAGGAAGCAGAAAAAAGAGGCACCAGAATTCCGAACATCTCATAAATAGACTGAGCTTAATCAATAACATATCCTGCTCATTATAATTCAACAGAGCACTCCAGTGAATTTTACTCGTTCTCAAAAGAATTCGGAGATTCTAACCCTTGAGGAACCACATAGTGTGATAATGTCACGCGCAATATCGGAATTTGCGCAATATCGGAACTTTTATACCTCATTAAGAAC
Source organism: Harmothoe impar (assembly GCA_947462335.1). Lineage (NCBI taxonomy): Eukaryota > Metazoa > Annelida > Polychaeta > Phyllodocida > Polynoidae > Harmothoe > Harmothoe impar. The sequence continues at coordinate 39,549,551 of OX381714.1, forward strand.
TATTTTAAAATAAGCTAGTGTGTCACACAAACAGTGAGGTAGGATTAAAAAAGTATTTTCAAAGACATCTTACTGTATTAGTTAGCTCTTTGTTGTGTTATAGGCAACTAAACTCCCATTGTTTTATCACAGCAGAGCCATTGTTGCCACACCTTATTCACACCTACAGTAAGGTGTGGGATGCATAGGGACTTCCTACTGAATGTTATTACACCTCCAAGGGGATGGACATCATGACAAATATATCTAAATGTTTTATGTGTAGAACAGTTAGGAATTCTGAAACTGCCCAATGGAAGTAGGGAGCAATTCCGGAATTGCCCTGCGCAGTTCCGGAATTGTACATGGGCAATTCCGGAACTGAGCTGGTTCCTATTCTGCGCCTGACAATAATACCTGCATGCATCATGCTGATTTTACATGGCTGTATCAACCCAATAAGCGCAATTTGGTGCTTGATTGCAGCGAGTTACTCGCCAGAATAGTCTCCCGGCCCAACACTGGGACTACATCCATACATCATGACGGTAAAGGGCATAATGCATTATGAACAATGTGTAGTAGCTCTTAAAGAGTGCACTAACGAACCCATGATGGTCCATATCTATGTATGTTACCAAATGGTAACTTTACGCTGTCTTTGCTATCAACATGAATGATTTCCAGCTGTCAAAATGGAAAACTTATACAACCCAAGGTGTAGCAGCTATCCTTTAGCATTAGCAATCGGGACTTAGATGGGGGGAGGGGCTCAGCTAAAACCAGTTATATCATTATTTATAACGTGTGCGTTGATAAGGATGAGTCAGCAGTTTCCTTCAACTCTGATTGCACCCCTCCTCATGCCTTACACAGGCCGATGATATAAATCTTCGGACAGTGATCCTACCAAAGGGCCCAATTATATCGATGTTTGTCGCTCACAGTGTTATTCAATGCATAGGAGTAATAGGGTCACTGAGTACTGACAGCTGATTGAGAGGTGAAGAAGTGCATCACTCTTAGCCACTAATAGTGAGTTGGGCAGCATGAAATTGAATAATCATCAAAGTTATACAAAGTAAACCCTTGAAAATCATGGCAATTCAACAACTGGCCATATACCCCATAAGTTACATTTAAGATTAAAAAAAACAACTAATGTTAACTTTTAGTGGGGTCCTAAATAGGTGCCCGCTAAAGCCCCTTCTGCAACACTTATAATATGTCACTATATAGTTACTCCTAGGAGTGAATGTCACTCTTGATAGTCACTCTTAATTCCTCGTGCAACACTTTACTAAGAGTGACATACGCAGTTAAGGTGGATCGCTACCCTTTACTTTCTTCAAATTCTTAAATCTGTCCGAGTGGGCTAATATTACATAGCCAGATACATAATATAATTATACATTCCCTAAACTGTGTTAAAAGTTTAGATCCTTTCAAGCAAATTGTGCATCTTGTAATACTTTGAATATAAAACATATTGGTAAGTGATAAATATATATTTTTTAAACATGGGCTAGTACATTGCAGATATTTACTATCCACAACACTATAAATGCTATGGTATTGCTCGAAATAGCCACGGGTATAATTCATGATAATTTTATACATTGACTTTTGCTATTTTACCCATCATGCAATGCCATATGTATCTAATTTAGTCATCTTTTTCATTATTGTTCATTTTCAAAGGCCCAAAACCCTGGAAATATGCCTGGGACCCCCTATTAAACTTCTTTTATGTGTTATCAAATGATCTGAACTATTTTCTGAGAGAGTTTTAAAAAATTCTGTTAATATGGAATACTTATTTAGCCAATAAGGCTACAAAAAATGATGATTTATTCCTACTCTTTCCCGGAACATCATATTTTTACCCTAGAATGCCATGGCGTACAACTTTAAAGTTAGTTTTCCAGTAAAGAGGAACATATAGGCGTTTCACATGTGATGTTTTACATTTCTGCGCATATTGGTTGATATGAAAAAAAATCATGGATGTTTTCAAACCTTTTTCTCATTTTCAGAAAAAAATATAATACTTTAATTTTTCAAAATTCTCCAAAAGTATCTACATAAGAATGCATAGAAATATGTATTCTGTGCACCACCGATAACCCTCGTCAATTGTAAAATGTGACACTATTAACGACAGTTGTTATGAATCAGACTCCGGCTCTGATGAAATCCAAAGCTGAACTGCTGAGAAATATCTTTTCAGATTTGTATGTGGCTTTAATTTCATTCTGTGCTTCTGCAGAATCGTTTCTGAAACGACCATCTGAATTAACTTGTCTACTCCCAGAAAAGTCCCAATGAATAAGAAAGAAAATAGGACTTTCAAAGTGTGACTTTCTTTCTGAGACTAACATAGCAGTTGGCAAAGATACCCCAGTGTCTTCTCAAGAGCCTTAATACCTGATGAAGAGAGTCTCCTTGTGGTACCAGATACAGCCGTGGTATAGGCATTCCGACGCACGTCTTTGTGTTCTACTTTAGCGCAGGAGCATCAGGTGGAGAGTGTATCCATGAGGGCGTGACCTCTAGTACTCCCTGACCCCACCAGGTGGGGTACCTGTATGACGCTTTTGTGCCATGGTTCAATTTGCCATAATGACGTGCCGCCGAGAACCAATGTAGCACTTTCCTATAATGTCCTACCCCAGATGATATCAGGATAATAGTTATTACTCGTATATGATATCATAAGTGTACTAAGCTTGTATTTGGTAGGCATAATGGCCTACTTGTCAGTCAATTTCATCATGATAGTTATATGGTGTATATTTATGGAGCTTCAGATAGGGTGATACTAGATAGTCCAACCATAGTTCGGAAACTTACTTGGCTGCCTCACTCCCTATAATGTGACAAACATGTGATTCACAGACACATGTAGAAAGTAAACAGTGCTTTTAAGGGACATATCAATGCACTCACAGACCAAGGTCAATGCCCTGTTGATTTCTCATTCTTCACAAGAACTGGCATATTTCTTTTTGTAAGAATCACTTAACTACGTGGTTTACACGAGTTGTGCTAGTACATACGTAAACTACTGGCATATTTATTTTTGTAAGAATCACTTATAATTAACTACGTGGTCTACACGAGTTGTGCTAGCATGAGTATACATAGAGAAAGCAAACAGCGTCAAAAGGCAGTCCAGGTTGTCTCCAAAATGACTCCAGCCTTTAGGGGAGCCCAGATGCTTATGTGACTCCCTTAGGTGAGTCGGGGAACTATGTGACTCCCCCAGATGACTCCCTTATGTCGCCCAGGGAGTCACCTAGGCTCTCTTATGCAGCCTGGGCTCCCATAAAGAGGGGAGTCATTCTGGAGGCAACAGGACTCCCTTTTGACGCTGAACATTTCTTTTCTCATTTTGTTGACATGTCAAGCTTTGGTGGATTTGGCCCTTAATTAATCAGGATAAACTTATACCGGAGCCCATGACAATAAATTACTAACAGTAAAAATGACAATTAAAACGCCTTCTATAGAAAAGGTTTATACTGTAATACCACCTTCCTGCAACTCGTTCTGAAATAATACAAGGAGTACTATAGACAAGGGAAATTCCAGAGGTGGAATAACAAAAGGTTCAACGACTTACTACAATTCTTCAATCAGTGAATATTATAGACAAAAGCTAACGCCAATTGATACCGTCTCTGAATTTAACAAGTGAGAGCTGGGGTCATATCTCATAAAGCCGCAGGCTGATTGGGATATGGCCCAGCCCTACCAGTGAAATGTGTCAGAGACGGTAATAATGTAATTGGCATTTGTGTTTAGTTTTATTTGAATCCATTTAATGAAGGAAGGACAAATTTTTTAGCCCATTGAATACATCCACATTGTATTCTATTGGGGCCAACGTATACGGCGATTCCAGTACTAAAGTATAGTGAATCATTTAAAAAATAATTATACCAGTTAGGCCATGTTTTCACTCACCCATGCATTCCCACCATTCAAAAGGAAGACATAAGATCATCCTCGGTCTAACTACACTAGACCATTTTATATTGCAATCATTTTTATTTTGATGGGTAATTGAATCAATATTTTCTAATAACACTAGAAACAGGAAGTAAGAGAGCACTTTGTGGGTGTGCCTCCATCGCATAAAATAGTGAACTAGTCTTAAATCAAATCAAATCACACCTGTACACACCGGGTATTAAAAAGGTATTGGTATACCCTGGAGGACAGGAGCAGACAGGTCACCTCCTATATCCTATATCACCAGTATGGTGACACATTAACATTGCACAGTCCAAGATATCACAGTGGTGGCGGAACAGAGAGGGGTGGGGGGAGGGGCAACGTCAAAGTTGGAGGGGGGGGGCAAAGTGTGTTTTGCCCCCCCCCCCCAAACAAGCAAACGCAGAAACCCATAGAAAACAAACTCAGAATCAATTAACTGTAAATTCCAAAAAGAGTTCTAAGCTCATACAACCTGTTTCAATCCACTATGAATGTGCCAATTTTATAGAAAAATTCCAAAGTTTTCCTATATTCATATAAGTACATACCGCAGAAATGAAGGTGAAGGCTCATGAGCTGGCACCTACTGATTTCACCATGAACTGACCACAAGTTCACCATAAGACAACTTCAGTCTACAGAGTGTTAGCAGTAACCCTAAAGTGGTCGACTCTAGGCTCATTTGGTCCACATTAAGTGAAAACAGACTATTTAAGATTTCCAAATATAAAGGCAATGATCTACATATAATATTGATTTATAAAATTATCAAATATGATCAATTGAAACCCATGGATCATCTACCTATGTCTAGTATAACAGGTATTATCCATTAGTGGTTTTACTTGACAGAATGAAGGATCTGCTAATGGTCATGAAATACTGTGCCGGGAAGGGTAGACTTACGGTGAATCTACCCTACACCTGTAGATCTATAGATCTCTGTGGCTGTAAAGATAAACTCATTTTGTGGCTGGTAACGTGGGAACTGGCCTCCACAGGAGGTTGAGATGAGGGTTGTGGGGGCCTTATCCCCCAAACGTGCCATTAAGCCTCAAATGAGTGACTATTTGACGGATTATGGTACACCAAGCGACACTATTCTACAAATATGACACACGCATAATTAGCAGCTGCACTGATATTCCTAGGCTCCCTATACGCCCAACCTCTCAGTCTCTAGTGCCTAACTTAGTTAGTCATTTTTTGGATCCCTATACAGCCAACCTAGATTAGTTATTATTGTCAGGTTGGTCACTACTGACCAACCCACCTTAGTCTTTTTAGTTCCAGGGGGAGCCACTGAGTGGTCATCACAGGTGGCCCCAACTAGTGGAATACAAATGCAACACACCAATGATGGACCTAGGTTAGCCACTACTGACTGACCCCTCAGTCATTTTTGAATATAACTTTGCCGTTGTGACTAACACTCATATGACCAACCTGGGTTAGTCTGTACCGACTAACCCTTTCAACCTATGGATTTTCAGTGTGTGGCCATCATGCATTTCTAACGTTGCAGTAGAAAGCAAATTGATGTGTTGTGACACTGTCATTTTGAGGTGAGAATAATTATGATAATGGATTTACAGATAACGTACATTTCTTCCAATGGGTCTTTTTTCCAACACAAACTTCTAGTACAAAATGTATGGCCTCTAGATGTAAACATAATTATTTTCCAATGACTGATTTACAGGTATGTTGGCTATAGATATTGACTTTTTGAGACACCGCCTGAGAATGAAATTGGAAAAATCAAGTTGTCATGTGCGCAAGGAAATGAATGAATACAATGGTGTATAATAGTATTCGCTAGTTTAAGAGATTAGGCTTATACAGTAAATGGGTATTAAGTGAAATTGTGAATTAAGTGAAATTAGGATGGCTTAACCAGGGAGGTCCATGTCTCTGGCTTAACTTTTAAATTCCCATATTTCTATTAGTATTAGGCAGATACCATGTCATTGTGTGCTCACACTTAGACTCGGCCCCCGTATGTATCGGCGTGTGTGTGGTCACGGGTGGGCGGGTCTGACAGCGAGAGACTAGCTCACACTCAGCTTAGAGGTGTGACAACGCATCATTGTGTGCTCACATCCATTTAGCAATGTGCTAACACATCATTGTATAATAACAATTTGACGTACTTTGCTTCTGCAACGTGAGGTGTCTAATGAATCCCTATGGGATGGGACAAAACTACTCTAATTGGGATCTGGTACTGCCGTCTAACGACAAGTCACGTGTAGTAAGCGCATGTCTTGTGAATACCCCCCCCCCCCCCCCAATCGTGTCGAAGAGGATTCTTTTACTTCCTATGGTTCCCCCGGATCCATCTGTCTTGAAACTTTGAATAAATGACCTTTATGAGCTGATGATAATCTATCTATAGTCTTGATGACTTACTAAGATGATTATTATTGATTTGGACATATCCCAGCTCCTCAGTGGGCACAAAATCAAGATATTTTATCGATGCGGATATATCCCCAATCCTCAGTGGGCACAAAATTCAGTTTAAGTTGAATCAACGTCGAATCAACATCCTATGGTTCCCCCGGATCCATCTGTCTTGAAACTTTGAATAAATGACCTTTATGAGCTGATGATAATCTATCTATAGTCTTGATGACTTACTAAGATGATTATTATTGATTTGGACATATCCCAGCTCCTCAGTGGGCACAAAATCAAGATATTTTATCGATGCGGATATATCCCCAATCCTCAGTGGGCACAAAATTCAGTTTAAGTTGAATCAACGTCGAATCAACATCGAATAAAAATTGACAAACGTTTTCCTATGTTGATTCAATGTTCTGTGCCCACTGGGGAGGGTAGACCATCATCACCCTAGACTAAAGCTGCTAACCGTCTGGACATAATATATCACGGCATATGTTGTATATCGACTAGCTGCTATAGGCTAACCACATGATACCAACAGATAGACTTTCAGCACTTTCATAGTCAGCTCTATTTCAACCAAGTAGAGGATCACTACACATATAAGGTGCTATACAGGGGTGTAGCACTTCTTTATATTGCAGTGAATGTATCGTGTTGAGTGGCCAGTCCCTACACCACTGGCATCAGATAGACCTGTATGCCTGGTCAAAGCTATATCGATTGACAGCATCCTGTTTCTGATACAATGTAAAGGCAGTTAGTATGGATTTCTCCCGGTTCTTGAATTGGGCGAACCTTTTCTAAAGCCGACGCTATGCCAAAGAATCTTGATCATTTTCCGATATGGTTTCATCCTCTCTTCATTTATGGTATGATTTTAATTAGATGCCTTCAGAGACGGTGAACCACAAATGCTGAATATAATTATGGTATTGATGTATTATGGTTGTACTTATCATTGTTAAATTCAGACTGTATAGGAACCAATCCGTTGGACCAATTTTCTACCCAAGGTTCTAGACATAATGATATACTTCTCATCTGGGACATATTCCTCAAGTCTGCACGATTCTAATCTGTAGAATTCCACCTTCTACAATGCAGGCCCGATACTGCTTTGTAGCCAGATGAAGGCTATAGTATTGGTCGCTATCGCACAGTTGGCTGAGAGAACAAAAGAAATGCCCTAGCTGTATGTGCATGCGACCCGTTGAGTAGCCTCTCCATCCGTGAGTGTAAATCAGATATGATACTCATGAGTAGCTGCAGTAGTCTTATAAGCATTGGATTATGGTAACTCTATCCTCGGCTGGAGCCTTGGACAATAATTACATTGTCCTTGGCTTAATGTGATTCAGTACTCCACTGCTCGCTGAACCTGAGAAATAAGCCTCCGAGACAATAGATCAGGACTAAAGAAATTATTATGTTCCAGTAACCCTACCCTTTTTTGGCTCTTCTTGTGGGAAAAAATAAAAATTTACCAAATTTACCAAATCAACATAATCATATTTTGTACAAAGAAATTCAAAGAATAAACGACCTTCCTATCCCACTACTTCTTTGCCATGTTACCGGGCCACAACTGATTTTCCCGGCCTCATCTGCTCATCTCTCTACACAATGGGATGTGCTTGCACATGATCTCCCAGTACCAATAACGTGGCATGCCGATTTCCCATTGTGCTCGCATGGTACATTATGGTTGTTTCAGTGCATAAAGTACGTGCTCTCTTGCCGTGTATTTATATAAATACACGATATATGTATTCATACATAGAGGTGTAGCTCGGTAAAAGAACTAATGATGGGCATGCACTTTTCATATGCATTGCTTTAGATGTACAATTTCGTATTACAAGTTATAAGATGACTTTATTGCATTATACGCTTGTATAAACATGAATACATTGATTTAAGGCGGCATTCTCAACAAGGATGGATATATGTAGTATAAAGTAGTATCTAGTCAGGTCCCGAGTGGCATGTTAGTAGTGAGAGTGTAGCTTTTATCTTCAAATGACAGCCTAGTTTCATCTCCAACAACCAAGACGTCAAGCACGAGCTGGAAATGACACAACAGTCAATGAATCAATACCCTTGTTCAATGAAAAAAGGGCAAGGTCCCATAACAATGGCATGATGTAACTACAGTGTCTGAATAAATCTGCATGAGGTTACTAGATCAACATCATGTATTGGAATCCCAGCAATACATTGTTAACTATAAGAATACCCCATTTATAGTTTTTACATGGTTTTCTTTGCTGGTTAAGATTGGGCTACCTGAATCCCCCTTCACATATATTGGGAATTGCTAGAAGGGGAGATAGGGCTGGACCCAGGAATTTAAAAAAAAAGTGGGGGGGGGGGGGGGTCCGCAGAACCGGAAAGCGTTGCACGGCGACTCGCGGCGGATCAAAATGTCATTAGAAATCCAAAACGGGGGGGGGGGGGGGGGGGATCCGAGCCCTGTCCCCCCTTTGAGACTGACAGCTCTCCTCAAGCTAATGATGGAGCAGACTCCCCACATAGATTTTACCTAGTTCAGCATCTATTTCAACACAGGTATCGAGCTAGGGCTCATAATAGAGCCATTTAGATTCACTGCATGTCCAAAATGGATAAGCTAACGTAGAGCTAGTTGTCGGTTTAGTCTTCGTGTCTAGCTGTGGTATGGTCGATAGGAAGGCCATCAACACGTTATTGAACGTTGCCATCTTCTATGTGCTTCCTGAAAAATGTTTGCCCTTTCAACGTGTTTTACATCTAATTAATTTTTTTCCTAAGTCTTTTGTCATTATAATGTTTTCTAAATGTGTGTATCCTATAGTAGGGTAAAGGCTACAAAGACATGGACCATCCACATGTATGCCACACCCTACTAACGTAGGAGGAATTACTCATGTCAGTTCTCAGTTAGTAAATCCTGGTTAAATTCTATATAGAGCAGTAAGAAAACATTTTTACCCAGCATAGGCCTATGCACGTATAAACCCTGGAGGAGGGAGCGGTTCCACGGGTGCGAGTTGCTCGCCATCCCATCTAGCAGATGCCAGCGGCGCCTGTAGTTTACCTTTCTGCCGTAGCGCCACAATATGACATCATGCGACAGTGTCGCTAGGAGACATTTAAATTGGTGATGGTACCGTACATAAGGCCACCCTGGGGGCCGAGACACAACTAACGAACCTTACGTTAAATCAGTCATTAAAGCAAGTAAGCGAGACACAACACTTTTTGCGTTATTTTTTAAACTCCGAAATCGTCCAAAATTTGCGTTAAGAAAAAAAACCCGCGCAAAGTGAGACAGAACGAAGACATGCGTTATTTCAATGGCGTTGTGATTTTTCATTGGCGGTAAAATCGGCCAAATATCCAGATAGTATTTTTTCCACTTGGATGTCGTAACGCAAGTTGAAAAAAATGGGAACCAGTGTATTTTTGTGGAAGAAAAGGCGGGAAAAAGAGATTCTGCAGCGTCTCTGTGTAGTCTGCAATATGGCGAGAGCCAGGGACAGCCTGGGCAGGACCCGCAGGCGCTGTAAAGTTCGGTCCTCGCCTATTTCCTTGTACAGAAAGGACGAATTCGTAGCACGGTACCGACTATCCAAGAAGGTCGTTTGCAGTGTGGTCCGTAGGTGGCGGAAACATTCTTATGCAAAGGGCCTACCTAATGGGGGTGGGCTCACCCATATCAACCGGGTAAGTAGACAATAAAAGATGAACCCCTCTCCTTTCCCACCTTCAAATATTCTTTATTTCACCTGCTGTTTCCCTTCCCCCCCACTTCTTTTTTTGTCATATTCCCTCATAAATATTCCCTAAAAAATAAATGGTATACACAGTACCTCCCCCCCCCATACAACCCCTTACAACAGAACACAAAATGGCATAATATAAATATAAATGTTATATCTCTTTATTTAACCAACATAGTGATACTATAGCATCAATGTAATAGTTGAACAATTTTATTTTTCAGTTTTGCTTAGCATTGCGGTACTTCGCCACGGGGGCACTATACTCCGTCTGTGGAGACACGCAACACGTTTCCACCTCCCTCGTCGGTCGGGCTGTGAGGGACGTGAGCGACTATTTCTACCAACACCAGGCTCAATACATTCGCTGGCCAGAGACGCTGCAGGAGAAGATACAGAACGCGGAGAGGTTCTACAACCACAAGAAGGCCAAGACCCCTCAAATTATCGGCATTGTTGATGGAAGCCACGTCGCGATTCGCAAGCCCAAAGTTAACGAAAGCACCTACGTTAACAGAAAATCCTACCACTCCATAAATGCCACGGTATGTGTTATCCCTTTTGAAATAACCCCTTCCTTTTTATTCATATTTTTTTACCATGTGATGGTGTCATGAAACATGCATTGTGTTAAAATAAAATGTAGACACTGTACTATAGTCCTATATAGTACTACTTAAAATAAAATGTAGACACTGTACTATATTTGAATACAACTGAACCTTTACTATAATATTACAGTTCATCTGCGACTACGACAGACGGATAATTCACATTGACCCACGCTGGCCTGGTTCCGTCAACGACGCCTATGCTTTCAAGACCAGCTACGTTGGCCACCAAGCTAGGTTAGGGGAGGACGGAGAGGATGGGCCGCTGGGGAAATTCGTTCTTCTTGCAGACTCTGGGTGAGTACGTCATGTAAAATAAAAAATGTACTTTTAACCCGCTACACCAGTATTACTTGTCATAACATACCACATCTTACCGTATATTAAATTAATATAAAATAAATCCAATATAACACATGGAAACGGTACCATTCTGTGAAAAATATGACATTTGGCCCAGGCCATTCATACAATAAAACAACGGCATTTTTCAGATACGCGTTGCAGAAGAACGTTTTTGTTCCATACAAAGTGCCGCGCACCGCTAAACAGAGAAAATTCAATCGCTGGTTCAAAAAGCTTCGGGCACGCATAGAACAGAGCATTGGCGGTGTCAAACAACGACTACGGTAAGTTAAGCTGTAATACAGTCAGGTGCGCTAAATAACGCAATATAACAAATCATATTTAACCCGGGCCACTTGATGTAAATAACTTTCTTCCTGTTGTGCAGAGTCTTTACTTGCATAGCAGTGCATATGATACAGAACCAAACATGGCAGTACAAGGTACAACTGTTCCCCCTGCACATAGAACAGGTGGTGTATGTCAATAGTTCAGTGCAGTGTAGTACGTATAGTCTGAGTTCCACTGTGTGTCATACTTTCTTGCAGAATTCTTGACTCCTCCAGCGGATACCTCATGCACGACCCCGTGCGGGCAGCGAAGATCATTGTCACGTGCTGCTGTCTGCATAACCTCGCTATAGACCACGGCATCGCTATCAAGGAGCACCCGGACGATCCCTGGACACCCCGTATGGAGCGTTTGGAGCAGCCCCCCCAGACAAGGCCGGCAGATGTGGCTCACCAAATCAAGGCAGTGCGAGATGCATACGTTGAGAAGAACTTTTAATTTCTATTTCCACTGTGTATGATGTATAGTGTTATTCTTTCCTTTTTTTCTTTTTCCCCTTTTCCCCACTCTCCTCCTTTCTTTTCCTTTCTTTTTTTTCATCCAGTTTGGCATTTTTCAAAATGGCTCCCTTCTTTGGTTTACTGGTTTTCTTTTTCTTTGCAGTGTGATGTAGTTCTTGCATTTTTTCAACTTGTTTTTCCTCTTCCCTTTGTAATTCCTTCTTCATTTTTTCTCTTTTGACCCTGAGTTCCAAACGTTCCTTTTTCCTTTCCTTTTTCATTTTTTTCTCATGCATCTGCTTCCTTTTCAGTTTTTTCTCCCTCTCCACTCTGCGGTCATTCTTATCCTTGTAGTTCTTGGGAACCCCAAATTTCTCCATTGGCACAGCGCTGTAATCTGGCTTGTCTGCCCTGTCTGGTTCCCATATCAGCTTGGCGTTCTTCCTGCTAGGGGTACGCTGCCGGTGTCCTATGTCAGCCTCCTCTATACCGGGTATGCCTGTCACAGAAAGGAATGTTCCGGATATAGTGTGTCACAATGTAAAGAAATGTAAATCATATTTGTATGACACGATTTAAATAAAGTATGTTATTTTTTTAATACAACGCAAACTGCGTTGAAATACTGCCATATGTTTAGTGGTGGTAAGAAGATAAAGTATTTTACATGTGGAATGATATGCGTTGTTGTACATACCTCTTACTGCCTCCTCCCGCAGGTAATCGAGAGCCTTCCCCTCTGGCTGCTTCAGCTGCATAGATTTCTTTATTACACCTTTCCCGGTGGTTGCGATAGCGAACTTCAAATCGGTGTACTGAAAAGCATCATAGCATATAAGTAAAATACTGTGAAATGTTACGTTATTTCATTGTCACTCATACTTCTTTAATATATTTACTTTCATCGCACAACGGGCAGAAATATAACGAAAGTACATGATATTTTGATTTTCTGCTATATGTAGCTAGCTGGAACACAGCGTTGTACGTTCTAATTTGTTACCAAATAACGCATGTGGCATTCATTGAACATTACTGTTCAGTTTTGCTATATGACAGCCAAAACACATGGCATTAGGCATTAACGCATCTGTATCACATGTTACTTTTTCTGTACTATGTACATACTGTAGGGACAGCCGACATGGCATGTTCTATTTATTTATTTCATGCAAAGAAGCACGTACCTTCTTTTTCACTCGTTGTGAGTAGTCTGCCGTCTTTGTTCTACACTGGTGGATGGTACGATGTGTGTGGGTCACGGAGTTGACATAAGCTGTATATAGGAAAGGAGAATAATTGTATTGTCATACAAATTGTTGTATAAAATAAAACACTAATTTATTTGTATCACTTTACTGCACTGTGTCCCTGTGTTGATATTTTATGACAATGTTATTACTAGATGCAAAGGGAGGGGTAAAGGTATAGCCACAGCAAGACTACTCACCTGCTACATCCTTCCATGCCCTACGCTTGACATCCTTCCCCCCACCGGGCCCATCAAAGTAATACTTTATCGCGTCGCGGTTGACGTTTACTGCAAGCATAAGGTTGTCAACCTCCTCTGTTGTCCACCGCGTCCTTACTATCTCCATGTCTGACCTCATGGGCCCTTTCTCGTCAAACACTTCCCCCCCTTCCAGCAACTCGTCCTCTTCCTGCCCAATATCTGAGAGGCTGTCCTCATCACTGAGGATCTCCCCCCCAACCTCTGTGTTACAGGAGGTGTTGTTTGTGTTTTCTGCAGCAGCTGGCACATAATTATACAGGTGGTCCACCCCCTCCACAGTTTCAGCTGAGTCATTGGGGGCCGGGGCAAGCCCTGCCGCAACAACACGTGGGGTGATGATCATCTGTTTTTTCCTGCTCCCATGTTTCTTCTGCTTTCCACGTTTCTGTGACAATGAAAAGAAGAAAAACCCTATTAGTAAACCTATACAATATTGGCGATAATTTAACGCAAGTTGTCGATTTGCGCTAAGGACGTTAATTTTTGAAAGCGTTTTCCCATGGGAAACATGGAATAAATGCAACTTATTTTACTACCTGGACGTTCTCTGAATGGCTGGGGACAAGGGGGAACTTACCTTGTCTACCTTGTGTGTCATTTCATCCTTATTCTTCACCATTTTTTGTCCGTGAAGCTGTAGTGGATAACGCAACTGAATACGGTACGACAGTGTCGCTACCTAGCGGCAAAATGTAGAGACGGACAGAATTGGAGTAATGTGGCGCCCCCTGACGTGTAACCCAGCTTATATAAAAAATAGTACTGTCCCATTCACCGTGATTGTGCATGCATCAAGGCTTTTTTCCTGTCCTTTCCCTGTTTATAATTTAATCTGTATAGCCCGAAATAAATCACAATATTTTTCTGAACAAAATCCATATGGAACACGGTGGGTATGTTAACGGCGTAGTGGAATGAAACTTTTATTTTATATTTCAACCCCTTTATTGGCGTTGACAAAATGTTATCTCACGTGGTGTTTTCACAGCATCATGTGAAGTTTACTTTGGTCAGGGTATGCTATACAGTACCATGTATCCTATATGGAATGGCAACATGGCCTGTGTGAAAACTTAATGTTCTATTTCATGCATCACATAAAATTAAATGTATATACTGTCATGAATACAATTGAAGAAAATTCTGCAGACTGTTCTATCATGTCTGTTAAACCCCGTGCTCCCTTTCAGTGGGCGGAAAGTCATATCCTCACATTAACGCAATATACTGCAGAAAGTAAAAAGGGACCTGAATTAATGGTCATAAGTAGATGGGAGATTAAAATAATATGGGAGCTGTCCTCCTTGAATGGAAATATTACTTACACATGTATAGTCATGTGAGGTAGGATAAACGGTAGTTGCACACAGATTTTGTGGTCAACGTTACTTCAGTGTAACATAGTAAGGTTGATGCCTAACAAAACATCCCTTGGATAAAATATAATAAGGATACAGATACAATGTGCTATACTGTAATGTTCGGTAATTGTCCTGCCAACTTTAACTCTGTCTTTTGTACAAAGTTGGGTAAAACATATACTAAACGGCAATAAAATACACATAATGATTTGAACAAGTGCTGTGAACCGTCCCGCTGTATATCACAGGAAAATACTGCGTTAAGTACAACACCACTCAACAAGCTGAACACTTAACGTCTAAATAGAGTGAAAAAAACTCCAAACTTGGTTACGCTAAAATCTGCACCACTTTTCAGACATACGGTGTATGCCCTGGGTATTATACACAGTAAGTTATTTTGTTTCTGTCCTTTCTCCCAAAACTGGCATGTACCACACAATGTTATCTGTTCCTCCTCCTTCCATAAGACAGAAATGAAGGGGCACAAACTGGGGTCCACTTTATGTCACTAGTTCTTTTTTTTTCTCCTTGGCAAACGTAAGCGGGTGTTTTTGGCCTTTTTAGTAGCCGGGGGGCTAAACAGACCCAAATATTGAAGTGCCTCAGCACCTTGCTCCGCTCCGAATTGAGGCACGGTTTCCTTCTGCGCACTGTCTGGCTCCTCCTCTGCTTCAACAAATGTTACATTGTGCCTTTTCTGTTTCCTGACATTTTGCGAGGCAGGGATGTCGTTAGGGGAGTTGGTGCTGGATGATGCAGCCACCTGTGAATGGCCCACAAGTATGGGCTTCAGTGTTGCCTCTGTTTCAGTGTGAACCTCTTCCGTTGCTCCAACCTCTGGTTCTGTCACCTTTATCTCCTCTATCGAGTCCTGTGGGAGAGGTTGCTCTGTCCCCCGTGTTTCTACAGTTTGCTCTTCTTTCGGATTAAACTGCAATATGTCTTCTGTGTCAGAGCTGTTTTGTTCTACCTTCACCTCGCCCTCCTTCTGTGGAGCAGCAGCACTCTCCTCACTTTGTACTGGGCCCGGCTTATCCTGGGGTGTGTCTGCAGCACCATCTGCCTCACCACTGTCCTCTTGTTGCTGTGTCGCCGTCTCATCATGGGGTGGGTGTGCACCGTCCCATGCAGCCTGCAGCACTGGCGGCTCGTTGTCTGCATCAGAACTTGCCTCGCCCTCATTCTGTGTGCTAGTGGAGGGCACGAGCCCCACGTCCGACCGCCAGACCATGTCCTGCACTGTAACACACCGGAAAATGACGTGGGTTTTAGTGACAGGAAGACATTTTGGCACAGCAGTATGAAAGGGAAAATAAAACGGTGTCTCTCTTTGTCATTAGTGCTAAAACAAATCCTGCTACATCTGCATATATTTTAACTTGACTGACTTTTACATCATACATATACTATGCTTTTCACAGGGTACGGTGGAAAAAGCACAGTATAATGGCTGGCACCTATATAGCGTACATACAACTGTATTTAGAATTTAATTTGGGGCCATATGAACATGGTTCATATTAGGCAGCAGAGTGAGGTACTGTGCCTCGACATAAACATGAACTACGTGTCAATTCCATTATGTTCGCCCTGGCGCTGTGCTGTAACGCACAGAAAATAGCGCAAATTAGGTGGGATAATGCAAATACTCACAGTTTATAACCCGTGTCCCCACCGGAACCTGAATGTTCTCTTTACCGGGGGGGGGGAGTTGAGCGTGTGCTGCGACCCTCTGCTGTACAACACCATCCACTACCCGCAGCGTCTGATGTATCACTGCGGAAAGAGAGAATGTTTCATTAATTTGCAGGTTTCCTTGTATTGCGCTATGTACACTGAAACTGTTTAATGTGGGTGATGAAGGTAAGGCGTAAAGGCAGTTCTCACATTTTAATTTAGCGCGGAGGACAGTGGCGTTAAGTTTTAATTTTATATTTTAGCAGCAGTATTGTAACAGAAATAATGTGCAGTATTGTACAAGTATTTGGATGGCCTGTTTTCCTGCTGAGACTTACCGTTTAACATATCATGCACTGTTGAACTGAGTATCCCATGTTTATTCAGCATCGAGTTTTGGTTCTTTCCTAAGAGACGTCCTGTCTTCGCTATGTCCGCTACTGCTTTCTTAAGAATGCCGTCGCTATCGGACTTTTGGTGCTGCATTAGAATTTTTGCGATGTCACTTTGGTTCTTCACCACGTTTGCAGTGATCTTACTAAGGCGGTCTTTCTCTTCTTTCATGGCACTGCATACGGTCTTAATACCAGATAGAGCCTCTGCAATGTCGGACGTTATGGACTTAAAAATTTCTTTGTCCTCCCTGCGCTCCATTTCTACAGAGGTTAAGAGACTCTGCATTGTGGCCAGCATTAAAGCGGGGTCTGGCACAGCCTGCTTGGCGGGGCTGGGTGGTGCAGCACTGCTCCCTGCTGTGGTGGCATCGTATAATAGTTTCTTCTTAGCGGATCCTACATCTCCAGTTCTGGCGTTAATTTGGCAGGTGTCTCTAGGAGAGCGGCGCAGGCGGGGTGGTGGGGTAATGTCAGGTAAGTTGGGCGAGCTCTCGATGGGAGTGGCGGTCAGGTCTACTATGTTGCTCTCCTTTGAAGTTGTTGGCGTGGAATATCGCACGGTTACCTCGTCTTCCGAGTTGCTGATGATAGGCCGGTTGCGTTCTATCTTGACCCCCTTTTTCACCTTGCTGCTCTTCTGCTCCACTTTCCCTGCTTTCACGGTGACTTTTTTTACTTTGGGGTCCGCGTTTGTGTGTTTGGGGTCAGGTTTTGTCTTCATAGCAGGTGCTTTACTCGGTTTTT
Source organism: Harmothoe impar (assembly GCA_947462335.1). Lineage (NCBI taxonomy): Eukaryota > Metazoa > Annelida > Polychaeta > Phyllodocida > Polynoidae > Harmothoe > Harmothoe impar. Next base: position 39,567,148 of record OX381714.1, read on the forward strand.
TCTCCCCTTCACTGTCCTGTTTTACAGTTTTGGGACGTGGGGTGCTAGGACGTGGGGTACTAGTTTTACATTTCTTGGCAGCAGAAGGCGGTACGGTGCTCCGTTTGTTATGGGTGTCAGTGCTGCCTCCCTGGTTTATTTCGGGATATAGTATCACCCCGTTTGGGCCCACTATTTCCTTTTCCTCTTTCCATTTTAAGAGTAAAATCTGGAGAGGCGTACAGCCTTTTTTCACCTTTTTGCCGCTCTTTAGTAGTTCTAGTAGGTGCTTGTTCTGCAATATATAACAGCAATAACGTCAGTAATGATATGCGGTGTTCCAAAAAAGGACAGGTTGCGTTAATACCGTAGTACTATATTTCCCACATACGGTTAGGATAAAACAGCAGGATATTATTTCAATGTCATGGGAAAAAGGATGTAAATGGATAGGGAGGAAGGGGGAAGAAAAGGGGGGGGGGGATTGGGACTACATGATACATGTGATAAGTAAAAAAGGGAAAGTGGTTGCAGTATTTTGTATAGCTCACCTTTTTTTTACAGCTGCCGTAGAAATCGTTGATTTGCTTCTTCATTTGTTTCACGTCCCTGCCGTTATTCGCGACGGCATTCACTAGGTCTGAAAAACAAGGTAAATGTTTCCTTACTTCAAATACCGTATAAAACAAAATATAACACAGAATTACTTTGTTTAACTTGACATAAGAAATGGAGTAGAAACAGGGAAAGAGAATTGCATGTCACTGAATTGCGCTAAATAATAAACGTTAACTGTCTGGCCTGTGTCATGCCATGCCACAGTAGAACAAGTGAGGTGCATATGCTGAGTGTGCCTACAGTACATTGCGTTAATTTTTTTAGAACGGTATCTATATGATACTGCTACTTTTTGGAGATACGCCTTAATACAGTGCGTGATAAAGATTTTTTCCATACCTTGAACCTCCTGCCAAGCCTTCTCACGGTCCTCCTTCTGGTTTTTGGACCTGGACTTCAGGATGCTCTGTAGGCGGTTTACATTAAAAAAGAGGGCGAATTGTTCACTAGCATTCCATTTTATGTTCCTTATTCTCACTGTCCCTTTGGCCGTATACTTGGCGCTACGGTTGATGCCTTGTCCTTCGTCATCCTCGCTCCCTGTTCCCTCCTCTGCGTCATTCTCACACTCTCCTCCTTCTTCCTCCTCTTGCTCCTCCCCACCATCCTCCTCCTCCTCGTCATCCTCATCGTCACCGTCCTCATCATTTTCAGCACACTCCTCCCCTTCCTCCTCCTCTTCTGCACCCTCCTCCTCTTCTCCTTCTTCTACTCCACTACTTTCCTCCTCCTCCTCCTGTTCACTTTCTCCCTCTTCCTCATCGTCTGACGCGTCGTGATCGTAATCGGACTCGTCCGCCTCCGACTCCTCATTGTCAGAAGCATTAGAATTTTCGCTGCTTGTGTCCTCAAGATCCACCGATTGCTCGGTGTCGTCAGAGCTGGTATCTTCTATCTCATCCCTTTTCAGGGGTTTCTGCAAAAAAATAAATTAAATAGGGGTCAGAATGCAGTGGGACAAGGTGAACAACATAGCACAAACATTCATCCTGTCCCCCAAAACAAAGCAATATGTTTAATGCTGCGAACCCTCCCTTGTGTGATATACCATGCTCAGAGTAAATTTGGGTTTTGCAGTACGTGTATTAATGTGGGTATTATTTATACTGCACGGGGAGAGGAGGGAGGGACAAAATGCATACAGCGGTGTCATGTAGTACTCTATAGCGCAAAGTCACTCACATTATAATAACTTGGTTCACATGGTACTGATTGCAACAGCGAAAAGACAGCTTGTTTGGGTTACGGGAAGCAGAAGACAGAGCTAGGCCATACCTAAATGCGGTGTCGGGACCGTACTGACCCACTCCGGCACACCGTTCACCAAAATCCACCCATTATCGCCCCCTACGTCCCTTGCTCAAACCGTGTTAACTCGGTGTATACTGCATGACAAGTCCCAAATAATGCACAGGAAGCTTCTTGGTTATTAGTTACATCATGTTATAACACACACAGGTGGGAGACTTACCTTTGGTTGGACTTTAGGCATGTTTAGTGGCGATGTGGTACTTTGCCGCCTTCTCTGGCGAGCACTCAGTTACCGTACCGGAAGTGCGTATCCAGGTCATGTTACACTGGTTTCCGCGGTACAGCTGGCGTTATTTCCCGCCTTAGCGCACTTCAGGCAAAAGTGTTGGGATTGCGTTATTTCTTTTGCGGTATTCACAACGCCTTGCGTTACGACATCTAACAGAAAGTTGTGTCTCGGGGGGGGTGGAATGTACTTTAATATTAGCGGTATATTTTTTTTAAATAACGCAAGTGAAGTGATTAACGCCGCGTTAGTTGTGTCTCGGCCCCCAGGAGTAACGGTCGTCAGTCGACGTGATACACTCCTCCAGTATGGTTGTCACCTAGTCCCACCAGTTTTTGTTTCAAATTTTGTCGTAGTTTATCGTCCTTTATAGTCAACATGGCACCCAGAAAGTCGCCAAAGAAGGCGGGAAAGAAGGCATTGAGGGCCGGAGGACAACAGGAGATGTCAGGGGGGTCGGGGCGTGGTCGATTCTAACATCACCTTTGAACGTACCAAGGCAGCTCTAGCGGAGTCGAAGGGGGGGGGGGGGTGATCGTCTAGCCAGGATGGTGTCAGGAGTTAAAAACCACCTGGAGAAGCTGACAGAAGCGAGGGCCTCTACCTAGGGTACTACCGAGCCAGGTCATCTTCGGAGGACTCCAGTGACAACAGCAGACCAAGAAGTGCTAGCAGTAAGCATGATTAGGCCTTTGTACAGAAAGAATTTGTCAAAAGGGGGGTTAAAATAGATTCCTTTGAGACCATCATGTTGGTATCTGTTAGAACAGTGCTTCTTTTATTAAAGCAGGGGGGGGGATATTGAGGGCCTTCTCTCGCACATGGAAATGCTGTGTGAGAAAGCAATGACTATCTAGTCTACAGGGTTGGTTCTCTGGTGTCTTATGATACAAGTGTGTGGGAGAGGGCTGATATAGTAGGCCCAGAAGCCTTTGGGATTGTGCTAGCCTCAGATGTCTGGTCATGGGTCAGTTACCTTTTCTATGGGAAAAACTGACAAGTAGGATGGTATGGGTAGGCAGGTAGTTGGTGCCTTGAACGTGACACCTGCTAGTACCGACAAGTTAAATCCTGTAATAAATTCTAAATTAAATCCAGCGGCTGTAATATTCGTTCCCAAGTCAGGGGAGCGTATGGCTGGTGTTCAGGAAAAAGATATTTTAGGCACTTTGATTGAGGGTAAATGTACTGTAAATAGAGTCCCTCCAAGTGGCACTAGAGAGATTTCTCCCCTGTGTGGAAAGCCAGAAGTGCTTCACATTTCAGAGGGAGGGGTAGTAGTAGATAAAAGTTAAGTTGTCACTTTGAATCAGGCGCGCTGGGTTATTGAGCCTCTGTCCCCTGGTGTATCGGAGGACAGCGTTCTTTTATTTTCCATTGATGGTAAAGGCCCTATGCTCACTGTCCTTGACCGTGTGTATAATGATTGCCTTCAGGGTACATGTGACTGTATTCACTACATTGGTGCGGAAAGGACTCAACTTATGCCTTCCAGGTTTGCCCCTTATATTTATGACAGTGCTAATGTATGTGTGGGCAGGGGCAATGAGGCCAAGTTCATTTGGGAAGGGGTTTTTCAGGGTTTTAGTATAGTGGATAAGAGTTGTGATAACTCTTACGCTTGTAAAATTTTATAAAACCATATTGGAAAACGCTTTTTATTCCAAAATGTGTGATATTATTGGGCAGGAGCTTGTGGTGGGTTTATTACAAAAGTTTCTTCCTCTCCTAGGTGTGTGCACGCCTACAATAATGGCATTATAAATTTGCAGTCCTTGGAAGAATCTATCCGTATTAATATATTGTTTAGTAAGACTGACCAGTTCTCCAGGGGAAATTTCTTTGTTTTCCTACAGGATGTACCTTGATCCCCCTGGTGTATAAGAAAATTATTGTTGGATATTATCAGTGTATCATCCCCTTCTAGCCCCCTTCTCTGCCATAGGGTGGATGGTCTTGTATTCCCTTTAACCTATGATGAAGTTTAGTCTATGTTAAAAGCTCCCAGTGGACAGGGTGTCAACTCATCCGCTGAGGCATTGTGGTTCTACTCTGTTAAAGGATCTAGGCGTTCCAGTTGAGTCCATAATGCACAGGGGCAATTGGCGCTCTTCAGCGGTGAGGAGGTATTTGCACCAGTCTGTCTCTGAGATGACAGCCCTGGAGCATGCCCCTTGTGGATTTGTCTCTTCTTTTTTTGTGAATGTTCCATTGTGTGTGGAGGTTGTGGCTGAGTTTAGTGCTGTATTTCCATCACACTAATGTCTCTTGACTTCCTCTAATATTATATATATATATAATATCTATCGATATCTATCTATATCTATCTATATATCTATATATCTATATCTATATCTATATCTATATCTATATCTATTTATCTATATATATATATATATATATATATATATATATATATATATATATATATATATATATATATATATATATATTATATATACTTATATTGATACCGGTAGTACCTGTAGCTTATAATAGTTCCTAAAGTAATACCCGGTATATAGTTAATAGTCTCCGGTAGCTTGTTATATTAACTTAAAGCTCAAGAGCCTCTTCTATAATAATTATTGTATTACAACATAATTGTCATTTCCACCCCCTCTGACCTTATGTCAGCAATAAGGCAGTCGTCTCCATTGCAACCAGATAAGGATGTTTTCTACAATTTCACTTATTATATTATTTCCATAATTTGATTTAGAAATGAATTTTGATTATCTAACTATGATCACAATAGGCTTTATAAACCAGCACCTTCGGTGCTGCCGGAATATATTGGTACCCCCCCCTTCAGTGTCAGGTGTTTTCGCGGAGAGGAATCAGTGGTAATACAGGAATATGTATGTGTATCGTGGTGAGAAATCCGATATAACTCTTATTAGCTTTTTCGTGTCAGTACCTCAAAAGCCATTAGTGCGAGAGTTTTCTAAAGGCTGAACTGAGGTCCGTTTTCACTTGCCTTGCACAAAGATGTTCTATGAACCAGCCGATAAAGAGATATCGCCTCCTGCTCCATTATCTGTCCATGGGGTAAGCATACAGGTGTTTGGTAATCCTTTAGGGGCAGCAGAGTGATTTAATGCACTATGCCCATTTTTGCCGTCATAATGCAGGAATGCAGCCCTGGCGAATAACTGCCTAGAGCTGCATTCATGTGCCTCTACATGGGTACCCGAACTTTTGACCATTTTGCCGTGTCGATTTTTAGCAAAAGGGGCGTGTCGCTGGGTCGAATTTTAGCTATATAAGAACTTAGAGAAAAATCACTGTGGGTCGATTTTTATCCCCTTTTTGCTTGTGTCCGTCGATTTTTAAAAGGGCCGTGTCGCACGTGTCGATTTTTAAAAGGGCCGTGTCGCCGTGTCGCCCGTGTCGTTTTTTACCCATGCAGGGGCACATTCATGCATCAAACCTCCGCCAGGTTGAAACACACCTGAATAATCGGTTTTCTAGCCGGTGCTTCATTGGTGCATCATGACGAAAAAATCGTTTCATTGAAGGGTTAATGGCGCGGGGAGGACATGGATAGAACAGGTGTATGTTGCACGTGCGGTCTAGCTCACGTGGGTGCAGGGATAAACGTTGTAACCATAATCTTAAAGCTGAGGTTCAACTAGCCGATTTCTTTTTTCTCAAATGGGTGCTATTTTCACAAATCGGACTCGAAACATCAATTACATTTCGAAGGCAGGGATGTACTATAGACCCTGCCATATGTTTGTAAATATTGATGTTTGTACATACTCCATGCCCAAGTGGATAATAGAATTGCCGTGGCTACACTGTAAAAATGTGTTTAGATCCTAAACACAATGCTAAACATAATCCTGCCACATATTTTACTAAATACGTTTAGCTCACTAATGTGATGTAGGTGCTTTGGTCTAGAAAATGTTCTCATTATCAAGTGTTTAGATTTCAGATTTTGTGTTTAGATCCCCAATTGTCCAGATTTGCTGTTTTATGTTTAGGCATTTAAAACATAAACAGCTTCTTTAAGGTGGGGCTCCACTAACCGGTTTTGTTCTCAGATCGGGGCAATTCTCACGAATCTGGCTAAGTTATATACCATGACAATGGTATACAGTAGACAGGATCTTTGTTAACAATAATGATTTTTTTGTTTATTAACAATGTGGAAAATAGAATTGCCAAGGCTATGTAACAAGATTTAGGTTCCCAATTTTGCATCTCAGGTCGATTTTGAGTCCCAATCTCATATCAAACTGGTTTGATTTTTATTTATCTGAACTGTACGATCTCTAGGCCTATGTTTATATCTGATCAAACTCTACATACCTATAGTGAGATGTAAACATAAACAAACCCTCAGATTCTCCTGATCGTATTGGGTGTCTCATGTTATTTTTTTCTGAAGGGAAAGCTATGGGGTTCTCATATGATCGGACCGTGAGAATTGCCCAAAAAATCGCGTTGTGGAGCCCCAGCTTTTCAGTGTATTTACACGATTTAGGTCACGATTCATGTCCCGATTTTGACTCCTGATCTCATATGAAACAGGTTTGGCTTTCATGGTACGATGTCTAGACCTATGTGTTTACCTAATAAAACTGTATACTGATATGTATTGTGAATATAAATAAATAGGTTTCAGATTTTGTGTTTAGATCCCCAATTGTTCAGATTTGCAGTTATGTTTAGGTTTTAAATACTTTCTTTACAGTGTTTCATTAATAGTATCCTACTGATGTGTATTGTAAATATAAATAAACCCTAGCATTTAATTTCTGATCAGATCGTCTCCCTAATATATCAACACTCCTAACCGGCCTGAAATCTCGACTTGATTACCGTGAATTTATTGCCTCGCCCCCCAATTTCTACAAAATACTTGACTGTATGGTCATCTCATACTCTAACTTGGGGATATTGTTCATGAGAAGCTGCGTGAACTGATTATAGGAAATTTATTATCAGAAAATATTGTATGACTTATCAGGGCTGTATCATTTTACAATGAGGTGATATGCTCAATAAACTTTTTAATTTTTTAATACTTCAATATCATGGTCTACTAAAGGGTTAGCTAGAGCTACTAGTGCATGATCGCATCGTGAGAATCGACCAACAAATCGGGTAAAGATAATAAAAGTGGGGCTCCACTAACCGATTTTATTCACAAATCGGGGCTATTTTCACGAATCCGACTCACCTATATATCACAACAATTACATACCTAGCAGGGAGGTACTGTAGACCCTGCTATAGGTTTATGTTTGTAAACAATGTTCATGTTTATAAACAAGTGGAAAATAGAATTGCCCAGGCTATACAACTTGGTTAAGATCCCGATTTAGGTCCCGATTTTGCAACCAAGGCCGATTTTTGGGCTCTGATCTCATATCAAACTGGTTTGATTTCTATTTGTCTGAACAGTACGATCTCTAGGACTATGTTTATACCTGATCAACCATATATACCTATAGTGAAATGTAAATATAAACAAACCCTCAGATTCGCCTGATCGCATTGGGTATCTCATGTTATTTTTTCTGATAGGAAAGCTATGGGGTTTTCATATGATCGGATCGTGAGAATTGCCCCAAAAATCGCGTAGTGGAGCCCCAGCTTAACAATCCATAATCTTAAAAACACTCACTCAATAGAGATGGCACCACGAATACGCAGTCTTACTTGGGCCTTTACAATTTGCCACGTCACAGTGTTAAAAGAAAACACCACCCCATTTTTATGATGATTTCAATCGGTAGTCTTGGTATCAATTAGGAATATCCTGGCACATTTAGTGAAGCATAGCCTATTAGAAGGGAGCACAGCAGACTTGTCTGTGCAGCCTTTGACCTGGTGTAGGCCTATTGGCCCCAATGGTGAAGTCATGGAAGACCTCTGAAAGATCCCCCTATATATAATGACATTGGCCTAATAGCATGGTCTTGTAGGTCCCTACTTTAGCATACCTTATGTGATATCATAGATGGTGAATCTCCTCAGCTTGTCCTAGTTCGTAACCGTCTACTCGGGAATGATCTAGTTCAATAATTTGATAATTGATGGATGTAGACACTAACTTTTTCAGCTGTGGGCCACCCGGGCCCGTAGCTCCAAAAATCTATGGGCCCGGACTTTTAGCTGTGGGCCAGGGAATATGTTTTACTTTTTTCAAAGAGAAAATCATATAAATTCCTGATTTACCAATGTTAAAATGACACCAAATTGCTTCATTCCTTACATTTTCCTCTTTCCAACGGTATATTACATGTCTATACTGATCAGTTATATTCCTACCAAATATCTTGCCAAATTTCCTGTGGGCCACCCGGGCCCATGGGAAGGTAATTCTGAAGAAAACTACGGGCCCGGACCCAAAATTACGGGCCATTGGCTCCCGGGCCAGCGTTAGTGTCTACCCCTGTGTTTCTAGACGCTGCATGCACTCACGGACAAGTTGGTTTGTGTATAATCCTTGGTGCCTTAATTGGAATTCGGTAAATATGGACAGAAAGACCGGACGAACGTCTTCATTCATGATGGCGACCATCGCTTGTGACGTCACTTTATTAACCGGAAGTAAACTAGACGCTGGTTACCCAGTAGCATATTTTCCCGCGTCGTCAAATCTCAACAGCCTTGTCATTAAATTTTGTCCTGGTCGAGAGTCCAACAATAGGTTCAAACGCTCCTTATGCAATAGTTGAGTAGTGATCATTGGCATATTACGAAACATAGGAGCTGCACCTTAAGAACCAACCTCTGAAACTCCCATATCAAATACAATTTTGAAACATCAATAAGAGGATTTTAATTATCCCTATACAAAAGATGAAAACAGTATGTCCTCCCATTTCAAAAGTCTTTGTGCAATTAACCTCAGAATTCGCTGTCTATATTGTGTCACGATTCATAATTATGTCATAACCGGTGCTGTAGTGCTGTCACTACATCGTTCTATGATGGCTTTGGCATATTTGATCAAATCAATCATCCGTAGACCCCATGGGGGATCCTATTAATAATTATGGTTAAACACCATGTAGGTGACATAATCATTTCAGGTTCATAGTGTCTATGTTGACCGCTATGATACAGCATCAATGACATAATTACAGCTGAACTCTCTAGCTACTCTTCCACAAAGGAGCATACCAACCGGAGAGGTCGGCGCAAAGGAGGAAACGGTCCCAGAAAAAAAACGGCGTATGTATGTGGGACAGTTTTGTCTCTTGGGCCGTTTTCTCTGGGACCGTTTTCTCTGGGCCGCACTCTCGCTGCGACCGTCATCTAAACAGTGCTCGAGTCTTCAAATTAATGGCAAGAAGAAATACTAGAATCCGGTCAGACCATTAAGGTCAAATCCCACAACGCGGGAGAGGGTCAGAAAATGTTGTAAATTGGTCTTTTTGCCGATTTTTGGCCCTATTTTGGCTAAGACAGGCCCAAATTGGTGAGAAAGGGTTGACTTTGTCTTGAGATTTGGGAAATCACAAGGATCAAATGAGTTAGATATTTGCCCCCGGAAGACCTAGAAAATGTTGCTTATTGGAATATGTCAATTATTTGGCTTATATAGGGGGGACACTCCAAATATCTTTAGGCTATAGGCTTTAGGAATAGTGAGTACAAATCATACTGTAAAGTAACTCCCTCACACAGATCCATTAACCAGTCCTGCACGCAACACTTTGCTTGCCTATTATTGACCACTGTGGGATTTGGAGAGGCTTAAGATCATGGGACAAGTGTTGCGATTTACAATATTGGCAACAGTTGTCCCTTGTTTTTATGTCAATAATCAACACTTTCTGGTCCATTTTTCGCGTTGTGGGATTTGACCTTTAGGATAAAATGTAATGTTATGTTCAACTCTTTAATGTCCTATACCCATAGTTGTCACGATGATGCAAGAATGCAGCCTGACGAGTTACTCGAGAGGACTGCATTCAAACATCATACCAAAGCTGTGGGGTTGAAAATCAGTGCTGGTTGCACAATATCGCGTTACCCGTAGTCAACAAACTGTAAACTTGAGATGAAGATTATTTTGGTTACATAGAATAAGCCTTACATGTCGATAGTAGAATACACACAGCCAAATTACGTCATTTTAGTTTCCGAGGATCAGTTAACTAATCAAACACCTAGCCATGGTCCATGTAAGTATCGTGACTGACTTAGTAGAAGTGGTCTATTGACTCTACCTGGCAGCTCCTGCTCCACTGTTGCTGGGCTTGTGTGTTGTCAGCTACTATACACCTTCTCCTATCACCAGCATAATGCCTGCTAAGCACTGACTAATATATATATATATTTATTTATATATATTATATATATATATATATATATTTATTTATATATATATATATATATATATAGACAAATGCCAACGCCCATTGATACCGTCTCTGTTGTATTTCACGAATGGGGGCTGGGGCCATATCCCATGAAGCCGCAGGCTGAGTGGGATATGCCCCAGCCCCCACGAGTGAAATACATCAGAGATGGTATCAATGTAGTTGGCATTTGTGTTTATTCTTTATTTGAAACATTTAAGGAAGAAAAACAATCTTTTCCTTGCCCATTGAATACAGACAAATTGTATTCAATGGGGGCATTGAATATGGCCCTTCAGTGCTAAAGCATAGGAAGTCTTGTATTTCAAAAAAATAAAGAAGAATATAGCCCTCGTCATATTTTTCTGACATATGGTGACTGTAGGTAATCACTGTAATGATTGTAGGTAATCACTGTAATAACTCTGTATATAACGAGCTATCATGGAAATATATTTTCATAATCCCCCCTCATCAAACCGCATCTAAGAGCACTTCATAGCCTTTATCATAGGCCAATAATGTGTGTATGTGTGTATGTATATTATGATTTAAATACTTCATCATAATCCCTTATGCCACTACCAACCTGACTAAGAGCACTTCATAGCCTTTATCATAGGCCAATAATGTGTGTATGTGTGTATGTATATAATGTATTTGATGACAGCCATTATAGAAGAGCTACTGATGGCAAAATTATATCCTCAAAATGACCACTTTAGATCATCATAATGATCACCTTAGGTCGTGCATTGGCCATGATCACCCTAAGTGGTCAGCAATGAACACCTTAATCCAGGCCTGGGTTTCCGCTGTGCCTGGAAATGAAAAAAGGCAATCAAGATAAACACCTTAATCCAGGCCTGGGTTTTCACTGTGCCTGGAGATGAAAAAAAAGGCAATCAAGAGGTTTAGCCAATCGTCCCCCTTTAGTGGGTATTCCACCAGAGTCTATTGTTCTCGATTTTGAATCAGGGATACTCGGGTACCATCGGATTGCTGTAAAGTACATGTGTATATTAATTTGTCTTGTCTATTGTAATTGTTCTTCCGCCACTCCCCCTAAAGATTATTTTGTTTCATGAACTTTAGAATTAAAACCGGGTCTAATTGGCGGATTTCTTGGGGATCAACACTTTTCACACCACTCAAAAGGGTAAGAAGTAAACGAATTCCCACTTTTTGGCGTAATAGCCCACACAATAATAAGGGGAACGTTTGCACCCCTCTCATGGGGAGGGTAGAGCTTTTAGGTCCTGATGTAAATTAACCAGGAGTACCTATGATTTTCTCCTTAAGAAAAGTAAAATTATTATTGCGGGTCCCAGATTTATGTACAGGCTCGTAGATTTCTGAACTTACGGGCAGGGCTCTGTTGTTAAAGGCATGACCCCTCCCTAAGGTACTCTAGATGCTGACCAGCATTAATCAATTGATTAGCTATACCAATGTGTGTAGGTATTAGCCTTGCTACATACTATCAGACCACATGGTTTGCCAACACCACCTCCAGTACATCGGGTTATATATCAGTAGGATTTCCTGCAAGGCGACCCCTGCTGCCCACACGTTTTTACCTGCAAATAATTGACGCTGTATAGACACGTGAGCTGTACTGACATGAATGGAACATGTAAGACGAGGGTTCTCCGTAGATAGTGTTACTGATGTTTGTTCCAAAGGAACTTGTATGGGTAATGTAGGTTTTCCGTTTTGTTATCTGATACATTGCTTTTGTATTGGTGTTGTCGGTCATAGGAGCAGGTGGTAGAAGATATGATTATCTCTTAACCTTGGTACAGTTAAGAGGGATCAAACATATATTTCTATTTTTAAAAAAAAGAGAAATTTTAGACCCAGGAGAGAAAATTACCTCTCAAAAATGGCCTTAATGTTAATTATCCCTCTTTACCTGATGTCCCACTTTACTTGTATCAACCCCTACCCACAGTTTAGCATGCGTGTAGTATAAGCTTACATCTGAGAAACAGATTGATTCAGACATATAATGGTATTCCCATAGTTAAACATATTATTGCGTGTTTGCTTGTTGTTTGAGTTCCTAAACCAGTCTTCATATTATCACAAACAAATTAGAATGCCCATGCAGTACATGCAGAGATGCGCTTGCTTGCAATGCTTGTAAATTTCAAAGGGATTTCACCATCATGCTTTGCTAACCCTCAGATTGGTGGACTCAGAAGAACGTATCATTAGACCAAATTTAAAAAAAAGGTTTGTTTCAGGTAACATGTGATGAAACTATAGGGTAGGTAGGTCGGATCTTTTTCTTCTTCTTTTTTTAGCCAACCCCTCTACATACCCCAAAATTTCCAAAAATGTGTAAAGATGTGAAGGTTACTTCAAAATTGCATAAATCTGCATGTACCATACTGAATTTCTATTTCAAATTATGTAATAATGAGGAAAATAGTAGCCAGCCTCTTTGTAAGCCTAGAATTGGCCCAAAAAAAGCAAAAGTATAATAATTTCTTCAAAATCGCTTTAAGAAAACGTATAGGGTCGGTCCTGTTTTGATAGGGTCGGTCGGGTGACCTGAAACAAACCTGTTTTTGGGGGCCTTACTACACTGTTTTTAAAAACTGCTTCCATTCCAGAGTAATCCAAGTTTTATGAAGTCCTTTTCCATCCAGTCCGTCTGATCCGCTACATTATAAGTGCATACTCAGCAGTTAGTTGCGGGGGAAAATATCACCGATGCTTCTATGGCATCCCAAGGACTGAAAGTGCTGAAATGTATGCTTGATATGGTTGATTACATACAAACACTTAACCGTTCTAACGCCCCACGCTCAAGATCAATCCCTTCACTATTATATAGACACATATATATTTGCCCCCTCCTGCTTGTTCTGAAGATTATTTTCCTCCTATCGATGGCCGACAGCTGCAGTGGTACCCAACTAGTGTGGATGTCAGAACCCTGGTGTTATGCCGGGCACTGATGTAATGCCAGGTCTGAGTTCTGATAAATGAATAGCGGTGATACACATAGGCCAGGGGCATATCTTGTCAAGTTTGCGCTATTCAAATGGTATGGAAGATGTAGGAGATCTGTGGTGGCGTGCATGCATGAGAAATAGCATACATGTACTGAAACCCTAGTTCTGAAAGACAGCCAGGGATCGTACTTTGCTAATCTAATCAAATAGAACAATAAATCTATTTCTGTGAAGGATCCATACCCACACAGGGCTCTCTCATATTTCTCATAACAGTAGGCATGTACTATAACAACAGCCTGCTTTAGAGCAAGAAATAGCCGGTCGATAGCAACAAAGAAAGGATGATATAACAAATGATTAACATTTGAAGGTGAGCATGTCCGATAACTAGGACCCAAATCAATCTTCCTTATAGATGGACCAGGATTTTCATTAAGATCATAGTCGCATTACCACCTACTTAATTTGTGCACCCCTCCTTGCGCTCTTACCGCCCATTGCATTTGTACATTAATATATTTAAATCCAAGACAAAACAACTTTCTGAAACGTTCCGCTGCATTTGTGAGATTTTATTTTGATGCGGGATAAACAACACAATTCTCTACTCAATAATCTGTTGAGGGGGCCGGACTACGGTCCTTTCACTCCTTTTATCACAATACTAGTGTTTTTCGCCTCACCGTGTTAAGCAAAGCCCCAAACTATGAGAAAATGAATTGTTTCTTTTTTGAATCATCTAACTATGGTATTATTATTACCATAGAGGACAGATAGAACCATAGTGAAGTTCCAACAAGGTTCTGCAGCTGCCACATAATCCGCCATGGGACTACTCTGTAAAAACACATAGGCTATCAGAAAGGCCCATAATTATAGAGGTGTCAAATTATGTAACCAGCTGGATCACGAAATCGATTTAAAGAAAAGGTACGTGGAAAATGGACAGAAAATCATGGTTTTGTGCACCGCCCAAACCCCCAATTAATCATCCCGTCGTTGTGAGGCTCATTTTGGGATTGAATACACACCCAACAAGCCTACCATTAAAGCCTACCCTCGCCAGCATGCTTCATTGTGCTTAGGATTAAACAGCATGTCGTTGTCAAATATACTAGAAGGGGTTGAACGACGAGCAAAAGGAGCAGTCAATAGAACACAGCTGAAATTGAGAGCATAAAATTCAGGTATAAATCTTATCAATATTGCCATCTCGCTTATAACCCACACCCCAATTTTGGGAAAATCATAATATTATAACCCGCACCTGGGGTCTGAAAATCGCCAAATTATTACTGCATTATGTTTCTAACAGCCCTCGTATTACCCGCACCTAGACTTTTAGAATACTGTATAGTCCGCACTAGAGGTTAGGTTCGCGTATAACCTACAGGAATTCACGGGTATATCTAAACTAGGTGAATACTCGAATCTCACCTGTCCATAATGGCGCTGCTAAATGGGCGTGTCTATTGTAGTGACGTCATCAAAACGACAGCCAGTCGGCCCTCAGCATCCTGAGAGCAATTAGTAGCATAGGGTATGGCCAATCATGTCTGCATAATGATCTGGGGATGATCATCTCGTAGATGGAGCGTGGGGTAGCCAGTGTTAATGGGTGAGAGAGGAGCAAGTGGCCATGGTGCTCTGTGAGGGAGGGTGGGAGGGAGGGTGAGAGTGGTACATTGTTATTGGCAGGGAGAGACAAGAAAAACAGTCATGTATTGCTCAGGTGGTTTTGAGTGGGTTGGTGGGTGGGTGGGGAGGTTTGAGATGGGGTGGGGAAGGGGCTACATGCGTGAGGGCAGATGGGTGGGTTAGACGGGTTAGGTTAGGCGTGGGAGCTTTAAAGGGGGGGGGGGGTGGGGAAGGGGTGGTAGAGATGGGAGTAGGGGGTGGACAGGGGATTGGTAGAGATCCAGGGGGAGGGGGTGCGGTGTGCGATGGTGTGTGGGTGGAGTGCGCATACATGGCTGCGCATTATAATTCATTAGGTCCACAGCCTATGCACTAACAGTACCAGTACCGGGACCCCAGTTCTACCAGCACACCGTCCCCTACGTAGCCCCCACCCACCCATAGCAGAGACATATATATAAACTCTCTAAGCAATCCCCCACTCAGCCAGAACCACAGAGCCAGCACACTGGGAGCAATTCTAACCTGCTCAGCCAGACCCCACAGGCGTTAGAGCAACTCGTAGACACTTTCAGAGGCATTCAATATAAGAGCTGCTCGGAGCAACTGGTGGGCCGCTCACTCTCACAGCGCCACCGAGTTACAACCTCCACCGAGTGTACACCAGCTCCTTAAGGCACTTGAACACTTCTTCACCGGCCTGCACTATGACGACCACCACAGTGAGCCACCTCTTCTCTATCCTAACCCTGCTGGTGCTCTTCTGTGCCTGTGTGCTGGCCTTCCCGGCGCGGGATCCCACCGAGGATGAGCTGCTGGAAGAAGAGGCCTACAACGGGCTGCAGGATTGGGAAGAAGCCGCAAAGCGCGGAGGGAGAATGCCCATCGCGGCTCCCATGTGGTTCCATACTGGCAAACGTCAAGGCCCCATTGCGGCGCCCCTCTGGTTCCACACTAGCGGCCGCGGCAAGAAGTCTCCCCCCGTCTGGTACCTACGACCCGCAGCCACTGGTAGGTCCATTCTCATGCACCATTCTCCTCCACTCTATTTAGTTCTTCCTAGCTTGCTCCTCTTGCCTTAGATCATTGTGCCGGTGTATGGAGGTGTATTATATTGAATTAACTCTTAGAGGATATTGGGTTGAAGCAAAACTGTGGACAGTCGAGGGAAAAGGGTCCTCCAAGGTAAAAACTCAATAATAAAATTGAGGTCATCACCTTTCCAGTGATATCTTTTATTAGCAGGTCACTGTCCAATCTTAAATGCCAATGAGCTCTATCTTACTTTGTTTTAGAGATTTTCCTATCTAATCAGCACAATTCTGCTTATTACCAAATATCCAAACTTTTTCAAACATTTGGTCACAGCTTTTGATCTAAAAATGGTATATACATGCTGTTTTCAGCATAGAAATCGTTGTTGGGCTTTGTATCAATCAATTCTTTAAATCTTTTGATTTTAATAGAATGAAAATCATGTTTCCATGTGCAAAATCACCAATTTAGGCCCAAAAACGCTCTTTTCCATTCCAAATATGGAATGTTTTCCCCAAAGATGGAATCTTCTAACATGTCCTATCATATTCTACATAAAAAATTAGTATAGATACGTTTTTGCTATATTTTGGTCCTTTTTGGCTATATGGAGCCCCCTGGTCAAAGTTGGTACTAAAAATTCCGCACCGAGGGCCCTTTTCCCTTGTTGATCCACATTACTTGTCGTCATGATGCACCAACGCAGTACTGGCGACAGCTCGCTAGCAGTGGCTTTGTGCACCTTTCGGGAGTGCACATCACCCGTGGGGCGCAATGATGAATGCATACAGCCCTGGCGAGTTACTCACCGCTTTTTAGTAGATATAAGCGTTATGTGCCACTCTTAAAGCGTCAACTCAAAGATATAATTTGAGTGAGTCTGGCAAATTCTGATAAACCTTTGAGACCTACTTTACCCTCAAAAGAGAGTCAGGTAGGCGATGTAGCGCATTCGCTTATTAGATGTATGTTGGTGTATCGTTGTATCACACCAGTGAAGGTGGTGTTTTTGAAATGTCATTTGTCATTTATGTGTTTAGTGCTATACTGTACTTTATGGGGTATTCTATTTTTCTCTTTTACTATCCTTCATAGAGGGAATTCTATAGATTTTGCATTGTGTATGTCCCCATATACAAGAGGCTTCTTACAACCAGCTTTTCCCAGTGTAAATTACATCATTATGTTTTCAACATGTAGTAGCTTCTTTTTACCTAAAGCAAATTTGTATATGACAATATAGCTCCAAATGCTAGGCAGCTTCATACGCGGTTTCTGGCGTACACACTATACCTTCCCATCCAGTAACGACCTTTATACAGGATGAATAATTCTAAGATGCGCAATCAATTACACTCTATATATCCATTGCTCTGCATGGGGTAGCAGCTGCTCATGGGAGCTTTTTACTCCATGAACATCTTATCCCGAATGCATAGCCTTGGATAATTGTCCCCTGGACATTTGCCTAATTCACCCAACCGTGTAGAGGTACATGCATGTTGCCTCTTAAGATGGGCAGTGAGGTCCTGTACGTTAATTCTTTAAGATGCTTCAATACTTTATCTTCTTGTGTCGTCATGATACACCAATTCTTGCGAGCAACTCGCAACGAGCAACCACTGTGTCTGTCCAAGCATTGAGGCTGTTATCATACATGAATGAGTAACTCGCCGTTCCTTAATGCATGCATCATTATGACAAAAAGGCATAGTGCATTAAAGCAATATGTAGACTGTCATTAAAGGGTTAAGCCTTTCAGATAGTTAGGCTTAAAGAAAGTTATAATCGAAGAGAGAGAAATTATAAATGTCTCGGGCATACATGCACGCTGTACTTGTCCCTAGATATTTCCGCAGTTG
Source organism: Harmothoe impar (assembly GCA_947462335.1). NCBI lineage: Eukaryota > Metazoa > Annelida > Polychaeta > Phyllodocida > Polynoidae > Harmothoe > Harmothoe impar. Next base: position 39,585,116 of record OX381714.1, read on the forward strand.
CTAACTTTTAATGAGCCAGGAGCCCGGTGCATGACATGTCATGAACATGTGCAAGTATAGAGTGGTGTTTGTATTTAACGAATAACGCGTTGAAAATGCTACATGACATATTTATGCATGGACATAATAATGTAGTATGGTCTTATGTACACGTTTACGATTTCAATCTTTTGTGATCTTATTTTCTGTACGGCAAACTGTATGCACGAACATTATCTTTTTGAAGAATAAACTTTTTTATTATTTCCGATTCACTTTGAGTTTCAGTTCTCATTCAGTTCCGTATCGTTCTCAAATATCATCATTTTGTCTTAAAATCTCATATTTCTATTCATCATTGCTACAAAGCGTCCTTCTCTAGATGCCTTCGCTCAATCTCCCATATTTGATCGATCCTTGCATCTCTACATTGAAAATTAATGTTTAATTAAGGCATTCCCTTTCATCTTTGTAGATACATTGTGTTTTTTTCATTAGGGAACGTCATGTGTAGCCGGCGGATATACGTCGTGTCCCCCATCTGTATGTGATGTACGTCATGACAAGCATTAATTGACCAGTCCTTCAAAGGCTGGACATTATGCACATGATGTAGTATAGGGATGTATAAAAGAAGACAAACTGATGTATTCTTTTTCTTTAGCAACGCTGCATAGTAACGAGATCGTTTGGCAGCTGTTTTAAACTGTATTACAAAAGGAATTATGTAAAATTTACATCGAAACAAAGTTCTATGATAATATCGTTTTTAAACTACGTCACACCCATATGTTAATGGAGTTAACAAATGATATAAGTATTGGAAATATACATGAAGCGATGTATTCATCACTTCTATCAATCAGATTTGGAAATATCGTTTTTCTTCATTAATCAAAACGGTCATCTCTAAAACGATTTTTTATGCTAGTTAATCTAATGCACATTTTATACTAACAAATTGGTTTCCTGTTCTGCAAAAGCTTCTGGTGAGTGAATCACCGCAGTGCGTTACTCGCTTACACTGCGTTCACAATGACAAAACCTGAACATGAGGTTTATCTACAGATTTAACATTTCTGGGGATTTAAGTGAATTTTGGATACCAAATGAAATGTGATCATTCGAATGGCACCAAATGAAATGTGATAATTCAAATGGGCACTTGGGAACTTTAATGGACGATCATCTTTCCCAGCCTAACTTCATTAGAGTTCCCGTTAATACTAATTATATTCCAATCACCTGTCTTTAGTTTGAAGGTATAAGAGTTGGTGAGCAGTCCCGCACAAAGGATGATCCGCTGGGGTGATCCCTTATAATCTTATCTTATTTACACCTTACTAATTCTTTCATTAAATATGCTTTCAATAAGGTTAGCAGCCAAACATATAGGATGATCCGAGCCTCCCCGCGTGGAGCATCCATTCTGCGATAAACCCATCGCGGCAGTGCGCACCATCACACCCACTGCGCCACAGTGGCCACATCTCTCTTCTCCTCCAGGGCCTATTAATCAATTAATCTACAATGAAAACCGCTGCTCCTGAGCCCACCTAGCGATGCTCTTAACAGGGTTTCAGATGATCAGAAGCAATGGATGGCCCATGATGTTGTTTTTAACGAGGCATCCATTAGTGTATATTACTATTGGGCTGTAACTCTCACATTTAAAGTGTCGCTCAGTGGGTGGATTAAGGATATTCCATTTTCCTCCCACCCATCACTGATGGCCCCTTAAGAGATGGAGAGGTTGCCATTAGCACGATGGACTTCTGTAGTGCCAGGGTTTCATTAGAATCAGTTCCACCCACTATAGACAGTTTATGCACTTCAACATAACATCTCCGTTCTTTGCCTTTTGATCAGTGTGTAGACCTACTAGTTTGCTCGTATTTGTGTGTCGCACTTCTTTGTGCCTGCGATCATTCTCCCTCCGGCTTGGTATAAATAATTTGGTTGCACAATTTTAGCCCGCAATGCATGATTGTAATGTTTGTCTAGATTTTACCCATAGTTCATTCTTCATTGAACCATTGCCTTGGGCAAAGATGACAACAAAACTAATTAAACGTGATACGCTATCTATTTGAAAGGTGATCTACTGCATATAAACAGCGTGGATTGACATCATGAATAGATTTAATTTGAATTGCCATGGCGATGTTGACTCTAACGATCAGGTAGCACACTTATGCATTCTGTTCTTTATCGTCATGATGCATGAATGCAGCCTTGATGAGTAGACTCACCAGGGTTGTATTCATGCATCATACCGACCATGGGCAAAGCATATTAAAACGCTCAGCCATTAAAGGGTTATGTTCACAAAACTGGATCTCAATCATCCCCCTTTCATTCATCTAGAATGAAGGACGACAGCCATATTAAGTCAACTGAATACCTACAATGAATGAAAGGAATGATTAAATGCTTCGTCCTGATATCCTCGAGGACATGAGAGCATTATGTGCCATTTATGTGTGGCAAGGGGTGGACAGGTGCGTTGATATTGGTATAAAGGCACCATGATGCCTGATAAAGTAGTGGCGCTCTCTCAGGTAGTTCCCATGGCAACTGATGACAAGTCTCTTGGCGTTGAAGCGACCTTTACTTACGCATGAGGATCACGTGTCCACATGCGTTATGTTAGCTCACCTTATTAAGACACAGAAGAGCTTAGCCCCAGGGACAACCATCTTAATTAACTCCCTTGTAGCAACTACGCATTATGCAATCTATCCTTGCATGTCACCCCGATTTAACTCTTTTGCTACTAAGATAGTGAAATGTGTATGCACTCTGTATCCATCTTGCCCAATACTCCCATCCCTAGGAAACATGTGGGGTTTAGATGGTTATCACATGGTTAGATCAGCCTTCTTTGAAAGTACAATATCCTACGTTGGACATATTCTTGTTTCCAGCATCGGTGTCCTTCTCTAAACCCCATGTTAACTCTTTTGCAACTATAAGGATGTTCTAGTAGTTAAGTATTCTAAATCAATCGTCTTCTGGATTCCCATCTTAAACATGTGGACCTTAGTTGGTTAGAGATCTAGATATATTAGATCACATTTACATGAAAGTACAATATCCTTATAGTGAGATAAATACCCTTAAAGGCGTCCTTCTGGGTCCCTCTCCAAGACCCATGTTGGCAGATGGCCATGATGTATACACAAGACATGCCCACCATCAATACGACTTAAATAATGCATGTGAGATCAATGGTCATTTGCATCCACCTTATCCCATTAAGTTGCCACAGTGTGTGTTTCTCGCACACAATTAGCTAGCCTTTAACTCGGGGAATTGAGGCCAACCGATCGTAGTCATCGAACCTGGTGCAACATAGACTACACAGGTAAATAATTAAGGATTCTTTGGTCTTACATGGACTTGACCCCAGCTTAAGCCAGCTGCAGTTGCGATGTTATAGGTGCGTTCTCTCTTCTACCGGGGATGTAATATATGTGGTGCCAGCCTAAATTCAGCTATTTATATAATTATTTGTATATGACAACGGGTTGTCCTTGAGAAAACATGTTTTTCCTTACTGCAAAAGAAGATGTTTGCCCGCTCTTACTATAGTGCAATTCACCATTTACTGGCGATCTCTTTCCTCGACCATACATAAGAAAGGAGAATCCTTTTAGCACTCGGTGAGACAATGCTCTGGTACATTGTAAGTATATTAAAAAACACTATGGTACTTAGTGTCTCAGGGAGTATCAGATATATATTGACTTACCGCCTCCCACCTGCCTCCATACCTCCCACCCTCCCTTAAATCTGTGGGCCCCTCAGATATTATCTACACTCATTCCAACATTGCAATTAGCTAGAAATCATTACTAATGCAATGGTCCGTTCTAAGCGCTGAAATGTAGTTATGATCTTGTGTTGGGATCCGAGACAATAAAGGGGGCTGTACTTTAACATTGTCATGCTTAGAGAAAGTTTGCTAACGTGTTTTTTTAAAACAAATTCAAACCATTTTGATTTACCAAACTGCCTCAGTATTTTGCATATATATACTACAAACGATAATCGGGTTCTGTTCTGCCTTGAATACTATAGTATTACAGTATCACAGTATTATGCATTGAATATAAATTCCTTTATCTATACTGAATATTATGAGGACCAGACTGTAATTTTGCCACTTCCAGTTAGCATCAATTCCCACAGAACTAATAAGAAATAAAGCAGGATGTAAATATGGAGTAGCTTAGGCCCCAAAAAGAGTTGCATTCAGTTACCCCCATCAACCCTATTTTTTTGGCCCTACCCAAAAAAAAAGCCATGACTTGGTATGCTGTTGGTTGTCCGACCTGAACTGATCTCAAGTAATAACTATAACTGATTAGACGCTGATAGCAGGATTGCATATCCTCTCACCCTAAATCTCGTTTAATATGGTGGAATGGTCTGATTAGTTGTCAGATAGAATCAGGCATCTGACGTAATGGTAACATCTTAGCTACCACCTGGAGATAACGCCGCTTATAAGCTGGTGCACTGACATCTCACCAATGCTGCCACCATGCAGGGGCGAAAGAGGCTCTTCAATTATAGTGGCTGCAGAGGGGTAAAAAGCGACCTGGACTGTTTTCCAGGCGACCTGGCGACCCGCTACAATAATATAAGCGACCTGGCGACCTTTGGACAAATTTGGCTATGGTAAAATAGTCTAAAAAGGCAATTTTGTGACCTGGAGCCCTTAATTTCGGCGACTATCCGACCTGAGGGGGGACCCCTCTTCACCCCCATTATATAAACTGCAGCCCGGCCAATCTCTGCACTATTGCACTGGTACAGCTCAGTAGGAGCAGGATGGTTCCAAAGTTCCCACCCACCCGAACCTTATTCTCACAAAGTCTCAGTCAAAAACTCGCTCACAGACCACTCCACCCTTTACACATGGACATATTCATCGACGTTTGTAATATACTTACTTACTCACTCCAAACTTTGTCAGGAGCTGTTTTAATATCAATTGTGAGACTTCTGGCTCAACAATTCCGCTTTTAAGTCTAGTGCATCTTGCTTATGCTGCAAATAGTGAGTGAGTGGGTGAGTGAGTGAGTGAGTAATACCGAATAATGGATTTTAACGCCATTTCGACATCTAAGGTCCTATTCATGGCGCTGCTGCAAATATCTTTAATCAATATGAAATGCATGTGAATAGCCACACTATAAATTATGCAAGATGTAGTAATTTTGATAGCAGCAATTAGATAAATTGCTTGAAGCTGCAATTCTTATAACCTGTCACTCTATCGGGTTAATCCATTCATGTACAATACGTGGTATTCCAATCTCACTTCAGCTTCAGTGTATAGATAGCTGTATAGGCTGTGTCATAACGCATATTGAGCTGGTTGTAACACCAGCTGGACGGATTATACTGTTAAATTGTGACTCGCAGATCATAAATTCCATATTTCCCTTGGCGAGAATTGCATATTAAAGTTAATCTAATAAGAGGTTTGGCCATTTCGTACTTGCCTGTAATTGCTGTGCAACCGGGCCCTTATTATATGGGAGGGTTAGTACATATATATGCAGTATGTCCATGGAGCTTCTCTCTGCATTATCGGTCATGATTATATATGAGACAGGTTGGAATCTGAGCCTACCCTCTACTCCTATAAGGATGGTCACTGGTTCGTGAACAAATGGAGCCCACATAACTTGGTTTACAGTTTAGAATCTTTCAGTTTCAAGGGTTAGCAGAGTCAATCCGTTCAATAGGGCGTGATACACATAGCGTCATACTAATGTGTTGCTATGATGCACTAGTCATTTAGTAGTATGAAGCTATGTGCAACTCTCCAACACTGCTTCATCATGCTGAGACTTTGAGCGTTTATACCCGTATAGGGTCGGCATGATGCATCTATGCAGCACTGGCTAGTTACTTGGCAGGGGTGCATCCATGGATGCGTCATAACGACAAAGGGGCATATTATACGCACTATCCTGCCATTAATAAGTTGATAAAGCGGGTACTGTATAATTGACGCGAGCCACTCATGAGCAGGAGCACGGTCTAAAGGTACCCATATGATGATGGCACGAGGGACACTCGTTACTCCAGGGTGGGCTCCAGTGTTATAATCATGTCATTAGGGGTGTGGTACGTGGTTACGCAAAGGACAGGAAGGATTATATACCTGAACCTTCCGAAGCCTGGCATAGTTCACACGTGGTTATGCACCGGCAGCCTACCTGGATGTCTCTAACACGGGTTTGGCCTAATTGGAATCATAATAATGAGAATCTGAGAAGTGCATGCGTGTGCATGCCCGTGTTGCCCGCCTTCTCGGAAAGTCCCGTGAGATTTAGGCAGGTACCGGACTCCCACACACCATGACTTTCCATCAACAAGCTACACTGATATTCTTTGGCTCCCTATACGACCAATCTCTCAGTCACTATAGTACCAAACCAAGTTAGTCATTTTTTGGCTCCCTATACGACCAACCCAGGTTAGTTAGTATTGTCAAGTTGGTCAGCACTGACCAACTCACCTTAGTCTTCTCCATTTCAATGCGTATTAAGTCCTTTTTGAGTATGGCATTAGTCATATGTTTTGCCTCAGTCATTTCTGAATAGCACTTCATCATGCCTGACCAATGTTCCTATGACTAACCTGGGATAGCAACTTCAGACTAAGGGCCGGGGCATTTAGATTTTTGTGTACGTTCCGAGATCGGAGGCAATATCTGAAGTACAACATGCTGAATTTAAATAGCATGGCTATTAATTCTGTAAAGGTGTAGCACATGGACCATAAAAACTTGTGATATGTCCAATTAGCAACAAAACACAGTCACTATTGTCCAGCCCTTTTTGGAAGTGCATTATGGTTTTCATACATTAACTTCATGTCAGATTTACCAGAATAGCTTATGACGCCAATAGTCAATACAATGGGGTTTGTGATTTGTATGGCTTCGTCACTAATCTATCTGTTATATGGGCCTACATGAATATGATACAGCTCAAAAACATTTCCATTGTTCTCTTTGTTATTGAAATAGTGTACCTTAGCTTTATTGGTGGAAAGAAAAGAAGGATTCACCCTTTAGAATCAAAAGGCTTTGTTTTGCGGTAGCACAGTTTCCATTCATTGTTGGTGGAACAATGTTACAACAAAGTCACATACATACAGGAGATACATGTATATGGAATAGGAACCTTAAGGTCAAATCCCACAACACGAAAATTGGGTCTAAAACTGTTGCATATTGAGCTTCTGACAGGGGGGAAAGTCTGCCGATTTCGTAAATCGCAACACCTCTGCCACATAACTAGTGTACTCCAAATCCCACTGTGGTCAATAATAAGCAAGCAGGTGTTGCCTATAGGACTGGTTTATGGATCTAGTTAAGGGGAGTTACTTCATGGTATGATTTGTCTTGATTATTCCCTCTCAACTAGCCCAAAGATATCTGGAGTGTCCCCCGTGTATAAACCAAATTGTTGGCCTATTCTAATAAGCAACATATTTAAGCATAATCAGAGCAAAATATCTAAATGTTTTGATATCTTATTTATCATAATCACAAGACTCAGCCAAGGGTTATGACCAACATTGGGTTTGTTTTAGCATATATGACCAACCAATATTGGCTAAGTGATCAGGATTTCACAATAAACTACATTTTTCAGCCCTCATTCGCATTGTGGGATTTGACCTTTAGTGCACCCTGCACTAAGGTTTAGATCTTTGCCTTGTGTAGGCGGGCTATCCCTGAGCCCACCCATTCACTAACCACATGTAATTTAGTCTAGAGAGATCAATAGGTCCACCCACCGCTTTCTCCTCCATGCATATCAAAATCTAAAACCACCCTGTTCCTTCTCCAATTTTGACAACCGTTTAGCCATCTGAATTCCTCTCATGATCTGCAACCGTACACATCGTCTACAGCTGGTCTATTTAGCCCTCACTCAAAGTCTATTAACAAAAGCTGTATGACTAGAGCCAAGCAGGCCTTCTATAATGATTTTAATTTGCCAGGACCATTATTCCAAGTACATCGCTTGGTGGATAAACCAAGATGCTGTATATGGTACATAGTTTCACTATTATCACCGAAATTATCTCCATTGCTAACTATAATTACACTCAAAATCAAGTCAAAAGTAAAAAGGAAATGCAGGTCGAAAGAAAAAGAAAAAAAGAAGCATAAAATGTCAACCTACTGTGAGCATGATATTGTCAACATTGCCTCCCCCCCCCCAAGCGTTCCTCAAACAGCGGCAAGTACCCCCCCCCCCCCGGTCACCACGACATGGCAGGACTGCATGGATGATGCCCAGCACTACATGGATGATGCCCAGCACTACATGGATGATGCCCAGCACTACATGGATGATGCTCAGCACTACATGGATGATGCCCAGCGCTACATGGATGATGCCCAGCGCTACATGGACGATGCCCAGCACTACATGGATGATGCCAAGAACTACATGGATGATGCCCAGTGCTGGTGTCTACTGTCTATTAGACACCACCAGGCGCCATCAGTATCAACAGAGAGACTCCATCCAGGACCCTGTAGATGAACTCCAGAACAGGAAAAATTACACGGCATATGATAGGACATTGTATGAGTCACTCTTCATGGGGACCCGCTATCAACGCACCTTACATGTTTATGAAGAGGACCGCTGCAAGAGGGCCATACGTCTCACAAATGATCGACAGAGCATCACATCACACGGTACCTCATTGATGTGGGAATATGATCAGCAGAGCCACACTAACTTCTGATACCTGCATAATACAGGGAGGAATGTGCCCTGACTATAACTTTGACCAAGATTGCCACTTCCCCAAGCACCATACTTACAATGGCACACATCTTCTACATGTTCTACATTCGAGGGTATTGGTAAGCAGTTGAGACGTGTAGGAACCAGGCTGTTTGCGGTGTGTAACTCCAGGCTGTCTGCACCGAGTGAATTCCAGAGGCAGTTGGAGGTTCCAAGATGGCTGACCAGAGGTCCCGGGTGTCTCATCCTTACTCCCACCACACCCTGTATCCATAGCAACAGCCAGAGGGTGGCCCACCACTTGATCTACGAGTTGGCCTGCTTCATCCCTCATGGCTTACTGTGAATGAATATGTAACTATAATCATAGGCTCAAGTTTCTTCAGGGATGACAGCGGACAAGGCATCATCAGAGGAAGATACTTCATCATATACCTAAACTTCCCTCAAGAACATGTCATCAATGCATGTGTGGCAGGTATTGACAGGTAACACTCACTTCCGACCATTGGACATATCTTGTAAGTGACGTCGAAAAGTCTGGCAATAGGGCCGTACATGGCTGCACTCGATGTACTCAGCGCTTAACAAAAGTTTAGCAGTGACCCACTTAATTGGCCGTTGTAATTCCTGGAAGGGAATACATCATGATGATACCTCCATGTAATTTAGCCCTGGGGCACCCAGCACCCATATACAGAGAGTGGCAAGTGAAATCATTGCTATCCTTATCAGAAACAGCATGAGAGGCACAATTTATTTAGACGATTTGATCATTCTTGCAGATACCAAGGCCCAGGCCATGAAAGACTTCAACCGGACACGAGAGATCATCAAGCTCCTAGGGCTTCCAGAAACAAAAGAAAAGAGTCAACCACCTGCAGCCAGATTGAAGTGGCTGGGCTGAGATATTTCATTGGCCATTCCCCAAAAGAGACTGAAAGAGGTGAGTAAGGTCATGGACAAAACGCCAATCAGCAAATTATGATCTCCAGTAAACTCTTATACAAAGTGCATCCAGACTGTTTGTAGGCCGACTCCTAGGCTCATATCCTCACATAGTGGCAGCAGACAAAGGCCTCAGCAATAAGCCTAGTACATCTGGAAGGAATAAATGCAGCAGTTACTTTGCACATATCTAATAAGGGATCATAGAAGGGATCAGACAAGTCTTAGGAGATCATTTTAATCGTAAAATGTATTCCGAATCTGTCAATAGACAAGCTAACTCTACTCAAACCCTATCTGTATGCCCTTGGTAATGTAAATCATTCGATTCCTTTCAGCTATTGGATATTCATTTAATCAACGTCAGGCCACCTGGAGGCAAAGACCTCAGTCACAGAGAAGGGAAGCCACACAGCAATTGGCCAGTACTTCAAATTACAACAAGTAATGCATATCATCCCTCTCAACCCATTACACGAGGACCCATGTGAGTGGATCAGGTCGAGGGACAAGATCTCTCACATGAGACAGTAAGCAACCCTGGTGGGTGACACGATCACACCCTTCAATCATCTATGAGTCACAAGGATAATATACGCCCTGATCAGGGACAATACATTCACGCACTGTCTAATAAGGGCAGGGTCTGGTATGGCCAATTCAAGCAGTCATCCTGGCTCTGCCACACTCACCATCATAATCAGGGCCGCTGGCTTTGAGATAATTCAAAGTAATGCCACCCACTTTGAAGGCAATGTACTCTCATGTGCCCCTCTACGAGACAAGACGTATCAATCCCCACAGGTGACCTGATAATGAACCTGAAAAGAATGTATGGCCTCCAAGGTTATCATCAATCAAAATCATCGTTCATGGGTGATATATCCCTGAGAAGGAGTTTTGTGTGGCAGCAGCTGTGGAAGGCTACGTCCCTGGTGCCCCAGGGTCCAATCGCTGTTTGCAGAACGCCATTGTGCAAATAGCATTGGCTGCCACACAGTTGTGCACAATAAGCCGCCACTGTCATTTCAAAGATAAACCCGCCCAGTCCCTGGCTCCCATGTGCAGGCACAATTGGCAAAGGCATTGAGAGCCTGCCATGTTGCTACAGTCCTGTGGTAACACATTGCTCTTCTTTTATGATGATACGCAGAAACCCAGGCACACCTGCAAGGTTGCCAGGAGTTAGACATTCAGGCGTCTGGGGAATTGAGAATTTAAATCAGCAATGCAAGATGTCAACCTGCAATGTCAATTATGCAATCAGAATGGCAATGTGCAAATGAAGACTGACTAGAGACAAACAAACTGAAAGACATTGCATTCCATTCAATACATAATATTATTATAACATCACCTCATCCAACACCACCCTCTCCTATCCCTCCCTCATTGTTGTAAGATGCACCATTGTATTTACCGCATTGTAACTTGTATATTGTACATAATATATTGCTACAATATCTACTCATCTACCAATCTCTCCTATGTACAAAAATGCTACTTAGTTGCACAATCCAAAACCAAACCCTTTCACCAATATTGACCATCTATATTCTCCCACTCCCCCACCGAAACACACCATCCTTCCTACAGATGTAAACCTATCCACCTACCCCTTATCTTCATCATCAAAAATAATATCGTATTACTCAACGAATATAAGTCTTGTTACAGTGTTATCGAATATTACCACTCTTATCCATATGTATTTTACTCCTAAAATATATCAATTATATTATCTTCAAGACTTGTATCGAGAATGTTATAGGCGTACAACATACTATAAGCATTTACGCTCCTTGCTTGTATATTATACATATATACTGTTGACTAATCTTAAGATAAGTTAAAGTAATAAATGGTATCTTTCCACTCATGGCTTACGTGGTTTATTTCTAAGGAAGCATGTTAAATGTTTACCTGCCCCTTCTTCATTTTCCAGAGTATTCTATAGTCTACAATAATCTAAACCAAGAACCTTCTGGGCATTTACGACACCAGCCGCCAAAAGTTTTCCAGCTGTCACGAACAGATAAATAAGTGTACTTTAACTAGTATCATTGAAATTTCTAAAAGAATTAATCTCCAAAAAAAATTCTCAACATTTGTTGGAAAGTCAGTGGAGCAGGTATGTGTCACTCGAGCTACTAATGGACCGTTTCACTTTTGGCGGGAAAAGAGATGTCTGCAGACGACATTAGATTCATTTAGTTTATTATTTGTTGACTGAGAGTGTCAGGACTGCAATATCAAGTTAGATGGGTTCTGTGTCATGTCTCTGCCAGCTGTAGCTTGGTCGTCTACTGATTTCCCTTCTTTCCAATTACAAACATTACAAACTCGATATTTAAGTTCACAAACTTGCGTGATTAAGTTTGCAATCGGTCTGCAATTGATTAGATAACACTGTAGCTTAGAGTGAGGTACCCTGGTAGCATGGGCTGAGGTAGACTGGTAGCATGGGGTTATGTAGACTGGTAGCATGGGGTTAGGTAAACTGGTAGCATCGGGTTAGGTAGACTGGTAGTATGGCATTAGATAGACTGGTAGCATTGGGTCAAGTAGACCGGTAGCATTGCATTAGGTAGACTGGTAGGATGACATTAAGTAGACTGGTAGTATGGGGTTAGGTAGACTGGTAGCATCGGGTTAGGTAGACTGGTAGTATGGCATTAGGTAGACTGGTAGGATGACATTAAGTAGACTGGTAGTATGGGGTTAGGTAGACTGGTAGCATCGGGTTAGGTAGACTGGTAGTATGGCATTAGGTAGACTGGTAGTGTTGGGTCAAGTAGACCGGTAGCATTGCATTAGGTAGACTGGTAGGATGACATTAAGTAGACTGGTAGTATGGGGTTAGGTAGACTGGTAGCATCGGGTTAGGTAGACGGGTAGTATGGCATTAGGTAGACTGGTAGTGTTGGGTCAAGTAGACTGGTAGCATGACGTTAGGTAGATGGGTAGTATGAGGTTAAGTAGATGGATAGCATGGCGGTAGGTAGACTGGTAGCATTGGGTCAAGTAGATGGATAGCATGGCTTTAAGTAGACTGGTAGCATTGGGTCAAGTAGATTGATAGCATGGCGTTAGGTAGACTGGTAGCATTGGGTTAAGTAGACAGATAGCACGGCGTTAGGTAGACTGGTAGCATTGGGTCAGGTAGCCTGGTAGTATGGGGTTTACAGCTAGACTGTTAGTATTGGGTTATGTAGACTGGTAGCATGATGTTAGGTAGACTGGTAGCATGAATTTTGGTAGACCGGTAGCATGGCATTAGGTCCCGGCATTAGGTAGACTGGTAGCATTGGGTCAAGTAGATGGGTAGCATGGCATTAGGTAGACTGGTAGCATGAATTTTGGTAGACTGGTAGCATGGCATTAGGTAGATGGGTAGTATGAGGTTAAGTAGATGGATATCATGGCATTAGGTAGACTGGTAGCATTGGGTCAAGTAGACGGGTAGCATGGCGTTAGGTAGATGCGTAGTATGAGGTTAAGTAGATGGATAGTAGGGCGTAAGGTAGACTGGTAGCATTGGGTCAAGTAGACTGGTAGCATTGCGTTAGGTAGACTGGTAGCATGACTTTTGGTAGACTGGTAGCATGGCATTAGGTAGACTGGTGGCATTGGGCTAAGTAGACGGGTAGCATGGCATTAGGTTAACTGGTAGCATTGGGTTAAGTAGATGGATAGCATGGCATTAGGTAGATGGGTAGTATGAGGTTAAGTAGATGGATATCATGGCATTAGGTAGACTGGTAGCATTGGGTCAAGTAGACGGGTAGCATGCGGGGTAGCATGGCGTTAGGTAGACTGGTGGCATTGGGTTAAGTAGACGGGTAGTATGGCATTAGGTAGATGGGTAGTCTGAGGTTAAGTAGACGGATATCATGGCGTTAGGTAGACTGGTAGCATGGGGTTAGGTAGACTGGTAGTTTGGAGTTAAGCATAATTGTATCATAGGAGAGCGGTATATATAGGTAGCATGGACGTATATAAAACAGGGCGGAATAACACCGATTATAGACACAATCATAATTATAACATAAATGTGCTATAAATGTAGCATCAATCTATGCACAAGTTTACCTTTAAATTTTACCTTTAAATACATTTTACCTGTCTATATCAATTCAGAGCACGATTAACATATATATATATATACATTATGTAATAGGCTAGGTTTATGTATTCAACTTCTCGCCAGCTGGATGCTCACTCTCCTCTTCATTGTTTCTTCCATACTGGCAGCTTACATAATTCTGCTGTTGCAATAGGCCCTTGTTTAATTTATTTCGATATATTCATAACGTTAAGCTTGACAGTATCCGTTATTTCAAAAAGTACACGCATGCATTGCTACAATATAGAGGTCATTCCGCCCTATGGAGGTTGTCATATCACCAATGGTACTCCCCTTCCATATGTTGCCCCAGATATTAAACACCGTCGTTTTGTGCCGAGTGCAATGTTCTAAGGGCAAAGTCAATAGCATGCTTTCAGACATTTCCCCATGGTACATTCATAGATGGCCTTGACAGCTGTACACCACTTATTATAGAGGGTACCTTTTTTGCCATTTTACCCATGCAGTAATTATGTTCATGCAAGCTATATCCACCTTTGCAGACCTACATCAAATAGATTTTTATTATTTTTAAGTATCCTAAACCAAGGTAGGTTTAACCAGAGTTTGATAAAAAAAATAAAGAAAAAAGGTAGTACTTGTCACGGTTACTGGCTCGTCGCCCACAACCAGCCCAAATATGGAACGTGTGCCTTGCATAGCATTGGTATGGAGATGAGATAGTCACGTGAGAAAAGTGCCCTATCAGATGAGGCGATTCTTTTTGGGGGGGATACTCGAGGCATTCAGATCACGATGTGTTCGGGGTAGAATGGGTATTGTAAATAGGAAAAGCACACAGTGGCTTCTCATAGTCCTATGTCCACTGGGAATTATTTATTGCTGTGCCATGATCCTTTAGGGAATAAGGATCATAGGGACAGCCTCGATGCCGCGGTATACAAGAGTAAAGACGAGAGTCCACTGCACTATTTGGACATCTATCCATCTAGATCTATTTATCCATCTATTTAACTATCCATCCATAATATCTCTATCCATCTATCTATCTATCTATCTATCTGTCTATCTATCCCTCAATCTATCTATCTGCATTCTGTATGTCCCTGTATCTGCCTCAGCCTCTCTCTCTCTCTCTCCCTCTCTCTCCCTCTCTCCCTCTCTCTCCCTCCCTCCCTTTTGGTATCTGCCGAAATATAATATGTTACATCATGTAGAATGGTCATCCGACATGATATGACGTCTCTTAACAACATTGTTCATTGGTTAAATATCACATACAGATGACATTCTCTCTTCTTGTATTTTTCAGGACCGGTGAAGAGATCTACAGACCACTTAACACGTGACAATGACGTCGTGGAGGGCTTCGGCGGAAACCACTGATGGGCATGCGCAAAACACTCCTCCAGTCATGTCCCACAATCCCTCGCTGCCTGTACATAGAAATAGAGTCTAACAAAAATCAGGTCTTCTGATGCAATATATACAGCAGTGGTTTTTCACTCACTAAGAAAATATCATCTGGACTTTGCAAATTGTTCCAACATCTCCACATCTCGAGTTTGATTTATTTTTGAGGGAAGATTGTAATAATGTTTAATTTGATATCAGATGTCATCCGTGAATTAGTATCATCGTCAAAAGTCTATGTGGAACTCTCGAGTCGTATTCACAGTCGGAGGAAGATTCTGCAGCAATATCTATACTGTCTTATAAGTGTTGAATATGATAGAATGCATAATGTTTCAATTAGGCTAAGATATTTATAATGTTGCGGTTCGCAGAGACAAATTGTGATAAGAAAGGACTCAAGGATTCTTTCGTGTTTTAAATCATGGAAACAGTTGTCAATGTATTATATGATATATCAGTCGAGACAAATAAATGGTTGATTTTTAAAGTCAGTATTTCGTGCATTCATTTATCATCTACAATATTCCGAAATGCATCCACAACAGCCGAAAATACATGAATGTATTAGAGTGTGGGATTGATATATATATATATATACGTTCCTGTCAGGATCTGCGATATAATGAGTTAGATATTTCTAGCAATTTTGATGGAACCTTTTCTTGGATAACACCTACATAATGATAAATGACTTAAAATAAAGAATTCCCTATGTACCCCCTGACAATTTCTACTCATCTCAAAATCCAGTGGAATTAATATAAGTTCCTGTCAGGATCTGTGATATAATGAGTTAGATATTTTTAGCAAGTTTGATGGAACCTTTCTCTTGGATAACACCTACATAATGATAAATGACTTAAAATAATGAATTCCCCATTCCGCGATTTTTTAATATGAAATATATTAAAGTCATTTAGTTCTAGAACGGCTATTGTACGCTTGTCTCGACGTAGGATGATGTTATTTCTGAGAGTATTTAGGACCAGCATCATACATTAAGAAAAATAGAAAGGTATACCTACGATATATCTACGACAGCAAGAAAGTGCCAAATCGAACACATTCATTTTACATTCCCAATATAGAAACCAGAACACCAAAAACATCTCAGAAGGCTATTTCATTATTCAAAAGGCTACATTTCCTATTGTTTTCTACAGCGTTACAGGCCATGGATGTGTGATGAACTGTCTTTACAGCGCATTAACGTGAGGGGACTTATTCTCCAGAACAATACATGCGCACTGGTACCACAGATGTCATGAGATGTTGGCTCTGCTCTCGCAACTTAGCTTGTTCCTTGCAAGCTATGGTGTGTGGGTGTATGGCTACTGCCTAAATCTCCCGATAAATTCCAAAATCAGAACTAAGATGGCTGCGCCTATGGAGAAACCAGAATTATAGAGAATAGGCCTATTGTATCAGACATAACGTTGTTATAAAATTAATGTGAATCATCATGTTAACTGTCAATTAACACTTGAATTGTAGATGTTTTTGCCAGATCCAGGAATTGCCCTGTGATATGATTCTAGATGATGTTAATTACCTTTTGTTAATACCCATATCTTGGCAGAGCCCAATAAATTAGGCCGTTTTACACAGAATAGTTATCAACATGACAAATGGTACCTTGTTTGCAGCCAAAAATATTTATTTTATTTCAAGAAAACTAAGATGAATAAACTCGGCTGGAGGACAACTTTGGCCTGGCGAGTTTATTTATCTTAGTTTCTTGAATGAGAAAATTATTACAAAGCCAACATCGAAAAAGGGTGTTTCAGGCAACCCGACCCCATCCTCATTGCAAAACAGGGCCGACCCTGGGCAGCATTCATGACTTGTTTTCCTAGTTTTTAGTATTTAGATTTCTTTCTAAATTGCCTTTTAACTTAAATAGTCAACCATTTCTGGATATTCCTATAGTTAGGGCCTACTGGGGAAATCACTGACTGAGTGAGTGATTCTTGAACCTCAATCTGGCGACTCGCGACTCATCCCTGGTACTTTCAGATTTTAAATAAATTAAATCGAACTATCAACCACCTTCTTAGAATGCGTTGCCGAAGCACAAATGTGTGTTTATTTTGTGGCCTAATGATTATATATTATGCCTCGTATGAAACCACCACGTTGCGCACTTACCTATGTATAAGTAGTCATCGCTTTAACAACAACACCATTTTAGCATGGGTGAAATAACCTAAAAAGTGCACATTAGACACACAGGCTAATTATTTTAGGTTGGTAGATATATTAGATAATCACTTCAAGTCGAGAGTCCTCCCATGGACGACCATTGATAAGAGCCTAGATAAGAGATACTCTTTACATCCTCCAAGAGCCGCGGGGACAGCAGTGACCAACGCCCAACACTATAACAGATGAGTAGTCGATCATTGTCTCTAAAGAGGGCCATTCAAGGGAAGGATGCATTGTAAAAAGGGTCTTGGTCTACTCCTCCTCTCCCCCACCCAACCCCTTTCTCTGAGAAACCCCTACTTCAGCTGGCCACACAGTATTGGAAGTGATTCAGCGGTGTGAAGAGGTGGGAGGAGGGGTACTGGAGGACGGTGAAGGTGATAGGGTCGTGTGGTGGTGGGGTGATGGAGGAGAATAAGGGTATGGATAGGTGGGTGGGCACAGGAAAAAGGGGGAGTGAAAAAATTTATAAAGGAAAGGTGGAGACAGTGCGATAATGAGTGGTCATTTATTATCGACAGCGGTGGAAGATAACATTTTGCAGGAAGGCGCGGAAAATACATCGACACCTCAACCCTCGGCTCTAAAGCATTAGAAACGTTTAGCACCCCTCCACATGTTGAGCTATATAGTTAAGTGCAAGCGTCCTCGCTTCAAGGGGGCAAATATGTTTATGCCCCCCCCCCCCCCACCTCAAAATTGACCACCCCCCCCCTTGTTGCTGATAAATGACCACCCCTTCCATGACTACCCCGCTCCATGACTACCCCTCGGCAATGCTCAGTAGGAACCCCTGAGTATAGACTTCAGACACAGTGGACAGTGTCCATGTATTGAACTGATTTAAGGTATGTACATTGTGTTCTCTCAATCATCCATCGTCACATTTTGTCCATGGACCTCATGGATGCACCATGGGCTTACTTTCATATAAGCATACAACTTTCCAAGAAGTGAGCTAGTGGGTCAATGATATGAGCTGCAATTTCTGCTACGATCTTGGCTACAATTTTGGGCATTATCACAAATATATCACCAATCGGTAGTGACGTGATTGGCAGTCTAAATTACCCATTTGCCTGCCCTAATGGATATTAACAAGAACACAACCTAATTGCGACAATATCTCTCAGTGGACATTGTCCCTTTGGCAAAATACATGTATATTTATCAGCTATAACATAGATCTGAACACATTTTAACATATTTGCTACACTCGTAATTGGAACACTTATTATATTATTATATGATGGAGCACTGAACTGGAAAACGTACTCATTCAATATCAACATCATAAGACACTGCTCACCTGCAGAAAATTATACTACAGGGAAGACCCTTTGCTTATCAGGCAGGCACCAGGATGATCACGACATCTGTCTTTACCAGGCGTAAATATATTAGCGTCTGGTGGATATTGTTCGCAGGTAAGTTTACTTTTGTTATATCTATCAAATCAGATAACCTATGAAGACGTCATTGGGAAATGTGTTCTGATAAACTAGGTTAGAATCTATAGGCATCAAGAGCCCTACATAATTATATCCACGCATGAACTAGCTTTTAAAATGTCATTATGCCACGTATACACTGTTAAAAGTAAGTACTGTTCCTGTACAGCAACTACTGGGGGCGACTTTGGGTCCAGTTCATTGTGCTGTAGACCTACAGCAAGTCAGCTCATGTATATCTACAACATATACTGTACAGTAACAGCAAAATCTACTGTTAATGTATAGCAGAATTAATTGTAAAGCCAAATCTGAAGGTCTAGGGTTCACTTCTCAAGGCTGGTGATATTTCTAGTCACCATGAATTACCTTTTAAACATAATAGATTATTTAGAATAACCTAATAGACTACCACATAAAATTATAACAAAAATGGTTCATTGATAGACTTACATATCCCTTTTAGAGAAAATAGATCAAAACATAAAGGACCTATAGTTTCATGACAAGCCTGGCTGGGGATTGAACTAGGGACCTTCCCATCACTGTCCCACACTGTGTCTGAGTGAGCTATTGAGGCAGCTAGAGTTGCAGCATAGCTCTCATATAGATGATCAGATGGATGAGCAAAGGAAAAATATATTTAGGACCTCTCGCGAATCAAGTGCAAGGCTGACCTTCTAGGGCTAGAACCATATGTTATGTAGAGTTTGCTAAAGGTCTCTTTTGTCCTGCGTACAAAACAACATTTCATGTTTTTCTTTAAAAAATGTCTAGAAAGTATCTGGTGTGGACTTACATGGCACTTTCAGAAAAATAATAGTTTCATGGCTAGCCTGACCGGGGATTGACCTGTCCCACGACGTAACTAAGTGAGCTATCGAGGCAGCTAGATTAAGGCCTGCAGCATGGCTCTCATATTTGGCACCTTTAGCAACATGCAGCCATTATTGTATAACACCTAAATTGTTTACTATACAATGAAAACTATAGACAAGGTCCATAGAGAATGATGTTAAATTGCTTGTGACCATCTATTAAGTAACACATTGAGAGGTGGCTAGACCAAGGATCGATCCCAGGACCCCCCGTGTACATAGCACAGAGAAAAGTGGCCTGAGGATATTTTGGTATCGTTCCCCCCGAGGTGGGGCTGGGGCCGTATCCCACAAAGCCGTCCATATGGCTCATGGCAGCGCACCCACGGGTTAGCTCTCCCAAGTGAGAGGACAGACGTTCAGAGCGTTATCTTAATAAGACTTTTAAGACAGTCTGAATAGTCTTAACTTTAGTAGAGGCCGCTTATGTCATTAAAAATAAATAATATTTTGAAAGTATTACTATTACGACTAGTATGTAATGGGGGGCTCTGCCCCCCAACCCCCGTTTCTTCTTTTTCTTCTTTTTCTTCTATTAGAGACATCCTGAGTTCCTCTGAGCTGGTTGCTGGCTTGAAATGATTTATTTTTAATGATAAGAGCGGCCCTGGGTAAGACACTGAATTAAGACTTTAAGATGTCTTATTAAGATAACGCTCTGAACGTCTGTCCTCTCACTTGGGAGAGCTATCCAGTTTTTGCCATGGCAGCCGTGTTGCCCTGCTCCAGTGAACCAACCCGCTCTTGGAGCACCTCGATCACGGCCTCCAGATTCACCGGCTCTCCTTTCGTGTTCTTACTTACTCCTACAGTCTTTTTAGTTGGCGTCTTCTCCTTGGTGACTTTTGCTGTCTTCCCTGTAAACACAGATACGTAGCTCAGACGTAAATCTACGTTGATTTGGGGTGTAAACTACGTAATTTTACAAGGTTTATGAACGTCAAAACGTGAAGGTTTAGTTACGTTCAATGGAGGTTTAAGTATGATTTACGTTTTTCTACGTCATTTAGACGTAAATAAACCTTGAAATAAAACATAGATTGACATATAATTCTGGGTGGAATAACTGTATAACCACAAATATGTGTCATTAATGAATACATATTTACACTCACAAACATGATTCGTAATTGTGAACCCCAATTTTATTCTATAATATATGTGTTTATCCTCTCTGAACAGCCGGATACACAGTCTTCCTTCAACCTCATACATTTTTTATACATGTTATATAGGTTATGGTTGCACTAAGGCTTTGTATTTATCTTATTGCCAGCAATGTGGTGTTTGATCAGTAAAGGGCCCTAGTACATATGATGTCCATGACCTTTTTTCATCTACTCTCTCTCTCTCTCTCTCTCTCTCTCTCTCTCTCTCTCTCTCTCTCTCTCTCTCTCTCTCTCTCTCTCTCTCTCTCTCTCTCTCTCTCTCTCTCTCTCTCTCTCTCTCTCTCTCTCTCTCTCTCTCTCTCTCTCTCTCTCTCTCTCTCTCTCTCTCTCTCTCTCTCTCTCTCTCTCTCTCTCTCTCTCTCTCTCTCTCTCTCTCTCTCTCTCTCTCTCTCTCTCTCTCTCTCTCTCTATATATATATATATATATATATATATATATATATATATATATATATCTTTATGTTATCTTTCACCCAAATAAAAACACTTAGAAAGGGGCTATTTTTATGGTTACTACCGTATTTAAACGATTCCCATATATATTTGTGGACTTCCATAAATAATATGGAAATTGTATTTACGGACCTCTGGAAATTTGCAGACCTCCGCATATTTGTGGAGAAACAGCATCCAGACTCTTTATTATTCTTAGTAAACAGTCCTCAAAAGATGTCATTGGTATTACTTTCAACTGTGGATACATGTTTTTAAATGTGAATCGGTTGATAATTGCCTAGTAACCACATTTGAAAAAGGCAACATGCCATACCTAGCTACAAGCATGTGGAATGACCCAAAGAGAGCCTTAAACATACCTAGCCTCAGTATGCAGACCAAAGGTTACCTGTAATTCTTTTTATTGTTGTTTTAGATTATAATTATGTTGCTTATCATTCAACACAGGCCTTAATAGTGGTTTTACTCTTCGTGATGGCAGAGTATTCGTCCTTGGGGCATGTACTATGTGATAACCGTTATTGGCAATATGTCAAATTGTATCTGAATTGTGTAATGGCATTTATTTCATAGTGGATACGATGACCACTATGCTTAAGTACTAGAAATCTTGTATCCCATGCCCCCCATGGGATACAGTGTTCCCGTATCCCATAGCCTGTGACGTCATCATTTGTTCAAATTGTTATGGCCATTTATATGCAATTAAACATATTTTGAAGAGTAAAAACCATGAAATAAAGGCAAAGGCCCATAGCCAGAGGATTTTTGGTATCGTTCGCCCCTTGGTGGGGCTGGCACTGCATCCTACTCAGCCTGTGGCTTTGTGGGATACGGTCCAAGCCCACCTCAGGGCCCGCCTCAGGGGGAACGATATCAAAATATCCTCTGGCCATGGGTCTTTGTCTATGTGACACCTAAGCAGAAAATGCCTCAAGTGACTCGTCGTGTATGCACCAGTGCGGCAAGGCCCTGATCTGTCTTACCCAGAGAGGAAAGGCACAAAATTAATGCTGGTTAGTTAGAGACTACTATTATATCTTCTCTGCGAAACCACGTGACCAGATTCTCTATGGGGGCCGCCATGTTGTCCGAGGCAACTAGGTCAAGGGACAGCTATAAGTAGAGCACGGACGTCGCACCCTGGAGGGCGGGGGGGGGGTATGGTCAGTCACACATGAGGGTGAGACTGAGGAGTAGAGGAAAGGGTAGCGATGCCACTCGCCAGAGGCCGAAGGCCTCTGGTATAACTAAGAACTGCCTGTAAGGTAAGCAGAATGGTGGCTCCAGAGGGGTCAAAAACGACCTGGCGACCTGGGCCGTTTTGGAGGCGACTTTCGACTCAATGCAATAATAAAAGTGACCTGGTGACTGTTAGACAAAATTGAATATACTTAAGGGGGTCCAAAAAAGCGACTTTGTGACCTGGACCCCTTAATTTCGGCGACTTTCCGACCTCAGGGGGGGACCCCTCTGCACCCCCAGAATGCCCACACACTCCCCTTGTGATGAAGGTGCGCCTCCTGGGTCCCTCCTGTGTCCTTTGTAAGGCGGACATCTGGAAGGGACCCCACACCCTCTCCAGGGCCGATGTCATCAGCACCCAACAAGGCCTTACCACAGTCCTTAAGTCATCTAAGACAATCACACCTGGGTATGCCACCTGCTGTCCTATCCCTGTCGAGAATCCCAGGCTCACCTGTATGCCCAGCGGCAGCCTGGGACATCTACATCCAACAAACACCCCACTGTGTGACCGACCCGGCCTTCATCACACCTGGGGGGGACTGCCATTGACCCCTGGCGCACTGGTGGAGGTACTACAGCTAGCCATACACAGAGAAAAGCAAAGGTGTCAACTGTGTCTCTCACATGGCTTTGGTAAGATAGAGAGTCAAACTGTTAATGCCTCTGCTTATAATGAAGGGCCAACTTGAGTTGAGTCCGCATGATCAGTGTCAACTCAAATTGACTTTGTACTATAAGAGTCAACTCAAGTTGACCCTGCATATAAGCAGAGACATTAGCAGTTTGACTCTCTAGTTTACCAGAGCGACGTGGGAGACACAGTTTACGCCTTTACTTTTCTCTGTGTAGTATCAGCTGGCTGCCTATACGTGTCTGATGTAACCACCAACTCATTAAGGAGAGGGGCTTCAATACAACATTGTATAACGTTATATAGCGTTTCTCTAAAGCTCCTTCCCAGTGGGCACAGAACATTGAATCAACATTGATAAACGGTTGTCAATGTTGATTTAACATTGATTCAATGTTGATTCAACATTGAACTGAATTTTGTGCCCACTAGGTTCCTTAATAACGTAATATACATTTTAAAACGTTATTTTGACGTAAAATAACGTTTTTTGTTAGCTTGGTTGTCTTGCAGGTAATGCAATCTATGACATCTATTCTCATACGTTATCCCTATCCTATACTTATATACTCCCATATTAATAAGGACTGTTTCTGCAGCCCTGGAACTGGAGTGAGATAAGAATGCCCATATTCCCAGCGGTGGATCGGTAATCCAACTTTATAATCATTAAAAAAACAGCCATATTGAGTTTTGTCTGCTCTAGTTTCAGTCTCAGCCTCTACAACTACCCCCTCAGATGTGACAGGAGACTCTGGAGAAGACACCACAACCCTAACTGAACCCACAACAACACAAGATGACACAACCACGGTGGTACCTAGCGAAATGACGTCTGCTGACCAACATATCACAACATCCAATGAATTGATGCTCACAACTGACGACCCTGTAGATACTGGAACCTCCTTGAGTTTTGGTGTGGATGATGAGACTACAACAATGATAACACAAGAAACAACAGAGCAATCGACATCAATTCAAACAACAACAGAGAATATTGACACAACATCAAATATTCATGATATAAATCCTACAACAGAAAACAGATTATCAACAACTGCGGAAAGGTCCATGACAACAAAGCAGGCAGATGTTGGTTCATCCACCTTAATTTCAGGTGAGACAACATCAACAACAATTGGAAATACTATAGCAGACGACATTTCAACCACGAATGTCCCATTGACTCAATCTTCCACCGACACACGTCCCATCAGCACACATTCCCCAGTATCCACAGACGCTGTACTGGTATCTTCATCTTCAGACTCGTCAAGCTCTGTTACATCAAGTACATTTTCAATGACTACGGTTACACAAAGGGCATCAGTAGTTGCGACTACTACACTGAAGTTGCCGATACGGATCAGGCTGCAGAGGACGTATCAAGTACAGTTGGACGATAAGTCATCTGCCAATTTCAAGCAACTGGAGGGATTCGTCATGAATGGGGTTTGTATGATGAAATGCTTGTATTTCGCCCTTAATCATTAATGTACATTAATGCCTTCTCTATTCACATTTTATGCGGCAGTAGCAGACACCCAGTGTAATGTGGATGTGTTAGTAGTTTAATACGTATATTACAGCCAAAATGATTTTTTTTGTGTGTTTTTTTAAATTATTATTTAGGGTTAAAATAAATATTATGATATAGTTTAAGCTTGCTTTAACATATCTGTACTGGAATATACTTGGCTTCACATTGACTAAGTATGAATTGTGTGTAATTAATTGTGGCCTTGGTCCCTGACCAAGGACTCGCTATGGATGCATTCATGCATCAAGCCAAATTGCGAACAATGAGCAACTGAATTGATTGATTAATTGATTCATTAGATATGTCATCCTGAAGTCTCCGACATAGGCTCTAAATGCTGTTGTATGCCTGTCTGAACCTGCAAGTTTTCGGGCTTTAAAATGTAGCAACACCAACTTCAGATGTCCTCGTGCTGTCTGTATAGCTAATTCTGTAACCTAACCTTGAGATGAGACAATGCATGGATATAATATGCATCCTATTTATCAAGGCTAAGTACGCTGGAACATGGGAGATCTATACAAGCTGTTGACATCCATGCAAAACTGCGCATATTGAACCACACTATTAATTAATTAGATACGTCACTATGAAGCCTCAGAGAAACAATCCATGGCCCTGACTGAGAGCTATATGACGTACATTGGGAGTAAGGCCTTGGTATTAAAGTTAGCACATGTATTGCACCTTACTGTGTTGTTGGCATATTCGTCCTTTACCTGTTTTTCTACTACTTGACATTGGGCAAAGGCACCTGTTTCAAACGCTACTGGACGATGAAGAGGTGATCCCTTTTGGCTGTGTAGTTGGTCTCTTACTACGTATGTAACACTTGAGTACAAAAACCAGACAAGGTAAATTAGACTTTAATATACGGCGACTTTATTGTAAAGGTAACTCTTGGGTATTATAGTACAAGTATAACCAGCGGATATACGAGATCAGAACAGATATATAATACAGTGGGCAACCCTATAGCATAGAGTTAAGCCCGTGAGCACAGGGTGGTCATGTCACGACAGTCCCAAACCTGACTGACTTCCAATGGGGAAGCAGCCGTCTTATATACAGCGCTGCGTAGCCACGTGACCGTACTAGCAGCGCCACCTGTTAGGTTTAGTTATGTAAAAATGATTATGTAACAACTACCGACGGTAACCGAAGGTGGTACCGGTACACTACCGTATAGATAACCGAACTAGAGGAGTCGGTATATGTAACGAACCGACGACACTAGTTAGATGAATAAAACAGTTATTAAACACAATAGAACCGTGTTGTCTTACATCATACAACATACAATAGATATACAACAATAACAGTTAGACTTTATAGTCAACCCGTTACACTACCCCCCTTTAGAATGTAGGAAGGGTTGGTTTTATAATAATAATACCTCTTGGATACATTATATACCACGTATATCTATTTATCAACAAGTAACATTTCTACTCATAGTAACAACAGGCATACATACATGAACATACAAGTTAACATGCACATAACAGTTTATATCAACAATATAGTCTTTGTAAAACCATAGTCCCGTAGGCACATGATATAAAAACTGTCCAACTGATAGTCCTAGACTAGTATCAGTTAATAGTAAAGGCACCAAATAACCACCTTGGAAACTCAACACATCACCTACTTCATTCAGCAATGGTGCGAATCCGTGTGGAGTTAGTGTCCTTATATATAAATAATAGAACTATAATAGCTCTCACTTCCTTTGGCGAAGAAAAGTTTTATAATTGGAACTATAGCAGTTCCCACTTCCTTTGGCGTAGAAAAGTTTATATATAAAAATCCATAATAGCGTATCCTAAATAAGGTGGGATAGATCGTCATCCTTATTAGGGGCGGTACTCCAGTACCTAGCAGTTTATGGTGGTAGAGATGGATAGAGTCCAGTACCGGTATAGTACTTCCATCTCTTGTGAAATATAAATATAAAAAGGTAGGTCCGTGCCTCCCTATAAATAATTATCACAGGAGGATGATCCATATAATAGTTCATAGGTCACAATAGTAGAATGTGACCACAGGATCAGGAGCCCTGGACAGTAGTAGAGCACCGACGGTTGTGGCTTAGTAGTAAACCACGGTTGAAGACATCAGGCTGCTTCCAGTGTGGTGGCAGTAGAGACTCAGTTAAGTCACGACAGCACCGTCGGTCTGCTTTTGGTTGTCCAGGGGCGTGTAGCTGCGTCGATGGTTTAGTTTTACCTCCGAGGGGCGGAACAGTGCACCCCAGAGGGCCTGACGGGGGACCAACCTTAGGTGTCCATAGGGACACCGCCGGATGGCTTTCCTTCCCCATCAGGACTTCCTCCAGGAGGGGCCTCCGTGGTGTAAACCACAGCAGCCTCCACCTGGAGAGGAAGGGCTCCACCTGGGGCTACCGAGAGGGTACTCGGCGCCGCAGTAGGCTCCCCGCCACTGACCACCCGGGTAGATTGTGCCATGAAAGAAAATGGCATCTCATACCTAGGTGGGTGTACTGACAGTACCGGGGTCACAGGAGGAGCAGGCCTTGCGGCAAGCCCCAACCTGGACTGGAGATCTGGAAAACCAGTTCTCTCCCACTCTGTCAGCTTTAGCCCGAACTGCCGGAAGAACTTGGCGTCACAAGTTGTCAACCTTGATTCGAGCTGGTCGATCGTAGCCCTCCAGAAGGCATGATCTTGCTCCAGACTCGCCTCGCGCTCGGCAAGGACTCTGGTGCGTTCAGCAACCCAAGCTTTCCCTTCCCGGATAGCCTGTTCTCTGAGCAACTTGTACTGCTCAAAGTAGGACTTCTCCAAGAAAGAAACCTGAAACTGGAGTAGCTTACTTGCGTTTTCAGCCATCTTAGCTCTGTAGCACTCAAATCCGGGGACTAGAGTGTCAGAGAATCCAGTGTCAAAAGCAGGGCCATCTCCAGGCAACACAGGTAACCCTGCCAGCCCTTCGTCAACAGCCCTGTGCTCAGGTACTGGAGTCACCTCGTCATCCCTTACGGGGTTAGAGGTTGCTCCGTGCTGGGTTGGAGCAGTCGGCTGGGCTGACGCCCCATCCGGCTGTTGTACCTCCACCTGTTCAGCGTCACTGACAGGTGAGACACTCTCCTGTGGGGCTGAAGCTTTCTTTTGCTTCTGACTCCACTTGTACTGCTTGACATAGTCAGCAGCGACTTGTTCCGCCTGCTCGTCACCCAAAGAGTTCTGAACAATAGCCAGTGCACTACCCAGTCTCTGTCTCTCCTGCCTGGGCAGTTGATCAGCAACCGGGGGCAATGCAACCGAAGATACCGTGACGGTACCGACGGTTTGGCTACGGTCGACCTCAGATGTTACCGTGGCGGTGGCGACACGTTTCTTCGCAGGTTCACTGCGGGAACGGTCACGTCCACCTTTGGTATCATCTTTGGATGACTGGCGGCCCCTTTTTAGATTTTTCTTCTTAGGAGGGGTATCCTTCTTTACAGTGGGCATCGGAGCTTCTGTAGCTGGTCCGAGGTCGGTTTGTTCGCACTTGGCGCCCTTACACAACCTCTCCCAGTCAGCCTCCGTGAGGTAGTTCCACTGTTTAAGTTTGTTGGTTCGCCACTTAAACTGTAGATTTCCTACACGTTTGTGGCACCCCCAAACCTTCAGTGCAGCCTCAACTCCACGACTAATAGTGCGCTTGTGCACGCCCTTATTGTCGCAAAGATGCCTTACCAAACCAGATCTCCGTTGGCTACGGAATAGTTCCCCGTCACTGTACTCAGGGCAGGAAGTACTCGTACTCCCACTCACACAGTACAAGTAGGGACGCACATTCATGTGCTTCTCTACCAAATGACGGGCAAACTTGAACAGGTTTGGCCACCGTTTTGCTGCTGTCGCAGTCCCTTTCAGGCGCTGACAGCGAACGTACGGGCAGGGATCCCCTGGCACGTAGTTCTTCCAAGCATATTTCAGCTTGGGGCGGCATGACCTATGGATGTTAGGTTTATTCCCGTCTAACACTGCCCTGAGGTACACGAGGTACCAGTCAATGGGATGGGAATCACCTGTCAACCAGTCTTCGTCGTCTGAACCATCGGTCGTGTGAGGTGCAGGAAGAGCCATTTTGCCATTCTCCTGAATTAAATCAGTAAGGCTCAGGTTCTCCCGGTCATCATCACGGAGACACAGGTTTAGACGGACCTGCGCTGCCTTGGCGCGGAGGCGTCGATTGGCTCTGCTCTCTGCGACAGACCATCCCTCGGCTTCAGCCTTGGCCAGTTTGTCAGCAACAGCTTTGAGTCTATCTGCCTCAGTCGGTGCGACCTCTTCGGTAGCAGGAGTCTCAGGGGAAGATGCAATCCTCCTCTTACGCTTCCGCTTCCGTTTGGTCTTAGCACGGACCGTGGACCCGTCTGATGAATCACCATCAGGGACCGTCGGTTCTTGTGCCAATACACCGGCGGGTTTCGGAGAAGATCCCCCTGCAGGGTTCTCCTCCTGGTTGGTATTACTACCACCCAGACCAGGTTCTGTCTTCGGAACAACATCACCCGACCCCTCAGGGTTAGGTTCAGTTGGTACCAAAGCCGAGCCTTGACCGACGGTTGGAGCACCAGTAGTGTCCATTTCCGTGTCAGACTCGAGAACTCGGTCTTCCCCATCGGAGGCCTCAGCCTTCTCCGGGGCCGTGCATCTGCCATCTACACGGGCTGCCATACTGTTAGCTCAGGCGTAGGTGAACCTCACGGTTCACTCACCCGAGCATTTAGTAGCACAGCTGGTAAACAATAGTGTAGGTACTGCCGGGCAGACCTAGGCACCACTGATCAACACGCTACCCTGCGGGCAAACGTGTTGATCTGAAGAAGCCTGGCCGCCTGTGGGGCTTATATACCCCACCCGTCCCCCGTGACCCCGCCCCTTGACCGGCTTCTCAGCCAATCAGGGGTCGCGCCCCGAAGACGCGCCGAGGTGACCCAATTTCTCACGGCTCATTTGGCGGGAGAAATCGATCAGGTGACGCGGGCAGCGCCCTTCCCACGTCTGGCATATCCGACCGTGGGAACTCTCACTGTTGTTTACAATTTTCGTGGCGGAGCCACCGGATAACCCGGGAATGATATACCGGCATTAGAGGATATACACAGCAGCGTGTTGCTAAGCAATATGTGGTCAAAACTAGTCCCATACTTAGAACTAATCGGCAAAGCCAGCCACCCGCCCTGAACACGTGCTTTTCTACCTCCAACGGATAACCACACCGGATAACCCGTCTCTTCTCGTTGTGTTTTGGTGATCGAGTACCGGGCCAATGACCACCGGCCCAGTACGGAACTGTCCAGGGAAATTTAATCAAGCCAGCAGCTAAATGTCGTCAACAAGGTAAGAAAAAAATGTTTACACAATTTTATCTCGCTCTCTGACACGTGTGCTCCTCCGTAGACCTTGTACCGGTATGTCCAGCAATGGTGACACCGGAGGTATCACCTTGCTTTGTTTACCGGTGCCTACGGTTAGTCCTTTACGCACAGCTGACCCTTTTTTACGAGGCCTACCGCGCTTGGGCTTGGTAACACACGACTGTGGTTCAATCGGTAATTTCCTAGGACGACCCCTTCGGCGCGCTACCGTCGGTACCGACGGTATGACCGTTGGTCCTGCCTTCGGTATCTTCGGTAGCACAGGGTCGGTTGGTGCTGGTACTCGACCAGCACCGAGGGAATCCTCACCGTCATCTATATATGGAACTCCATACCAAGGTCGGAGTCTAGCCACATGTGATTTAGTGAGAGTCCCTTTTTGCAACCGTATTACTACAGTAGTTTCACTAACCACCATAGTAACCGTATGCGGACCATCCCAGGAGTACAGGGTCTTGACTTTGGAATTTGGTGTGCTAAATCTCGCGACCTTATCCCCCACCTTGAATTGGCGGAGTTTAAGGCCCGTGTCATAGCCCACCTTCTGCAAACTAGCAGATTTTTCCAAGTTGTCCCTTACTACTCCATAGGACTCGCGTAATGATTGTCGAAGTGACTCAACAAACATCACTGTGCAGGGTTGCTCGAGCTGGTGTCCCTGCACTCCATAGACCATGTCACTAGGCATGACTATGTCTTCACCCATTACGAGCATATTAGGCGTACAGCCCGTCGACGCATGTTCGGTAGCATTGTAAGCATGGGAGATATAGCGAGCGTGCTCATCCCAATCATCCCGGTGCTCATTAACCATTGTCGTGAGACATTGGATCAACGTCCGATTGAAACGTTCCACCATACCATCCGATTGAGGTCGGTAGGGGTTCGTATGCGTCTTGCAGATGTGTATTTTACTACACAGTTCTGCCCACAGTCGAGATTCAAACTCACGACCCTGGTCGGAGTGAAGCATTAAAGGACCTCCCCACGTGAGGATCCAATTCTCGAAAAGTGCTTCTGCGCAGGTAACAGCTGTATGATTTACCAACGGATATACTTGGACATACTTGGTATAGTAGTCCTGTACCACCATCATACAGGTATTCCCACGGGGGGTCGTGTTGAAACCACTAATGATATCAACAGCGATCCGGGCAAATCGGACACCGAATAGCTCTTGACTTAGAGGTAGTTTACCAATACCAGGTCCAGGCTTTGATAAACAGCATTGGGGACATTGTCTCACCCAACGCCGTATGTCCAAAGTCATACCAGGCCAGTAATATCTACTCTTAATCTTCGCCTCAGTCCGTTGTCTGCCAAAGTGTGCTGAAGTTCGGTGGCCATGACAGTAATTGAGCAACTGTAGTCTGAGTGACAAAGGCACTACAGACTGAGCTGTTCTCTTCCTGCCAGGTTGCACCCTCCAGCGGCACAATACACTGTTCCGTATAAAAAGATTATCCCACTGAGCTAACAGTTGTCTAACTTCTTTACATTCCAGCGAAAGTGCGGGGCGAACAGGCTTGGACAGGCCCAACAACTTCAAGGAGTACACCCTCGAAATAGCCGGATCTGCAAGCTGCTCATCCTTCAAGTGATTTAACGTCCAGTTAGGAACTTTCGCACCCACAGACGCAATCACTGCATTGTGAGACCCACAGTCTCGGCAGTCTACACGGTGACAGTTCCGGATAGGATAGCGGGACAAGCTGTCCGCATTCACATGATCTACTCCACTCCTGTGTATGATATGCTCATTCGTCATGCCAAACTCAGAGAGGTGGTTCAACCATCTACCCATCATCCCCTCAGCGTCCTTGAAGTTAAGGAGCCACTGCAGAGATGAATGATCCGTCCGTACGAGATAATTCCCACCATATAGGAAATGTCTGTACTTTTTTGTGTAAACCACCACTGCCAAGAGTTCACGCTTGGTTGTGCAGTAGTTACGTTGTGTTTTGCTTAGACTGTTGGACGAAAATGCCAGCGGCACTTCTCGCCCATCCTGGATCTGCGACAAGGCAGCACCAATACTTGTATTAGAAGCATCAGTGTCCAAGATGAACTTACCAACAGGTGCAGGGTAGTGCAAAACAGGTGTTTCTAAGAAGAGTCTCTTTAACTCACTGAAAGACTGTTCTGCGGCTGGAGACCAGACTATTTTAGCCTTAGCCTTCTTCTCTCCAATCATCAGCTCTTGTAAGGGAGCTGCGACTCTCGAGAATCCAGGTATAAAATCTCTGTAGTATGAACAAAACCCGATGAAAGAGCGTATCTCCTTCGTGTCCCTCGGACGAGGCCAGTTCTGTACCACTTCGATCTTATGAGGATCAGCCATGATGCCATGTTCAGAAACAATTCTACCTAGGTATTCAACTGACTTCCTAAAAAGCTTGCACTTTGAAGGTTTCAATTTCAGACCATATGATAAGATGCGTTTCAGCACAGCTTGGAGGTTCTGTAGAGTTTCCTCCACAGAACCACCGAAGACGATGATGTCGTCCAAGTATACTAGGCACTTTTTCCAAAGTAAATCCCGTAACATGGTTTCCATCATTGCCTCGAAGGTTGCCGGGGCATTGCATAGCCCGAATGGCATGACGTTGAACTCAAATAGTCCCATATGGGTAGAAAATGCGGTTTTTTCTCGGTCCCGGGGGTCCATGCCGATCTGCCAATAACCAGATTGTAAATCTAGTGTACAGAACCATTTTGCCCCACCCAGAGATTCCACACATTCATCTATCCGAGGTAGAGGATACGCATTCTTCCTAGTGAGTCCGTTCAACTTCCTATAGTCGATGCAAAATCGACAGGAACCATCCTTCTTGGTGACCATCACCACAGGACTTGACCATGGACTCTCACTAGGTTGAATCACATCTTCATCCAACATCTTTTCTACCTCAGCCTCCATAGCACTTTTTTTAGCCATGGGTAACCGACGGTAGGGGATTCTACTGGGAAGCGCGTCCCCAGTGTCAACCCGGTGTTGTACCGTATTGGTACGCCCTAGAGGATCTCCTGGTTGCGCAAAGGCGTCAGATAACTCCGACAGCTCATTTGCCACCATTTCGCTCTCTAGGGTTGTGAGGTGTGACTCACACAACAGGGACCTTAAATGTTTCGGTAGGTTGGATTTAGCTAGAGCCTCTTCGTGGGAAGAGTCTCCCGCCACCACACCTACTTCCACAAAGTCCGTAGTTAGTGAGTCTACCCCATATGCTCGCGTGGTGTTACCAATAGGCGTCCCCTTTCGTAGAGTGATTTCTCTACTACTCGAGTTACAAATCGGTATCACCCCCCAACGAGCGTTGGCCAGGTAAGTATGATAGCCAGCAAGACCTAACTCAGAGAGCTTTTGATCTTCTGGTTCAAACATTCCCGGCCGTTTGGCCTGCACTCCCACGCAGCTGACTAGGACATCAGATACATGTCCTGCTGCCAACTTTGTGTCTTGTGCCACTGACGCCACAGAAGAACCATTCCTTAAAACGCACTGTACAGATTGTTTATAAGGATGTTTAATCTGAAGTCGGCCCGTTGCGGTGTTCATTGTTACCCCGTAAAGAGCAGCAAAGTCCATCCCCAGTATGCCATCATCAGTGATGTCGGTGATGGTTGGACATATCCAGTATGTCTTGCCATCAACCAACATAGGTTTTACAGTTCTGCCATAAGTCTGCATACTATCTCCCGTAGCAGTCCGAGCCTTTACTCCTAGTAGCGGAGCTTCGGGCTGGTTGCAAAGACGGGCCATGAATTTACGATCGACCAAGGTGTGAGATGCACCCGTGTCGACCAAAAATTCACCACGCGTCCCGGAAATAACCAGACTCAGGTACCAACGCTGTCCCCGTAAAGGGACACACTCAGAGGTCAGCATCGGGCTTCCCCCTCCATCCATAGCAACCCCTTTTGTCAGGAGATAATCCCAACATGGGTCGCTCGGGGAGTCCTGAATCACACTGCTCTGGGCAATTGATTCTAACCAAGACTCCTCTAAGCCAGCGACTACAGAATCCTCCGGATTCCGTTCGTCCTTGCCAGCCCCGCCTTGCCAGACGCTTACAGGTTGTACAGACCCTTCTGCCTCTGCGCGGCCTTGGTTCATGGAAGAGTTAACACCGTCTACTAATCCCTTACAGGCATGGCTAACTGTGGGGGCGCCATCCTTGCCAAGAGGATGGGCCCCATTCAGTTTTCCGTCTCCTTTTCGGTTTTAGCAGCGATGGGTGCAGGGGCTTTGCATTCGCTAGCCCAATGACCCATCTTCTGACAGCGTCTACATGGCTGAGGTTTCGTGTCCTTTTTCTTCTTTTTCCTTCTCTTTCCAGATCCAGAATCAGAAGTGGACGCAGAGCTCTTTTCCAAGTGCTTCCGCAACAAACCCTCAATCATCTTTTCCATGTCCCTGTCAGGCATTACTGCCGCCACCTCCTCAGAGGCGGGCTGTTTTTTCTTAGGTGGTTTTGTGGCGGCCTCTACCACCTGAGCTCCTTTCGGGGCTACAGATGGAGCTGCCGACACTCCTCCACTAGGAAAAACAGCCTGTTTGGTGTCATACACGTCTGCATGGTCAAAAAGGTCAGCTAGAGATAAGTCCGGCTGCCATTTCTCCCGCAGATATGCCTGGAGATTGGTGTCTCTGACTCCATTGACAAACCTGGAGGTTAACTCCTGGATGACAGTGGGGGTGTCAGGTCTACATCCCTGATAACACTCGGATATCAGTTCTTGTAGAGCAAATCCGTAGGATCTCAGATGCTCGTCCTTGCGTTGGACACGTTTGAGCAGCTGAGTCCTTGGGTCATGCTCACCAATCTTCCCAATCGCCCATTCAGCTGTTTCTTCAAGTGAGCTCAATGTCTTGATCTTCACTCTCTCGAACGCCAAAAGGGCTGGTTCACCTGGCCCGTTGCAGAGTGCTTGCTTCAGAGCAACCAGCGCTTGCTGATTGTTCCAGCGATTGCTCTCCACAATAGCCTTGAACCGAACTTTGTACTTTCTCCAGGGTGGCGACCCTGTGAAAGGCGGAATATCGATGGCCTTTTGACGGGCTGCATCAGGATGCTTGATGTCCCCAAAGTTGAAAGGAGCATACCGTTCATCCAGTTCATCGATGTCCCGCGGGACGATGTCTGTCCCCAGCTTCTCAATAGCCGGGTTCCGGTCGTACTTAGCCCGCTGGACAGGCGTTAAGCCTTGTCTAGCTCTGGGTTTCGGTACTGGAACTGTGACCATGGTCTGCTGTTGATTCAACGTCGTTGAACCAGTAGATGGGTGGGCGTACCCTGGAGGTGTTGCCGTGCCTCCAAAGGCGCCACCACAGACCGGAGTCTGTAGATAGCTAGCCCCCATCTGAGGTGTCATACCTGTTACCGTGGTGTGTACTAGCGGCGGGACACTTGAAGGTGTCACTGTCGTGTATACACTGGGTACGGGTATGACTGGAGGTACCACCGTGGAAGGTGGTGGTACTTTCTCCGACTTCGTCTTCAGGTCCTGATTGACTTGCCTTAAGCTTGCGAGGTCCTGTCTGGCTAAGTGGAGCTGCGTGCTCAAATCCTTTCCCAAGGAAGTTAAGCTTGCAACCTCACATTCGCCGGACACCCTCTGGTGCAAAAGTTTGTCAACCTCCACCTTGTGGGAAGCCATCTCGTTCTGGAGTTCCAGTAGGAACTTTTTCTTCTCATCAACCTCCCTTAGGAATAACTTCCTAGTTTGATTGATGGAAGCCAGTTCCCTCCGGGCTTCAGCGAGCTCTTGCAACTCAGTTTTCCTGGTGGGGATCCCCATGGCAGCTAGTAGGTCCCCATCCAGTGGTAAACTGGATGGCTCATCTACTGCTGGCGGGTACCCCTTACCAGGAGCTTCTGTTGCCACGTTAGTTTTCTTTGATAGCCCGCCACCCCCCATACCGTTCGGTGTAGGAGTGGCACCATCAGTGAAAACCGACGTGTCTGGATCCAATGAAGGATCTGCTACCGTCGGTGTAGAACCGAAGGCAGCTGGGCCGAGAGTTTTAGGCTTTCTACCCGGTATTTTCTGACCCTCAGGACAGAAAAGATTCGTGGAAAGGGAGTCCAACGACCTCCTGGAGCTTATATCAAAGGGTCCCGGGATTGGAGATTGCTCCCCATCCTCTCCTTTGGTAAAGGCTTCCACAATAGGATCACCTATTGCTTCTTGGGAGAGGTCGTCACCGGGCACCTCCAAGGCTGTCCGGCTCTCCCGCCTATTAGATTTGCCTGTGAAGAAGCGTACATTCTGTACGGCTTCTTCACGTTCCTCAGCAGGGGTTTTAGTCCTGCCGCTGAACGAGCTGACAAAATCGTATAGGTAATCCATATACTGTAAGTCTATTTAATACCCTATCAATGGTCGGTTCGATCAAGTGGTCACGGCACCAATGTAGTTGGTCTCTTACTACGTATGTAACACTTGAGTACAAAAACCAGACAAGGTAAATTAGACTTTAATATACGGCGACTTTATTGTAAAGGTAACTCTTGGGTATTATAGTACAAGTATAACCAGCGGATATACGAGATCAGAACAGATATATAATACAGTGGGCAACCCTATAGCATAGAGTTAAGCCCGTGAGCACAGGGTGGTCATGTCACGACAGTCCCAAACCTGACTGACTTCCAATGGGGAAGCAGCCGTCTTATATACAGCGCTGCGTAGCCACGTGACCGTACTAGCAGCGCCACCTGTTAGGTTTAGTTATGTAAAAATGATTATGTAACAACTACCGACGGTAACCGAAGGTGGTACCGGTACACTACCGTATAGATAACCGAACTAGAGGAGTCGGTATATGTAACGAACCGACGACACTAGTTAGATGAATAAAACAGTTATTAAACACAATAGAACCGTGTTGTCTTACATCATACAACATACAATAGATATACAACAATAACAGTTAGACTTTATAGTCAACCCGTTACAGCTGTTTAAATTGACACCTTTATTTGATATCGATTTTGATATAGGTTACACCATCGGACACCCTAGGTCTGTAAATTCATATCCCTGAAGAAATCCTCAAGTTGGACACTTTGTCCTTGCTTTGGTGAGGTATGCTGGCTTGTATAAAATATTTTTTCAAATCTCGACCAGCTTCCCCGAACATACCCATCAACATTTAGAATAGTGCAAAATGCTATAAAT
Organism: Harmothoe impar; assembly: GCA_947462335.1. NCBI lineage: Eukaryota > Metazoa > Annelida > Polychaeta > Phyllodocida > Polynoidae > Harmothoe > Harmothoe impar. The sequence goes on from OX381714.1 coordinate 39,622,508, forward strand.
TTACTTTTTAATGGCCAAATCATGCCACCCTTTAATTAAGGGTCGCATTACACCGTAAGAAACAATATCACTTCAGATTGACAATTACCCTTAGCAGTTCTAATCATGTTGGGCTATATCAACGGCTGAATATAATGCCTCACAGTTGTGTCTCATATACATCAAACCCAACTTGAAACTTATCATTATGTGAAATAAATTATTAGTGGTTCACCTGGCCCATTCAAATATCAGATATTTATTTACTTGATAACCTTTCAATGGGTTGGCCATAACCAATAGCACTCGCTACTCATGGATAGGGGAGTTTCAGCTTCAGGGACACATAATATGTATACTGGTGCATAATTGGGGTGCAAAGATGCTATGTATACCCAGGTACCCAGTCTGGATCAGACTATGGCTGAGATGTACACACATCTGGTATTATATTGGCCCTTTCAATGCATCCATCAGTGCCATTGGGGTTGGTATCCCTACCCAATGTGGTGTAATAGTGGTCAGGTCTGGTAGACAGGAACTCATTCTAAAGGAATTCAGTTAATTTTCATATATTTAAAAATATTATAAGACTTATAGAATATCCAAATACCTATGCAATACCCTTGGGAATATGTACAACTTTGATTCCAGATGAAATCTTTGATACTGACGATGCATAACCTTTACTTTTCAGATGGATGACCTCTATGGCATAATGCTCGGAGATAGGTACCAGCGTGTAACAAATATTACGTTCAGGTAAAAAGATCACTTTCTACTTATCATTTCCAGCTACTTCGTATTACCCATCTCCATTACCATAGTCATATGGTTGTTCTTAGAATCCTGACATCTAATTATATTATTCCCTTATTAAGAATCCTTAACTGCTGAGCGAGAAACTGAGTTTTCCCGAGAACCAACTCTCCTAAAATCCACTTTATTCGCGGAAAAACAGTGACAATGTTACAAGATTTATTCGATATATACATGTGTAGGGGCTAGGGTTATTAATATGGCGGGTTCTGTTGGACGCTGGGTTGCAAACTCTGTCCGAACCCTTCAGTCTGGCAGTAGGTGGCAGCACCTACTCCAGGCTTGGGGTATGGATAGAGGTCGCTTCCGGTGCCTATATATAGCCAGCGTCCGATGGAACTCGTCGGTTCCTTTGTACCTCAGGTAGGGCAAAGACCCGCGTTCATATCGGCTCCAAGCCTACTGACCTGCTCCGAACTCTATAGGGAGTTCGCCCGGATTAGCTACGCCTGTCTAGGTTACCTTGAATAAACCTATATCAGCAACCTGTACACTTGATCCGAACTGTGTCGACCTTGTTCTTGACATTAATAATATCTACCAATATTAAGGGAAATAAAGTCTCGTTTATTACACTACATGTATAAAAAAGGTTGACATAACATTACTGGACCATGTTGCTGATGGTTATATTGGTCCAATATTGGGAAATCATATGTGGGCCAATATCTGAATTACAAGAGTTCCAGTCATTGAATGCAATGTAATGTTGAATATTGTAATAATAGCCCAGTATTTGGGCAACGTGAAAGCAATATCATCACCTGCAAGTTTAGACATGGCAGACATACTAGTGGAAAGCTGATAAAGATCGGCCTATATCAGAATCTCCATAAGTTTATTTGCCTTCAGACATGTATTAATTTACATATTTTTGCTAGTAGTGGTTTAAATTTGTAAGTGTTTTTTGTTTATTTTTCTTTTGTTATTTTTGTGTGTGTTGTTTATTGTAATCTTTTTCTTTCTTGTGGGGGGGGGGGGGGGGGGGGGGGGGCAAACCCCTAATAAACAACGTACTTATTAACTTACTTGTCATTTGTCCTCAGTTCCGGAAGTGTGCTAGTTGATCATTTCCTGTGGGCGATATTTGATGACCTACCAGACGGCCAGGCCACGCCCACTTCCGTTGCCTTTACATCAGTTCAGCGTCTGTATCAATCCTCCCTAGAAAATAGATCCGTGGTACCTATTATGGCTATACTAGGCGCAGATGGTAGTTTTGAAATCGGTTTTCAGGGTAAGTCTGGGCGTTATGTTCTTTGATTAGCACAATTTGATTAATTTCAATTTAATCATACTATCATGAAATTATGTTCGTTGCACTTTTACATGTCACCCGCGAGATTTTTTTGTACTATATAGCCCCATGATGTCACGCTAATGATGTTGAACAAGTGTTTGATTTAGTATAACTGGATGTTTTCATGCTAATTTATATACAAGACTCAATTTCGACTGTACTGAGGAACTGAATAATTTCAATGAACGTATACTTATCTGGTAAGCTATAATAATACAGATAAGTTAGAAATTGGCCAGGAAGATCATGGCGTGTAAATATTGAAATTACTCCAATAATGTATTTCTCAACAAAATAAAAATGGACATAATTATAGTGCATGCTGATAGTGTAATAACACACAATTCCCCCCGTGTTGTATACTTCCTATGTCTCCCTGTAGGCTAGTACTTGCTTACATATTAACAGTTCTTGCATGATCCAAATATATACATCTTTTAAAAAAGAGCTATTTGAGGCCATTTTGGGGCTATTTTAGAGTCTATTTGACTCGGTGGTCCATGTACGAGTCGATATTGTGCTCAGCTAGTCGGCGTTGCAGTTCAAGAGTTCATTTCTTGGTACTTTTCCGGCCATGTATTACACCTGAAACACACTTTTTTTTTACTTTTCCGACCATGTAACCTGAAACACACCTTCTATTATTTTGGTCCTAATAATCTGTAAGGAAATTAGTCTAATTCGTCTATTGTACCTTCAGCACGACCAGAACTTCCAGCTCCCCCTCCCCCAGGTAAAGCATTTCTCATATTTATAGGGGTTCAGTCTTTTGAATTATATTATATGACACCACAATGTATATGTTTGAAAGGCTGCAAAGACATGATGTCTATCAGTGTCACTAGAGTTACGGAGATCAAACAGAAACTTTAGAGCACAGCACCCAGTTGGCACAGAACATTGATTCAACATTGATAACTGATTGACAATATTGATCCAATGTTGATTCAACATTGATTTAATGTTAAACTGAATGTTGTGCCCACAGGGCAGTAAATATATTCAAATTGCTTATACAGGATACCTCAAAGTTGGTCAACCTTGATGATGACAGTAAACCAAATAAACAAAAAACGTTATACAACGTTTCAGAACGTTTCTCAATAGCTCCTAACGTTGCATAACATTAAAACCACTATTTTGACGTGGAATAAGGTATTTTATTAGTTGGGAAGCATTAAAACTACTGTCCCTACAATGTTAAATGTAATTATGTGCACACAAATACTTGCAGCAATGGCAGAGTCTCTGGTGGCCCTGATTGCTGTTGGGTGTTTCCTCGTAGTCACCAGCTTAAGCTTCATCACCGCCTACCTCTGTATCAGTAAGGATCAGGAGTCCCCACATATGTCACGTGTGCAGCCTCTGACGTCATGTGATGACGTCATACAGTTGAAGGAGCGTTTGGTGCGACGTGAGACACCTCGGGTTGTCAGTACAGGCAGATTGATACCAGGCAGACCCCATATTGGTATCAGGTAGGTGCTTATAAATGGCTGTGTCTCATGACTTTGGGTCAAAGTGGACATCTTTGACCGGGTGTCATCTTTGACCGGGTGCCATCTTTGACTGGGTGCCATCTTTGACCGGCTTGAGCGGTTTATTTAGGAGAGATGACGATATAAATGGACTGACAAGGTAAATGTTATAACACGTTAAATTGGTAATTAGTAGCTCATCTATATCTTCATCTGCCCTAAATACACCGTTTTCTATCACACACACTCAGTCAAAGATGGCACCCGGTCAAAGATGGCACCCAGTCAATTAAAGACGTTCACATTGGCTCAAAGGAAATTTACTATGATTCTATATCGGTACTGAGGGTGTGAGATTCTTGGCTAGAATAACGAGAGTAGGGCCTATAGTGTGCACTGATAACTGAAACATTACATTAACCTCGAGCCAAATCTCACCATACACCCACAACTCACGCTACAATGTACCACCAAATCCCCCAACGGCCAACCGTTACCCATCTAGGATCACCCGACCTACACTTTCCACCACACGTCTACAAACAAAATGGAGTTATCAGTGAATCGGTCCTCATTTTTACTCACATATAGTGCATTATTTCTGACTAAACTATTCATAACTCATTAAATTAAATCTCAGAAAATGAATGTTCGGGTATTTTTGAATATAATTATATCTATCTGTTTTTGTTAAATTCTGAATTGTTAAATCTCAGCCTTTCCTCACCTAGCAGGGTCACCTAGCCTTCCATCCCTCACTCTCACCTCCACAAACAAATGGGCTGCTGGTAAGCTGTAGGTGGCAGGTTGTTAGCTATTGAGTTATCAATGAACATAATTATGTGCCTAGTTAAAAACAGGTACTTCAGTGCTCGTGTGCTATAATCATATAGCACAAGTATACAACGCAAACTCAGAAATGTTGGATACAGTGGGATATTCTATTTTGAAAAACATGGTAGGCTACATACCCTAGATGGATATTTCAATGGATTTTATGTACAATAGATCCGTCAATTCCAAGTATAATGTAGGTAGGTTGTAGCATATATGGCCTGCTGGTTAGCTGGAAGTGACATGTTATTAGTTATTTGGATTCTATGCATCAGTCAACATGCTACATGTACAGATGTCTTGTAAAGGCAAGACGTCATACAGACAGGCCTTTTCTACAGATGCCTTGTTAAAAACAAGACATCATACAGACATGCCGTTACCTTTGTTCCCCCAACCAACTATAATATGGTACATGTAGTATATTTAATGTATTATGATAAGCTGATGTATATTATAATTAATCATGAAATTCTCATGTGTCATCCCAATCCCCAAGGTCCCCCAACTGTGGTATGATAGTATATCAAATGTAAATATGATAACCTGACGTAGGCTATATAATTAATTATGAAATTCCCATGCGTCATCCCAATCCCCCAGGTTCAACCAGCTCTATGCACCACTGGGTGTCAGCACTGGTGTACGTCATCCCAGGACGTCCAGGAGGACGCGCAACGAGGCGGTGTCCAGGTGGTTGAAGATGTTACCACCTGTCGGTACTAACAGTGGTGACTGTCAAGTCATGGTACCTGGAACTAATGGGAGCGTGTATAAATATAACGTAGGTGAATTTGTTCTGCATTCAAGCATTAGATCTCATTCCCAACTCTTTTTTTTGCGTGAATATAGCCTACCACCAGGGGTGGGGAGATCGAATTGGTTTGATATATGGCATGATGAGTCTCAAGTCGAGGCACAAGCTTTATATTGGTACCTTATGATTGCCTGTTAAATGGCATATGCATCATGAGGTGGGGTGAATGGGGCGCGAGGTAATAGTGATGTGCCGATAGGCGATTCAATGGTTTATCTTAAATTGCATCATAGTCTTGAATTGGATCGAGTTGAATATCCCATCATTTATTCTGCAATATAATAAGGCCATCATCTGTATGCATCATTGTTATGAGAAATGGCACTTTATTTATGGTTAGACGTATCCATAATGCTGGGCCATAATGAGACTATAAAGCACTGCACCTCCCTGTATAGATATCAGATTCTAAATGTCTTATTCTGTTTTCATTCCAGTGGACACAAACTAGAAAGACATAGGCATCTGGGAAAACGGACACTAGACGAACTACGAAGTGCGATAAAAACAACCAAATAAAACTCTGAGCTCGTTTTGGGGGTCTGGATGGGGGGTCCCCATGTCGATTGTCGATCTTAAAAAATGGCCATGTCTCATGTCACTGTCGCTTAATAATGCCCATGTCCCATGTCGATTTTAAGAATTGCCCATGTCGCCTGTCACTATGTTTTTTTAGCCATGTCGCATGTCACTAGGACTCATGTCGATTGTCGATTATAAATATAAGAAATAGCCATGTCGCCATGTCGAATTTGGTGGTCCACACCCATTGTTTTCGCAGATGATTGCGGATTTGGAAATAAAATTCATATAGTTTCGATTACTCTTGCTCTAACATTATTATCTTCATTTCAATGTGAAAGTATCATAACTGGCATAGAGCCTCAGCCCCTACCTACCACTCTCCTCCCATATGGAGCGGGAGAGTAGCGGTAGGGCAGTACAGGGCTGGCTCCCTGTCAAAATAAGGCAACCTGCTATGAAGCTGATCTCAGCCGAAAATGGCCATAATAGTATACACATGATAGAACTTCCTAATTCGCATGTTCTCTTGCGCATATATATATATAGCACTATTCACCGCCGCAAAATATCATTGGAAATAACATGGCCAAGGTACTCTACTATGTCACATTCAGGGAAGTTTGTAGGCCCTACCCTTTGGAGTGAAAATAGGCACTAGCTTTCATCTGCCTGTCAAAATGTGACCAAAGTATCATTTGCATAACCTACTTCTATAGGATAAAAATTTGGATCCCTTGACCGGGGGGGGGGCAAAAAAAGTTGAACCCCTCCCTGCAAACAAGGAACGTTTTTGTAACCGATGAGAAACGTTTTTATTTGGTTTTTTAAGAAACGTTTTTCTAAATCCGCTATTCTAACGTTTTTGAAACGTTTTTTTTTTTGCACCTCTAGTTTATATATGGTATAATCTGGTATATATGGAATGCAATTTTATTTCAAAATTGGTATATAGTGCATGACAATCGATTACAATTGGTTTTAAGGATTACAAATTTTTGTGCTGTTTTTCTAAAAGTTTTTTTCAGGCTTTTTTAAAAACGTTTTTTTAAATACAGTTTCCAGACCTTTCCACGCAGTTTTAATATGGTATAATCTGGTGTATCTGGAACGCAGTTTTATTTCAAAAGTTGTATAGAGCGCATAATAATTGATTACAATTGGTTTTAAGGATTACAAATTTTTGTGCTAGTTTTCTAAAGTTTCTTTTTGGCTTTTTTAAAAACGTTTTTGTTAAAACCTTTTCTGAACCTTTAATGAACGTTATGAGAAGGTAAGGAAAAAGTTTCTAAAAAAACGTTTTTCAAAGAACCCAACCAGCACCTTTTTCAAACAATACATAAAAGTTCATAAATGTTCTTTTAAATAACGTTTTTGCTCAAATTTGTTTACGCCTAATTATGCCTATCACAAGCCGTAACCGAGCAGAAAATGTCGGAAACCACCAGAATGAGGGCTTAAAGTGACTGATTCAAAAAGAAAACTTTAAAATGTTCCACTTTTCTTAGAAATTAGGGGAAAATTATTTTGAACCATCCTGATAACTTACCATCAGATTCACCCACTGCCCATATTGCTATTATTATGTTTACTCATTAATCAATAATTATACCCCCATATCATACCATGTGTCATATGTAAATGAGAGTATCTGCCTTCTTTGAGACACATTTAGCTATTTATATATGACCAGACTGGCTGATTCATGGTGCATATATATACCCGGGGGGTATACCCAGTGGTTTGCTTGCTCACCACACCTCCAATATATCATAATTAGAAACAATAAACTATATTGTAGCGTCCGCCATAATTAGGATGGAGACAGAACTCATTAAGTACAGTTGAACCGGAGATACTTTATTGCCCTGGCTCTCCTTGGCCACACCAGCTAAGTCTTGTCAGAGATCCTCTCTGCTTCAAGCGTCAAACCAGACTGACTGAACCCTCCGTCCCCCCTTCTTTATATAGCTTGATGACGTTTCTCCGACGCCGGAGACGTTCCGTCCTGGGCGCCGGCGAACTTCGCCGACGCCCCCGTTTCGAACGTCTCCGCGTCGGAGAGGATTCCGCCGTTATTCAGCGGCGGAGCCAACCTTCTCCTCCCTCATCCGGCGTAGTAACTATTAACTTATATACAACCCACGCCGGGGCGGCGGAGGGGGGCCTGTGAACCCACAGCCCCCCCTCCGTCGCCGCTTCAATATGTAACTTTCCCTATACTCCTTCTACATATGGCTTCTATAATTAGAACTTTAGGCAGGCCACCTGTGGATGGGACAGGAGTTAATTTATCAACATGTAGGGGGTTACTCATTTGATTTAGATATAGATCTACATGTAATCCTATTCTCTTCTAATTGTTGTGATACCGACGTACACATGTGGTGACGTCACTACTTTCGGGGCACTTGGGCGACGAGCGGGATGGCGCACATGGTTCATAAATACAAGTCATCTTAAACCAAACTAAACTGCCTCCTTTTGCTTATCAATATCACTTCATGGTGGCTAGCGGTAAAAGGATGTTTGAAGAGACTGTGTGCCACATATTTGATGTTGTGGGACACCAAGAATTGTGAGTAGAGCACCTTTTCTTTTCCCCACATCAGACCATGTGCTATCTTTGTGTGTCCATGTCCTAAGCTATCCTTGTGTGTCTACAGTCACATAAAGCCAAGCCTTCATATCACCCAAGTCTGCCAAGTAAACCCAATCAATTGTGGAGCCAGCCATATACACAAGTTGTGTAGTGTCCAATGCAACTTAGGCCTATACCAGAACTGTGATTGTTAAATGCTAGTTAGTGCCACTGACACAAATAGCTCCAGTGCACCATATCAAAACTAGTGTTATCAAAATGGCTGCCAAATACCCTTCTATGAATTGGGATGCTTCTGATGTAGCAGAGACATTTACACTTTTTAAACAGAGGCTACTCTTGGTATGTGAAGATAACGAAGTCACTGATGCCTCCAAGATAGCCAGAAAAATCAAGATAAGTGTAGGAGAAGAGGGTTTACGCCGTATTAATGCATCTGGCCTTAGTGAAGTAGATCTAAAGAAACCGGAGAAATTATGGGATCTGTTTGAGAAACAGCTGAGAGTTGCGGTAAATTTCCGTATTGAGCGACTGAATTTGATGCAGTACCGACAAAAGAGCGGTGAGTCACTTGATGCTTTTGTCACACGTGCACGAACGCAGGGCTTGCGCTGTGAGTTTACAGACGCAGAGTTGCAGGAGCGCATTATCGAGCTTGTCATCGCCAGCACTCCCATTGCAGAGTTCCGGCGGGAACTCCTGGATAAAGACAAAACACTGACACTGCAAGAAACTCTCAACACTGGCCGACGACACGAAGCAACCGAGAAAGGCAATGAACAGATCCGAACTCTTCGCGAGAACACGACTGACCAGACTTCCATAGATCACGTCTCCAAAAAGAAGCCCTGTTGGAACTGTGGTCGTCACCACGCAATCCGAAGATGTCCGGCATTTAGGGATGAGTGTTCAGGATGCGGGAAACAAGGACACTGGGTAGAATTTTGCAGGTCGAAGCCCGAAGACACTGGCAACAGAGGCCAGAACACTCAAAGCAAATCCAGTTCCAAGCCCCAGAAACACTATCCGAACGCAGGGAAGCAAAGGAAGAATGTGCATGCAGTAACTGCACATGAAAATGAGACACCTGGTAGCTCGGACGCAAGTGACCCTGGTAACTATTCAGAAAGTTTCTACTGCATTAAGATGTCTGATAAGTGTTTCGATGCCATATCCAGATCTACACGCGATGAAGCGTATACTACAATCGGCATTAAGTGTCCAGGGTTAGACGGCACAAAGGGTCTCAGGCTGAAGCTTGACATTGGTGCCCAAGGTAACGCATTACCAGTACGCACTTTCAAGCAGATGTTTGGGGACATCGACCCTGATGATGTGTTGTCACCTGTGGGCAAAACTAAGCTAACAGCCTATTCCGGTGAAGACATAAAATGCATCGGCAAGCTCACATGCGACTGCAAGTACGGCAGAGGAGACTGGGTACGCACAACGTTCTATGTTGTTGATGTGCCAGGACCGGTTGTGCTCGGTCTTCCTATGTGTGAGGCACTCAACTTAGTAACTATAAACTGTCATGTTGAGACCATAGTGGCCCAGCCAAGCCGGAGAGTCAACTCCCTGCAGGACCTTAAAAAGTCATTCCCTTGCCAATTTGACCAGATTGGAAGGTTCAAAGACCCTGCGAAGATATTGCTCAAACCTGATGCAGAGCCGTACATTGACCGTCCCAGGAAGTGTAATGTGAACCTTCTTCCCAAAATCAAGGCCGAGTTAGGAAATATGGAGAAGAATGGCATAATCAGAAGAGTCAGGGAACATACCGACTGGTGCTCAAGCATTGTCTATAGCACGAAAGGTGATGGTAGCTTGAGGGTATGCCTTGATCCGAAACATCTCAACAATACGGTTAAAAGATGTCTTCATAAGACTCCCACATTAGAGGAAATCAACCCATTCTTTACAGGTGCGAAATACTTCAGCAAACTGGACGCAAAGGCTGGGTATTGGAGTGTTCCTCTGGAGGAGAGCAGTCAGTTACTTACGACTTTCCGCACACCTATTGGTAGATATTGTTTTCAGAGGTTGCCATTTGGCCTGAACACTAGCCAAGACATATTCCAGCAACGAATGGATGAGATTTTGGAGGATCTCGATGGATGTGTTGGCATCGCTGACGATATCTGTGTCTTCGGTTCCACAGAAGATGAGCATGATGCTAGACTCCTGAAGCTAATGGAAGCTGCCAAGATGCATGGTCTTGTTTTTAACTCGGCAAAGTGTGCTATAAAGAAGCAGTCAATTTCCTTTTTTGGAAACGTGTACAGCAAAGATGGCATATCACCAGATCCGGCCAAGGTGAAGGATATCCATGAGATGTCAGTCCCACAAGACCGAGAAGACCTACAACGCTTCCTAGGCCTACTAACATATCTGGGATCCTTTATCGCAAATCTCAGTACACAAGCAGCCATACTTCGGGATCTGCTCAAAAAAGATGTCCCATTCGAGTGGTCAGACGACCATCAGCATGCGTTTGAGAAGCTCAAAGGAGCCATATCTGACCAAGCGAAAGTGGCCTTCTATGACTCCACCAAACCAATAGCGTTGGAGGTGGATGCATCACAAAAGGGCCTTGGTGCAGCATTGATACAGGAGGGCAAGCCTATAGCCTTTGCCTCCAAATCACTCACCAAGACACAATCAAACTATAGCAACATCGAGCGCGAGACACTAGCTCTTGTGCATGGGGTAGAAAGGTTCCATACATACCTGTATGGCAGATCTTTCACAATTGTATCTGACCACAAACCCCTTGAAATGATCTGTAGGAAGCCTATTATATCAGCACCCCCTCAACTCCAACGGATGTTGCTGAGGATACTCGGGTATGATTACAGTGTGGTATACCGGCCAGGAGAGGAGATGGTCCTATCAGACACTCTATCACGACTTCCAAACCCGAACAATAAATCGGAAGTCAAACTGGATCTACGTGTTGACGGAATCTCATTTGACCTCATCAGCTTTAGCCCAGGCAAGCAGGCGGAGCTTCGACGAGAGACCCAACGATGCCCAGTGCTTAATGCCCTTGCAGAGGTTGTGTACCGTGGATGGCCAGAAAGGATTGGGGACCTGCCAACTGACCTCCGAGTGTTCTGGTCCTATAGAGATGTCATTGGTCTTGATGATGGAGTCCTATTCAAAGGAAGGCAAATCATTGTCCCGGAGAGCATGCAAGGGGATATCATATCCCAACTGCACCGTGGTCATCTAGGCATAGAGAAGACACGGCTGCTGGCACGTGATACAGTCTACTGGCCAAGGATAAACAATGATATAGAGAGGTTGGTAAAAGGCTGCAATGTATGCCAGGAGGACCAAGATGATAACAGAAGGGAGCCGATGTTAACTAGCAAGGTTCCAGCCCGTGCTTGGCAAATCATAGGGACAGATTTGTTTGAGATAAAGGGGCGCCAATACATAATTATATCCGACTACTACTCAAAATTCCCAATTGTCAAAGAAATACAAGCACCCGTCACAGCTGAGGTAGTTAAGGACATAGTGGAGGAGGCCTGTGGTACCTTTGGCCGACCAGACGAGATTAGGTCCGACAATGGGCCACAATATGCCAGTGAGACATTCAAGAAATTCTGCCGTCACTGGGGAATCAATCATACAACTTCCTCGCCACACTATGCCCAGTCAAATGGCTTCATAGAACGCCAGATACGATGGGTCAAGTCAGTGATAAAAAAATGCATCAAGACAAAAGAGAATGTCCAGATGGCCCTCCTGAACCTGAGGGCTACTCCAGTTGACAACCGATTGCCGTCACCAGCGGAGATGCTACTGGGGAGGCAAGTAGCCTCCATATTGCCTACAAGGCAGACAAACATTGATCAGGAAGTCAAGGATCAGCTGGAAGGTAGAGGCGAAAGGGCAAAAGAGCATTATGATCACACTGCGAGAGACCAACAATTAGCACCATTGTACCCAGGGCAAGGTGTCCGTATCCAAGATCAAGTGACAAAGACTTGGGCACCAGGGACAGTGGTCGAAAAATGCCTGGAGCCAAGATCTTATATCGTAGAGACCAAAAAGGGCAGCAAGCTGCGCCGCAACAGGCATCACCTCCGGGAAACCCTCCAGACGCCTCGAGCCCCGATTCCACAGCTCTTGGACCTCGGCAGCGAAGACAGAAGGGGGGAAAAAGTCATCATGAGGCAAGAAACTCAGCCTGTGACCGACAACACAGAAGTGGCAGCTACCGCTTCACCCCAGAAGGCTCCTGAGATAGCCCCTATGCCTGTAGTTCGCACTACTAGGACGGGCCGTGCCATCAAACCACCAGCACGCTATCATGAATAAACCCCAACAGTTAGGGACCACCTGCCAGCCAGAGGACAGAATAAAGCCTCCAGGTGGATGAAAACAAGGGCAGTCTACCCTATGTTTTCTAGTTAAGTAGTTGTTATGTAACATGGATCTCTTCCGGATAGCATGCTGGCTGTGGTCCTGGTCCCAGTCATAAAAAATAAAACAGGGAAAATAAGCAGTAAGGACAATTATAGACCCATAGCTTTGGCAAGTATTATATCCAAAATACTGGAAATGATTCTGTTATCAAGGGTAGAAGACTACTTTATTACTAATGCCAACCAGTTTGGGTTCAAAAAGAAGCATGGCACAGATATGTGTATCTATGCACTGAAGGAGTTAATACTAAAATATAGATCGCTCAATGCTACTATGTTTATGTGTTTCCTAGATGCGTCAAAAGCCTTTGACAGAGTTAACCATGCAAAACTATTTAGTAAGCTAGTTAAACAAGGAGTTCCTGGTTACATTGTCCGTATACTAATATATTGGTACACCTCTCAGAGGGTCTCTATTCGATGGGGCAGTGCTACGTCCGCAGACTTCACCGTCAGTAATGGTGTTAGACAGGGGGGCATACTATCTCCTTACTTGTTTAATATATATATGGATGACTTATCCAATAAGCTAAATGGTTGTAAAACTGGTTGTATTAATGGACCAAACGTGGTAAATCATCTAATGTATGCTGATGACTTGGTTATATTTACTCCTGCTAGTCATGGTCTATCCAGCCTGTTAAAGGTCTGTGGACAATATGGTATTGAAAATGATATCAATTATAACCCTCTTAAGAGTGCGCTAATGATAGTTCGGTCCCCTATGGGCAAAGAGATGAGTATGCCCATGTTTACTCTAAATGACTCTATTCTTAAGGAATGTGAGGAGGTCAAGTACCTGGGTCACATCATTTGTAATTCACTTAAGGATGATAACGATATCTTACGACAGCGCAGAACGTTATATGCTCAGGGCAACATGCTTGTACGTAAGTTTTACATGTGCAGTGTTGAGGTTAAAATTCAACTATTTAGGGCCTACTGTACACCTTTGTATACTGCTCAGCTATGGAGTTGTTACAACAGGGCTTCTATGCGAAAGTTAACGGTAGCGTACAATGATGCACTCCGTATGTTACTTGGCATCCCAAGATATGCTAGTGCCGGTGAGACTTTTGCTGTTTGTGCTCTTCCGACATGTGGTGCTACAATTAGGAGACTAATATACAGTTTTATATGTCGACTGACGGGTTCAAAAAATGAGTTGATCAAAAGCTTGGTGGATCCAAGAAGTGATACTCAGTACACTTCCCATATCTGGAGATGCTGGTATCAAGATTTGTACATCCACTTTAATATTCCTTAGTTGTATTCTTATTTCTGTATCTATATGTATGTGTGTTTTATAGCCTATGGACCTCTTGTTCAACGATTGAGTCTGAAATAAAGATTTGAATTGAATTGAATTGAATAACAGTTAACAAATTAAGTTCATCTATAGTAAAAGACTTGTTCATACTCATATATAACAAACATTAAGGACTTATTCAATTGAGATGTAAGAGTACATTGTAAGAGCGCTGCTCTCGATACCCCATGGACACAAACTCAAACTGTCACCATGTAATATTCTTCTTGTAACAAGGGGGATGTTGTGATACCGACGTACACATGTGGTGACGTCACTACTTTCGGGGCACTTGGGCGACGAGCGGGATGGCGCACATGGTTCATAAATACAAGTCATCTTAAACCAAACTAAACTGCCTCCTTTTGCTTATCAATATCACTTCACTAATAGGGTGATAGGCCTAGTTATGATCCCCCTCCCTCATCAGCAGTAATGCAATTATTCACTTTGGATATTGCCGCACTTCATTTGACATTGTCACTATTAACTACCATCTTTCATGCCTGGCTAAAAAAAAAAATTAATCGGAATAATTAATCTTGACTCTGTTAACCCAAATGGTAACTTTAAAATGACTATACATGTAATATGTATCCCCTCAAGAGTTCGGGCATGTCTGTAACTGTATAAATGCCCCCATCCCCCTTCTAGTAAAAAGTGACCTGTCCGTTGAGTGCTCTGTCAAGCTGTGGTCAAACAGTTAGAGCATACAAGCTGTGAGTCAGAGTGATGTTATACTTCTTTATTATAAGTTGAGTACCAGTAGATCTACATCAATTCAACCTGAGACACTGTCAGCCATGTGCGCTCGAGTCCGCCATCTTGGATTCTGGTGTCGCACGTAAGTGCGCCCACCAACAAAACAACAGGGTTGCCCCAGATATTGACTGGGATAAATTTTGTGATTTTACAGGATCTAACAGGGTAAATTATGAGTTTCAATACCAGGATTTTCGCATAATATTTTGCCCACAGAATCCCCAAAGGATCTCTGGAATTTCTTGTTATTTGTGACCTGGGGTCACCTTGGGTTATATAGGCCCTAAGTGTAGCCTAATAAAGGTTGTTCAAATAAGGCAATGTTACCATCCACAAACTTGTTAGACCTGAAGTATTTACAGAAAGGTACAAATGACATTTGTGGCAGGATATAATATATATGGCTCCACCAGGATGGTGTTTCTCCACAAATATACGGACGTCCATAAATTTGCGGATGTCCGTAAATACACTCTCCATATATTTATGGAGCTCCGCAAATAAAGGCCTATATGTCTTTTTGGTACTTTAGCATACAGATACGGAACTCCGCATATATTTGCAGACATCCGTATATATTTGCGGAGGTCCATAAATATATTTGCGGACATCCGCAAATTTGCGGACGTCCGTATATTTGTGGAGAAACACCATCCAGGATGGTGTTTCTCCACAAATATACGGACGTCCGTAAATTTGCGGATGTCCGTAAATACACTCTCCATATATTTGTGGAGCTCCACAAATATAGGCCTATATGTCTTTTTGGTACTTAAGCATACAGATACGGACCGCCGTATGTATTTGCGGAGCTCCATAAATATATTTGTGGATGTCCACATATTTACGGACGTCCGTATATTTGTGGAGAAACACCATCCTGGTGGTATAGGTAAAAAAACACAAACTACATTGATTCCCTGGATGGTGTTTCTCCACAAATTTGCGGAGCTCCGCAAATTTGTGGAGCTCCGCAAATTTGCTTCCATAAATTTGCGGAGCTCCGCAAATATATATGGAGCTCCGTATTTGTATGCTTAAGTACTAAAAAACTATTTCCATATATATTTGCGGACCTCCATAAATATATGGAGAGTGTATTTACGGACCTCCGCAAATTTGCGGACTTCCGCAAATTTGTGGAGAAACACCATACTGTTATGTTAATCACTTATACAAGATGTAGCCACAGTACACTGATTCACTGTAAACTGCTTGCTATTTACAATGCTTCAATGTATTTAGGATAACAGTGAATCACTGTAGTGTTTTACATTGGATCCTTGTAGAAAGTACATCTTTTTTACAGTGCACTACCTCTTCCTCTCGTCCACTACCTCGTGAGGAGGGGGTACCGTAGTGGGTGTGAGGAAGTGGTAATGGACGTGAGGAGGTGGTAATGGACGTGAGGAGGTAGTAGTGGACGTGAGGATGTGGTAGTGGACGTGAGGATGTGGTAGTGAGGAGAGGGATGCACAAATAGGGACAAATAGACCCCCACCCCCCTGTTGCACCATATACGTATTTGGGGGGGTGCAGAGGGGTCCCCCCCCCCAGGTCGAAAAGTCGACAAAATTAAGGGTCCCAGGTCACAAAGTCGCTTTTTTAGACCATTTATGCTATTTTTAAACTTTTCCAAAAGTCATCAGGTCGCTTTTATTATTGTGCCAGGTCACCAGAAAAACAGCCCAGGTCGCCAGGTCGCCTTTGACCCCTCTGGAGCCACTATTTGGACTACCCCCTCCCCCTACTGTTTTAGGTGCGTATGTAGGGGAGAAACTCTTTTTTGGGGATCTATATCTTTGGGGGCAGGGGCACTTGGAAGACTTTCTAAGTGCAGTAGGTCTAACTTTCTCCTGACCATCCCGACTCCCTCCCCCCAACCCCCCCCCCCCAATTGGTATTGAGAAATACAACTTATACCCCGGCAAAACAGTATTCCATGTTATAATTCCCTACATGTGCATGTACACCCCCAAGCTTTATAGAACAGCAAATTAAATTCTCACAAAAATAAAATCTCTTTTTTTTCTCCTTGTTTACAGTCATTTCCCTTTTCTTTAAAGTATACTCTGAGATTTGGGGAGTAGGGGGAGGTATTCGATTTTATGGCCCTACACCCCCGGCCTGCACGCTGCGACCTGGGGGAGGCGAAGGGGGCATTGATGAGCCAATCTCAAAAATTGTTTGGACCTAGAAAGGTACCAATTTTAGTCCTATAAAGGGGGTGCTCATTTTTTAACAACAGGGGGGTGGGTGGTGGATTTGGGGGGGGGGGTAAAAAATTTGGACCCCTTGACCGGGGGGGGTAAAAAATTTAGACCCCTCTTGGGGGGGTGAAAAAAATTCTGAGTTTTGAGGGGAAAAGCCCGCGCGTTACTATGCTACAAAGGGGCGCGAATGCGCGCGATTTTCGGCCTGCCGGGGGGGGGGGTAAAAAATTTCGACCCCTCTAGCGGGGGGGGGGGGGTGAAAAAATTTGGGGCGCTCCGCGCGAAATCTCACCACCCCCCCCTGTTGTTAAAAAATGAGCACTCCCTAAATGACCAGAAAATCGGCCCTGTGCGTACACAATGCATATATAGAGGTGCCTGCAGATGGGTCAAAAGCGACCTGGCGACCTGGGCTGTTTTAGAGGCGACTTTCGACCTAAGGCAACAATAAAAGCGACCTGGCGACTTTTGGACAATATGGACAATAGGTTAAAGGGTCCAAAAAAGCGACTTTTCGACCTGTACCCCTTAATTTCGGCGACTTTCCGACCTCAGGGGGGGGCCCATCTGCACCCCCATAGAGTAGACCCCCCCCCCCCCTCCACGTACGCATCTGTAGGCTACACCCCATTTCCATGTCTAAAGTTCCACGATATCCATCCAGGGGCGGATCCAGGAATTTGGGCCTTTGGCCCTTGCGCCCCCCCCCCCCCCCCTGGATCCGCCCCTTGCCATGTAAGTACAGTATCCTGGCGGCAAGGCTGCTGGCTTTGACTAAATATTGGCAGGGAGAAAGGTGCTTACATCAGCCTGTAACCATGTGCGGGGGATCCCCCCTAGATATATCAGGACGTGGGAAACGCAGAGCGTCTGCACGCCCTAAGAGAGTGTTCATTTATTAATTACAGGGGGGGGGGTGGTGAGATTTCGCGCGGAGGGACGAAAATCTTTTACCCCCCCCCCTCTTAAGAGCGTGTGAAACGTTCCCCCCCTGCCCCCCCCCCCCCCCCCCCCACGCCGTCACGGAGGCGGCAAAAAGTAGCGCGCCAACAGCAGTGCCGACTGCCGGTGCGTCTTGTCTTGCAAGGTGACGTCATGACGCTGTGACGTCACTGGTCAATAACGGTGTCAAGAAGAAAAGTAACATACTGAAATGACGTACGTCTGTATTTCGGTAAGTTAGGGTATTTACTGTACTATTTCAGCAGTTATTCAGAAAATGTCATCCAAAGTGTTTGTGGTCTACTGTAGAAAGTGTCTACCGTATTTGTGATCGCTATGTACTTAAAAATGGATTAAAATCCACACGGCGAGCCGACTAGCTGATGAGCCTGAGCCTGAGCCACAAGTTCAGACAGCTTTTAAGTGCCTAATTGGCAGCTGACGACCTTCTGTCTGCCTCCTTTGATTAGGTACTTGACTGCTTTGATTGTGCCGTGCTGCATTGATTGGGTTATGGGACTGGGTAGATTAAGTATCATCTGTGACGGCAGTCTCTCGACGGTGTCTGTTCGGGAGAGGATCGGGAGAGTAAACAGAGCAGCTTATAGATAGTTGAGCTTACCCAACCTACTAGTACTACTCGCGTTGCCTCAGTGGGTTACATCGGAACTACTTATAGAGGCTAGGTTATGGGTAGTCAGCAGTGTTGATAGGCAATACATGTACATTTCATGTAGACTATTGTAGTTAGGCCTAAAAAAAAAAAAAGTTGAGTTCCGGTAACATGGCTCAAAAAAAAAGAGGGTCGGTAGGTCGGATTTTTTTTTTTTTTTAGATTTTTTTTTTTGGTAAAATTAAAAATTTTTAGTAGTAGAAACACTAAAAATGTCCAAAATTAACAGAAAATTATAAAAATGTCTAAAAAAAATTAGGGTCGGCCCCAAAAACGGAGGGTCGGTCGGGATACCGGAACACAACTTTTTTTTTTTTTAGGCCTTATGAATACAAGTCGTCTGGGTCAACTAACCATGATGTGTTTCCCAATACATAGGTGCAGTTGTTATTACCAGGTATATACATGCCAACTCTCCCGGATTACCTGAGAGACTCCCGGTTTTGGGTCAATTTTTGAGTGGTCTCCCGGTTGGCCCTCGGTTTCCCGGTTTCTCCCGGTTTTAGGCTTTCTAGAGCTGAAAGAATTTTTCAAATATTCCTACTAGAACAGAAGTTATTAAAATATTCGCAGAAGTCACCAGAATACATATTTGAGATCCTCCAGATTTATATATTTTTTTCTTCTAAATTTGCTATTATCTAAAAGTCAAATCTTCTGTCAGCCAGCCCGGCCTAGGATAGGCCTACCAGTATTTTCGGGGAGGAGGGGCATATGGGATCACTGTTCATTTATTATTTACAGGGGGGGGGGGGGGCGTAAAAATTTCCGATCCCTCTTGAGGGGGGGGGGGGCGTAAAAAAAGCAGGCTATTTTGAGCAAAAAAGGCAGCGCGTTACTATAGTTGAAAGGGAGGGGGGCCAAAAATTTTCACTCCTCCTCACAAAATCTCACCACTCCCCCTCTAATTAATAAATGAACACTCCCTAAACATGGCCCTAGACCCTTAAACTTCGACACGGCGACATGGACCTGTTTCGGCCCTAGTGACATGGGACATGAGGTAAAAAATAGATAGTGACATGGGACAGGAGGAAAAAATAGATAGTGACATGGGACATGGGGAATTTCTTAAGATCAATATGGCGACATGAGCATTTCTTAAGATCGACACGGGACATGGGGACCCCCCCATCAAGGGCCCCTAAAGCAGGCATGCAAACTCACATGAGCTCCAGAAGGGGGGGGGGGGGGGGTCATGCCCTTTTTTTGCTAGAGAAGAGGTCCAAGTTTGCCACCCCTGGCCTCTGTAGGCCCTAGATTTAAAATTTAAATTAAATATTTCTGAAAATTCTGCCCTTCCAAAAATAAGGTATATCTCAGCCCCAATGATAGAGGATAAATACAGATCTTAGCCACAATATATTGTGTGAAATGTATCAGAAATTTTCTTGGGGGGGGGGGGGGGCATGCCCCCAAACCCCCCTAATGTTACCACTGCGCTCAGAATGCACCATTTCAAGTCTAGCCATTCAACATTTTCTTGGGGGAGGGGGGGGGGCATGCCCCCAAACCCCCATAGTGTTACCGCTGTGCTCCGCTTATGATGCTCGGGGGCAAACATACACCCCCCTGGCCGGATCAATCCGCAACCCCTCTCCAAAAAAAATTCTCCCGGTTTTAGTCTTTCAAATGTTGGCATGTATTAAATACCTTGATACAATTCTAAAGAGAATAATGTGTCATAACGTGAATAGGGCACTTGGTCATGGACGTGGGTGTGATCTAGACTGGATAGAGACATCTCGGACCTAGCAATATCTTTACTTTATAGATATTTTTGCCTCTTATTATTGTCATTTGTCTCCTATTATCGGCATATCCAAACTCAGAAATGGGAGATACTAACATAAAAATGAACGAGTAAAGATACAACTGGATGTACGACGACGAGTTTGGGTCGCCGTATCGCACGGTGCGCACGACTGCTTTTATTATACCTAGCATCACTTTATTATACCTAGCATCACTTTATTATACCTAGCATCACGTTCGAAAGGTCTGCCATCCTCCCAGTTGCAGCAAAGCTATTTCCGTATCGCACACGTGTGCTACACACGTATGTATCACACACGTAGCTAATCCAGGGCACCTACGTTGTAGGAATAGTGAAGTCATATGCTAGGTATAATAATTATCTATAGGGCTAGTGGGCTATTAATTTTAATAAAAACTGTTTAGGTTACAAAGAATGCAAAGAATAACAGGGTGTTTCATTTTTATATCAGATTTCAATACATTTAAAATTGTTTACAAAATTTCCATTTTATTAATTGACCTGTTACGGTCAGTATCTAGGTCACGAAGCCACTGACCTTCAATTTCTAAGATAAAGATTTATCACATTTAATTATGATAAAATATGACATGGCATGGCCAGAGTTATCGGGAACAATATCAGGTACCATTTGGCCTTTGCTACACCTTTATAAATTAATTTTCTCACTGGATTATGATTTGAATAGTGTTAAATATGACGATAATAGGCCCCTGTCAATGATAGGTCCCTTTACTTGCAGGTTGTTCCATGTAGATGGGGGGCCGAGGGAAAAGCTGAAGTAGTAGACCCGTGCCCGGAGGGGGGGGGGGGCCACTCTCACATTCATGGATGCCATGTGCGTACATCACCCTGAAATTGGACCCCTTTTGCCGGGACAAAAATCCATCAAAACACCCCCCTTTTGGCGGATAACCCCCTAAAATGTGGAAAAATGAGGCCCCTTTTAGTGGGTCACCACCATTCATCAGCCAAAATCGACCCCCTTTTGACGGGATACTCTAAATTGGCCAAAAGTGGTCACCTTTTAGGGGGATACCCACATAAATTGGCCAAAATTGGACCCCTTTTGGCCGGATACCACCCTAATATTGGGCCAAATTCCAAGAAAAATATACCCCTTTTTACGAGATTAATTTTGACTCTTTGGTTGGATATTCCTTGGCTAAAAACATACCCCTTTTGCCCCAAAATGGCCCAAAATAGACCCCTAATGCGGGTCTGGCATCATAGATCATATAGGGAGTGCCCCCCCCCCCTGGGCCTGTGCCGCTTCCACAGGAGTATATCCACTTGCTGGTCACTCCCACTATGTCCTTGTTTCTCTGTAATTCCACAACTCATTATCTAGGGAGCAACGCTTGAAAAAACAATTTCAAATAGGTACTCAGATGTGATTTCATCTTGTCTTTTAGTGACATGCCTTCCTTAAAGGGTTAAGGCAATACATGGAAATGTAACAACTTGCTCAATCTACAGATTTAAACATAAAACTATCATACTTGTTCTTCAGATGCTGTGTCTAGATCTGTCACTATCCATGCCAAACCTCGCAGACATGCCTTGTGTTACACATGAACTTAAATATTTGCTGGATGTTCTCTGCAGACATTACAGGTAAGTGTAGAATAGTTTTTTTTTTAGCTTGTCTTGTAGTTTCAGCCCTGCCCTTACTATATATGGCTGGCCGTCCTCCCGTTGGTGTTACCAACCACGCGCACCAACTGACCTTTGTCTCCAAGCAGAGTCCTAGTCCTACCGTCAGGTAGGATAGTGTGGGCCAGTCTGGCTGCTACGCTTGGCTACCTGTGCTACCTGTGTACAGACCCCTGTCCTTTCCTTGCTCCCGAACAGTGTTGTAGGTATGCAGGCCATGTGCTTTAAGGACCGCAGCAATGTTGACACAAAGCAGAGGGGGGACTTTGCTAAATGTGGGTATATCTCCAGTTTAATGCAAAATTGTGTGCTCTGC